>CM068322.1:16200809-16438309 GCA_034766995.1 Acanthacorydalis orientalis | reverse complement strand
GCTGGCAGCTGTAGTCAGTTTTGGTATGAAAAATGTGAACTTTTAATTTCAATTTTCAATATTTTTCTATCGATTTCTTCTTTAAGTAGTACATACATATATGTATATATATATATATATATATATATATATATATATATATATATTTATTTATATATGTATAAGTGTATATATATATATATAAACTTATAATGAATATTCATTAGTTAAATGTTTGCATCAATCTCATTTTATGTTAGTGCATACTAGATAAATCTGAATTTTAACTGTTCCCGAAATGTTCTTGAAATACAAAACATATGTGCATATATATATATATATATATGTGTGTGTGTGTATGTATGTATGTGTGTAAATGTGTTTATACATAAATTAAACTAATTATTCAATCCTCTTACGGATGTAAAAAAATAATTTTTAATAGATTGTTGTCGTTTTAACCTTATTCATGGATAGTAGCACATATTACAGTCATAAACAATAAGAAACGATTATTTGACAGAAGCGATGTTTAAAAAAAAAAACATAAAATTACAACCTCCATACGATGTCCTTAATACATTGAATGAGTCGCACACAGCACGCCGAACACGATTCATGTGGCCTTATAAATTGTAATTAAAGTTGTACTTTCACTTAAGCATATCGCATTTATATATGGCGAAAAATAAATAATTGATCTTACCACGGGGCTAGCAGATCATTAACCGCTCGAATCTATTGAAATTTGTATAAACGAACTGTATACGACTTCGAAGTAAAATTTTGAAATTCCTTTTCTAAAAAATCAACAAACGTTTAAATCCCTAGTATGTGAGTCATAAAATGACTAGTACCACTGTATCAAATTCAGAGTAATAGATTTATAATGACGTCATATAAAAACGTTTACAAAAAATAGCAATTTTTAACTTTCCGAAATAAATATGTAATTCCGAATGCGTCTATGAAAATAAAATAAAACGAAATAATTATATTTATGTAGACTTAAGTGGCACATATCATTATTTATTTTCTTTCTAAAAATCTATTTAATAAAAACAGAAAAACCTAATTCAATATGTATTGAGCTTTATTAAGAAAAATGAGTGGTTCGACGAAACATCACACAATTGTTTCTATGCAAATATATTTCAACAAACCAACATTTTAAATGTAACTTTTTAGTACTTACATACAATTAGATACAAACAAGTTTAAAATATTAATCGTATTGAAAATGAGAATTATTACATTAATTTCAATCAACTTGAGTAGAATTTCTTTTTATAATTTAGAGGATATTTATTTAGATATATACTATTAACTTTTAAGTTGTTTGAAATAAAAATGAAATATAATCAATCAAAGTGCGATTTCAAGAATAGTAACGATGAAAAAATTTGAAAATAATTGACTTCCTTAAACTTTTTGCATAATTAAATTGCATGTTTGTGACGTGTTCACTTTGTGGGTTTTTCATGACTACTTTTACTAATGAACATTGCAGAAAAACATAAATCGTGTTTCTATTTGTTTTAATGTCATAAAAATCAAATATAAAATTGAAGTTATTGGATAAAATATTTCATTATACTATATATATTTTAATATAACTTCAAATGTAATAATTGAAAATAATATACTTAAAAATACTTGTTATAATAATAATACTTGTTAATAAATACTTGTTTATATAATTGTTAATATAAATATGAATTATTTTAAATTCGAAAAGATAATTCAAATTAAAAAATATAATTTTTAGTTTACTGAAAAAAAATAAAACTCATTTTTCCTTTTAGTCAAGCAAATTTAAAATACATTTTGTAAAAAAAATACTTTTGTTCGAATATACAAATTTTTATTTTATTACAAATATGAATTCAAGTCACATGCACAGCGATAAAGTTTTACTTTATGCATTATATTTTGACGAAAACGTACATTCCTGTTCACCATATTAAGAAAGATCCAACTACATTAATATCACTCACAAACTTAAATTTTCTTCAGATATGGCGCTCAATATAGACAAATATTAATATATATACACACAGTTTAATATAAATTAAAAATTACGAACTCAAAATTAATATACATTTTCTTTAAGGCAATTTTAATTAATCAATTAATTGAAAGAAAATATCCGTTTCTATATCTAGTTAGTTATTTTGGGTTTAACAGCACGTTAACATCGAAGGTCATTAGCATCGGATCCATTTCTATGATTCAAAACACTTTTTAAATACTTTCTCACTTCAATCATATTTTTTTTTACTATACACATATATATATATATATATATATACACATATATATATATATATATATATACATATATATATATATATATATATTACAACATTATAATGAAAGCTACTTTGTAGCTACCCGCAACTTATACCATTTTTAATTAAAATTTGCTCCAGGTATAAAGCATACACTAATTTCACAACTCTAGTATCATGTTAAAAAGTAGGTCTTATAAAAAAATATGTTTTTCTTCTATATTAGATAATAAAATTGTTAATAGAAAACTGGATACAAATGGATAGAATCACTCGAGTATACTTTATATAAAAAGATTAAAATATCTATAATAAATAATCCTACAGAAATAAACCGGTATTACATACATAAAAACAACGGTAATGACTTTAAAATAAGACGGACAGGTCATATTGAAGTACGGTAAGGCAACAGATGGACATATAAATTATTCTTTAGACTGAAAAAAGTAATAAAACATATATAAATCCAACATTGTAAATATTAACAACATTATAAACATATATAAATCCAATGAGAATGTGGAATAAGGATATCAGGAAGTATACTGAAAATTCATAGAAAAACAAGTACTGGACAGTTCAATTTAAAAAAAATTGGACGGCCATTCATCAAGTACTACACCTTCAAAAGTTTCAGATATATTTGTGTGTGTATATCTATATATATATATATATATATATATATATATATATATATATATATATATGTATATATATATGTTTTTCATATATATATATATATATATATATATATATATATATATATATATATATATATGAAAATGCTTAATATATTTGACAAACAAATTTGGAAAAATATTATTAGTAAATGTAGATAACAAAATATAAATATGAAAGGAAATTATATAATTTTAAATAAATAGACTAAAAAATTCAAGTCAAAAATCAAGCACAAAAAAATAAAACAAACAAATGGATTTCCTCTATGAATTCTCAACGTCGATTATGAAATATGTAAACATTTTGATAAAAAAAAACTGCATCCAATTTATATGAAATGCGAAACTATTCTCATACACTTACAGAGCCTCCGATACATTTTTTCATTTTCGTGCAATTATTCATCCGTTGAATAATTAAACGGGTTTTACAGACACAAACCCGTTTCAGTAGCGACATAGAACGAAGCTGACACTATCTTGATACAAAACAAAATTATTTGTGATGAATAAATTAGTTACATTTCATATTTGGATTGTTAGTATGTAAATTTTTCTTGAAACATAAATAAATATGACCTTGGATACGTGTCAGCTTTTATACGTTTACGTATAAAAAAGTGGTTAATTATGTATTAGTTTTATATTGAAATAAGAGCAATCATGAAAATTGTTTCATAAGATAAATAAGTTTGTAAACAAACATTCGATATAAGCATTTAATTTAAGCATTAAACAATAACACTTTAATATATATATATATATATATATATATATATATATATATATATATATATATATATATGTACATATGTACATCATAACATTTTTAAAATCACATTAAAATAATTTTTTGATATATTTTTAACACAAGAACTACCAACGTTTATATATACCTAGTTTTACCACACCCGTCAAATTGACGGATTTTTGATCATGTCAGTCATTGTACCTTTTTGCTTAGTTTATGTAAATAAAAGAACATAATTTAAGAAAAAACGATATTTAATGCAATAATTCATTAATTTTCAATAAAAAAAAATCGACCAAAAACAATTCCTATTTGCATTTTAAGTATTAACCCTTAGCTGCCACTGTGGGTCAATAAAAAATATAATTTTTTTTATAAAAATACCAATTTTTTCAGTTTTCCTTTTTACAATTTTTGTTCAATAGTCAGTTTAATTTTTCAATTATATAACCTATTCCATTCATTAAAGTAACCCTTCAGTATAAACGAAAAAAAAATCAAGTCAAAATATTGTATAGGCTTTTTGCAATAACAATTTTTAATCGCTGGGGTCATATTGACCCCATGTGGCAGCTATGTTATACCAGATAAGTAACATTAAAATTAAGCTTACTATTATATTAATATTAAATTTTTATAACAACAAACATTTTTGTAATTCGATAGAAACCTCAACAAACTATACAAATTGGAATTAAATCAAATAATTAAGTTTATAACAAACACAAAAATACAGGCTTTTGTGTGTCAGTTTCCTTTTATGAGAATCAGATGTTTTAGCAATTTTTAAACATATATATATATATATTTTATACCGATATAAAATTTAATACAATTTTACATCTTCTAACTGAGATTAACCTTGAAATCATCTCTGATACTACATAAATTCAAGTATTAAACAAATTGTAAATATTATCCATTTAATAGCCGGATATCCTCATATCTGTTTCGTAAGTGTGTAAATTATGCACAAGACCTTGTAATAGGCGTAGATTTATCTTATTTATTCATTTATATTTTTACGTGAAATTATCACAATGAAAATCAAAAGTCATGTCTAAATTAAATACCTAATTATGTTGCATAATGATCACAGACAAGAATATATTTTATACCCGTTAACTTCAGTATTTTTATATACTAATGTATATTTAATTAAGTCTGGCATTTAATATTTTATTCTAAATTTATTCTATAAAAGATACACTATTTCTTCTATTACGAAAATCTATTGTTACGAAGTCAAAATAAATGTATTTATGTTTGTTAGCTTATTGATTTTTTTATATAGCATATATACCACAAATGAGCTACCATTATTTTCTTAAAAAAATCACTCAAGATTTATATTTAATATAAATATAAAACCAAAAAATAGTGACATTTTTTTTTAAAAAAAAAGAACAAAAAATAAAACTGCGTTCTTTATTTATTTTTTTTACCTTTGTTGAAGTGAACAATTTTTTTCTTCGTTGTTAATAGTGCATGTAATATTTTTTACACCAATTACCTTAATCAGAAACTGGAAATTTCTGTAAATTAAAAAAAAATAGAATCAATTACACAATTACTTTTATCAAAAAAAATAAGAAACATTTATCTTACCAAAAAATGATTTGAAAAAGATGCTGCCTGTCGGAAAGATGTGGTAGAGTGAAAAAATAACATACGTTCTTAAGCATTAATATTCATATTAACAACATGTTCTTCTCAAAATCGATTACATAAACGTTACTGTTGCGCACACACGATTAAATACTTTAAGAAAACCGTCTTATTCCAGTTATCCTGAAATAAAATATGCATTTAATGTAATATTTTCATTATGATTGCATTCAATGAATAAATGCATTTGTACATAGATTTTTTTCAGGCACTGTAAATCAATCGAATGCTTATTAAAAAAACATTCGAATAAATCTGTTAATGCTTGATACAGCACACAACAAGTATTTAAAATGATCCGGTTGTACTTACTAAATAATGCTAGAATAGACAGCATTACCGCATTAACTTGTATTACACATAAATCTGTCTGAATAGATTAAATGCACGATACATTATATACACACACACTAGCAGATTATATAAAGCTACAATGACTGTTAAAAATTAATTATTTCGTAGAACTCAATAAAACCCATTAGTATTAAATCATTTTATGATTATAATATATAATAACTATTTCTAAATTATTTGGTAACTTTATACCATAACTAAATTTTAGTTCAACGTATAAATAAATAATACCAAATGAATGATCGACAAAAAAAATGTGAATCTTCTTCGAATTAAATTATATAAGTTGCATGCAAATAGATATATAAAAGTATTGAATTTATATAAAGCACTTATGCATGTAATAATAAATTATTTATTAAAGTTAATTCGTTTTTAATAATATCAGATGATTTATCATCGCGTTTTTAGAAATATTATCCTGTATAATTAGTAATCTCTTGTCTGAAATTAATCGACCATTTCAGATATTATCGATTATCTCATTAGTTACTTTAATTTTTCTTTAATGTGTATAAATAAATAATTCAATGATTGATAAATGTGTGAATATAAAACGACCGTCTACTGAAGCACTCTATCACTATTTAGAAGAAATTCGAGTTGTTGGATCTAGTATTATTTCTTTGTAAACATATTTTTTCAGAATAATAATGACAACCGCGATAATATACATACTGATTAATTTATATATCTGATTTTATATACTTTGCATATATGTATTAAAATGAAGCATGTAAAGTATATTATATTTTTATTTATTTCTATATATAGAAAAGCAAATTCCGTTCAGGACGAACGAATAAAACTTATAAATGATTTTTTTAAACATGTCAATGAACCTATTACTATTCAAGCATTTCTCTGTTGGAAATTAGGTATCTATTTAAAATTATGTTTCAATATATTAACATACATATATATATATATATATATATATATATATATATATTTAAAATTTCAGATACAGCCCTAGCCTTGATGAAAAGTCCATCAACAAATAAACACATTCGCAATTTGGCTATAAGTACTTCCTATTCTTTACCAAAATCTAGATTTTTTGAATCACACCATCTTGCATTTATAACGGATTCAAGTTGTCCTTATTTTTATCAAATTTTAAATGACGTGCGTATAGAAAATATTTCAAATCTCTTCTTTTATATTAGTTTGGTGTAAAAATAATTGCGGTTTTTATCATTTTAAGTTTGGTGACGATTTTTTTAGTTATCGTTATCTATTGTTAAGTCATGTGATGATATATCATTGTAAACAATGAAATTAGCACTATTTATTTTAGCTTATGCCTATTGTTTTTATTCTTTAATATAGAAAGCCAATTCGACGAATTTGTTAATTCAAGGACTCCAGAATTCTATCTTGTAGGAATAAACAAACTTGTTTCCAGTTGAGAGAAATGTATGCAGGCCAATGGTCTTTATTTTGATCCATAAATATAATTTTTAACTGTAACGAGTCCTTATAATCGATACGTAAAAACCGCAATTATTTTTGCATCAACCAAATAATAAAACACTGAATTTTTCTTTCTACTCTTTCACAGTTTGACTGTCATTTAATTTACATAAATCAATAAATTTCAGGCTAACAATTTGAAATTATTTTCACTGCCCTTCCGCTGGCTGATCTTCACAACGGAAGAGAACCGACTGAATTCGTTTAATGAATGGAATAGTTTCAATATGAATCTAGATAGTCAAATAGTTGCAGCCATAAAAGAAAAAGATAATACTTATGACCTGTATGAAGTTTATAAAAGACATAATACTGAATCATTATTGACTGTGCCATATGGAATATGGAACGAAAAACGTGGACTGAACGTAATTGGAAAACAAATTCCTGTAGCTATTAAACGACAAAATCTTACAGGATTGACCATAAGAGCGGCATTAGTCTACAATGAATCACCGGATTACTTACATCATTATAAGTAAATTTATTTGAAAATAAATAATACAAATTTATTAAATTATTACTAACAAAAAAAAAGACCACAATTGGAAATTTCAAATTGCATCGTTTTAGTAAACATTAAATAATAGACAGATATAACTTTAATTTTATTCAAGCAAATTAAAATCATTTTGAAAATTCTTTTTTCATATTTATTTACTTTCAAATTATCTTTTAATAATATTTAATTAACATATTTTTTGATTTTGACATGTCTTCATCCCCACCCGTTGATAATAACAAATTACTTCTAAAAACCAATCCGTATATCAGTGCCTTTAGTTTTTTTTAAAAAAAATCATCTTAATTTAAAGAATATTATCATTTATGATATTTAAAAGCTAATCATTACTATTTTATAAATTTTTAAATAATTTATTGGTGTAATATCCGATTTGAATAATTAGCATGACAAATTATAATACAAAAAACCAACACAAGTTATACCTGATACCTGAATTAATATTTGATGTAAAATTTTATACATAACCTCGATTTTATGAACTATTTTCTGTGTGAAATATTAAATCATTATAGAAACAAATTCAAACTACAAATGTGAACTATTTCATACCTCCTTTTATATTTTCAAACAATACTAGTTGGTTATAAAACTAATCTATTTTATAAAATAAAGAATAATATTTTTTTGTAACTATTTAACGTAAATGCAAACGTACTAAAAATTTTACAATAACGTGAAAAACACATTTAAAAAACATGATTAAAAATCTATAAAAATTTTATACTAGTTGTCCTAAAAATAAAAATATTAACATGTTCTTACATATTTTATAGGGACGTTCACGTCGAAACAATGCCACGAGTTTGTTATAACTTGGAGCAAGCATTATTTGATAAATTTAATGTTAACAGAGTGTTCACATTTGTTGAAGATTGGGGTTACAAAGATGCGAACGGCACGAATTATACTGGAATGATTGGACTAATTCAAAAGAATGAAGTAGACTTTGGAGGTATACTTTTTCAAAAAAAAACATCATTGACAAACACCATTTAATATATTTTTTACCAATTCTCTACATATAGAGTGTACTCAAAAAAATGTTTAAGAAATTTTCATTTAGAATCATTAATGCAAAATAAAAAAAAAATCATTTTTGTGTATTGAGATTATATTGTATATTTTATTATAATTCAAGCAATCACTATACATTAATATGCATTAAAGATTTGCATTTTTTTAAAGAAACTGCACAGTTTTTAAATAAAATAATAACATTTATTTTACTTAAAATAATCTCAACATAAAAAGGAAATAAAATATGCTCAATCCCTAACAAAACCTCTAAAACGACATATCTTCGAGGGTGGTTTGACGAATAACTTGGTTCGTGTACTCGATAAAGGAGAGGGAAACAGCTGTATATGTTTTCATACAGTTCCATTCCTTTTAGTAATGCATGTTAAGTTGCAAGCCATTCTACCATTAATTCGTCGTTTGACAATTGTTTGGTTAAATCGAAATTCGAGGTGTGATTCAGTTCTTTTTTTGTAAGGGAAAACAATGAATGAAATTTATAAAAGGATATTTCCTATATTAGCTGAATCTTGTCCCTCTTACTAAACCGTTTGGCTGCGGATGAATGTATTTAAACGTAGCAGAACGAACATCAAATATGCACCACGCTCAGCAGGCCCGAAAACAGCTGTCACGCTAGTAATCATCGATCAAGTCCACACTATCGCATTGTTCGACCGGCAAGTGAAAGTGAACAAGTTAATAGAGATCATAGGCATCTCAACTGAGCGAACACATGTTATTTTACATAATAAATTAAGTATGAAAAAACTTTCCGCAAGATGGGTGAGGGCAAATCAAAAACATGTTCGTCCTCGAACTTCAGCCGACATCTTGAAACGTTTTTAAGAAGAATCCATCGGATTTAATTTGTCGTTTTGTGATCATGGATTCACAAACTTGGACTCACCATCACACATCAAAATCGAAAACGTAATCAAAATAATGGGACGAACGAAGTGAAACGACTCCAAAGAAGGCAAAGACGGTTATTCGACAGGAAAAGTAATGGTCGTCAGTTTTCTGGGATTCGATTATCTTTAGAAGAGAAAAACAATTACTGCCCAATACTATGCAGCACTTTTGGAGAAGTTAAAGGTAACAATCGTGGAAAAACGTCCCGGAATGGTCAAGAAAAAAGTATTTGTTTCACCATAACAATGTACCGGCTCATTCGAGCGTTGTCGCTCAGCAAAATTGACCGAATTGAAACCTTCCGCATCCAACGTATACACCTAATTTGACTCACTGAGTCTTCCATCTGTTCCCGAAAGTCGAGCTTTTCTAACTGAAAAGAGATTTGGATCGAATGAAAAGGCCGCAAACGGCTATTTTGAGGACCTTGAAGAAACTCACTTCCGGGACGGAATCGAGAAGCTGAAGAAACGTTTAGGCAAATTCATTGAGCTTCGAGGTGATTATATCGAAAAATAAAATACACTTTGAGACTGAAGCTGTTGTCTCTAATATCAAACCAAGTTACTCTTCAAACCGCCCCCGTACATATATATATATATATATATATATATATATATATATATATATATATTTGTTGTTCATTTTTCAAATCTGCATCTATATATGATCATTTTATAGATCTTTATGACATTTAAGACCTAATTGATTTAGATAAATATCTAAAATTGTAAAAATTTATATGACCGAAACTATTAGCATTCTAATTTTTAATGCAGATAGTTAAAAAAGTTCCATTACTTTTTAAGTCTCTATATAGCACAATTAATTAATTATTATAAAAGTTTCTAATAAATAATACCTTTAATTGAAAATATTTAATAAACTATCATATCTACTGACATTTTATTACAGGTTCACCATGTTTTATAACAGCTGATCGACTGGAAATATTAGATCCGATCGCCACCATTACGAACAACTATTTATTCTTAATTTTTCGACAACCACCATTATCTCATGTCAGCAATTTATTTACGCTGCCATTTGAATCTTCTGTGTGGCTATTTGTTGGAATTCTAATGCTATTATCAACTATATGTTTATTTTTTGTAATCACTTGGGAAACTCGTGTCTACTATAAAATTCAGGTTGTATTTTCTTATTATTTTATGATATTCCGCAATTAATTAGCATAATTTTAAGTTATTGTTTAAAAATCTAACGAAAAAAATTTTTTTTCAGAGAAAAGAAAACAAAGAAACTAGACACTTTCACATTTTCCTGGATGTATTAATGTTGACCATAGGAGTTTTATGTCAACAAGGAACAACGTTTGAAAGTAAAAGCGTCGCTGGACGTACAACATTGTTGTTTCTTTTATTCTCGATAATATTTGTATTCACATCTTATTCGGCTAACATTGTAGCTTTACTGCAATCGTCACCAAACAGTATTCGTACACTATCGGACTTATTGAACTCGCCTTTAACTGTTGGTTGTATCGATACTCCATACACAAGATATTATGCTCCGGTACTAAACATAATTTTATTTTTATTTATTATTGCAAAAAAAAAACTATTTCCAAAATATAATACAGTAAAAAAATAAAATGAACATAAATAGATCTAAATAAAAATGTATATGATTATATTTGTTTTTCGAAATATGTTCTATTGTTAGGTTGGTGCAAAAATAATTGCTGTTTTTCCGTATCGAGTATAAAGACGCATATCTCAGTAGAAAAATATATTTATTAATCAAAATAAAAGCCATTCACCTGCACATACTTCTCCTAACGAGAAACAAGTCTGTTTATTCCTACAATATAGAATTATGGAGTCCTGAAATTAACTAGAATTTATCGAAAGCGCTGTGAGTTGATTCTTGATCTTCGAAAACGTTTTCTTGTAGGAAATTACTCAAATGTTTAAAAAAATGATAATATTTGTGAGACAGCGCCGGAGAATAAGGTGGGCGTGGTATGGTTTCATAACTCAGTTCATTCAATTTTTTTAAAGTCATTTGTGAGACGTGTGGTCGGATATTGTCATGGAGAAGAATTGGTCCTCTTCGATTGACTAATGCTGGCCGTAAAGGATGCAACTTCTCAAGCATTTTTTCAATTTCCTGTCAATATTTCTCTGCTGCTATTGTTTCACCAGGATTTAAGAAGTTGTAGTGAATGATCCCACTTGCCGACCACCAAACAGTGACCATAATCTTTTCTTTCATGAAGCTTCGGTTTAGGAAACTGCCTTTGGTGCTTCTCCTCGCTCTAGCTACTGTGATAAACGTTTCCAATTGTTGTAGAGAATCCACTTTTCATCACATGTGACAATGCGATCAAGAAAAATGTCATGTTTATTACGAAATAGAAGGGCAGAAGAGATTTCTTGTCGCCGAATTGCTTGTTGATAGTTTAGTCCATATGGCACCATTTATCTAGCTTTTTTGTTTTTCCAATTAGGCTCGAATGTCGAACAACTGTTGAATGATCAACATTGAGTTCTTCTGCCATCTCTCGAGTTGTTTCACGTGGGTCCGCTTCAATAACGGTTATTAAATCATCATTGTCTATAGCTGAAGGATGTCCACGACCCTCCTTATCATCAATGTTTTCGTTTCCATTACGATTTTTTTGGAACCAGTGTTGAGCTGTACGTTCACTAATTGACTCTTCGCCAAAAACAAATTTGATAGTTCGAGCAATTTCTATTGCTTTATGTTCCAATTTAAATTCATACAACAAAATCGCGCGAATTTGCGTTTTTCCATGACTAATTTAAGAGCTTATATCAAACAATACTAAAGAATGAAAACAATAGACATAATCTGAAATCAAGAGTGCTAATTTTATTGTTTACAATGATCTATAACAAAAGATAACGTTCACTAGAAAAATCGGCGCTATATTTAAAATGAAAAATAGCAATTTTTTTTGCACAAATCCAATATATATATATATATATATATAAATGATTTCTAATAAAACGTTTATATGTATTTTTTAAAAAGTATCCTCAAATTGAAAAATTAATACTTTAACAAATTTTAGCGTCAAACAGATCCAATAAAGAACGCAATTTACCATAAAAAAATTGCACCGAAGGGACGTAAACCGAACTTTATAACTTTAGAAAAAGGTGTTGCCGAAATGCGAAAAGGATTATATGCTCTGCAAGTAGAAGCAGGTCCAGCGTACTCAATTATAAAAAAGACATTTCTCGAGCATGAGAAATGTAATTTATATGAATTACATTATATAGACATGTTAGATCCATGGGCTGTACTTGCGAAACGATCACCCTTCAAGGAGATGTTTCGCATTGAGTAAGTATTAAGTTTATTAAAATAATATTTTTATAGAATATTTTTTTATTAGTTACCTAATATCGAACATTCTTCATTTCTGGCTAAACATTTTTCAGGTTATTTTGGATTCGGGAAATTGGGCTCCAAAGACGTGAGATGACGCGATTTTACGAGAAAAAACCAAAATGTTTGGGACAGATCAGCAACTTTGTAAGTGTGGGTTTAATCGACAGTTATCCAGTATTTATTGTACTTGGTATAGGTATCGGGTGTTCTATCGTGCTATTCTTGGCTGAAAATCTCATTAGTTATCGATTGCGTTTCAATAAAATTGCTTATTTTAAAAATAATTAAATATGGTCAACTTCAGTTTTTTACACTTACATAAAAAATTATAATCACACGATTAATTTTAAAATTTTTTCTCAATGTAAAATTTACACCCAAAAAAAATTATTTTACAACTGACGAATTAGATAAAATTATTATAAAGTATAAATTGATTCTTAAATTTGTATATTTGCACCTCTGATAAAGAAAAATCATACTTATATGTTTTAACTAATATAAGTAGTTTTTGGATAAAGAAACTCATTTTTGAAAAACATTGCTTTTTAATGGTTTGCATATATATATATATATATATATATATATATATATATATATATATATATATATATATATATATATTCAAAATTATCCACTAAAAATAAGAATTCCGTGACGTCAACTTATTTATTTGGGGCGAGGTTTTCATGATGCCCAAATATGTTTATCTTTTCTCTCTCTCTCTCTCTCTCTATATATATATATATATATATATATATATATATATATATGTATATGTATATATAAATTATCCACCAAAAGTATAATAATTCGATGATGTTGACTTACTTATTTGAGACCTATGGCACCCAAATATGTTTATTGTTTCAATCGGTTACATGTACATGCTTATAATTGACAAGTGGGCGCGAGCAGCGAACCTGAGGGTTCACAAGTGAAGCGAGTAAGGAGCAGAGCTCCATAGTATATATATATATATATATATATATATATATATAATCAAAATTAACTACTAAAAATAAAAATTCCATGACGACGACTTATTTATTTAGGAGGTTTTTGTGGTACCCAAATATGTTTATCTCATATGTAAAACAACTACGTTTCAATCTATCTGCGATAATGATTATATAGGCATAAATGAGTGTTAAAAATACATTTATTGTTTCATTCTGTTAGATGTCCATACTTGTCGTTGACAAGTGGGCGAGCGCAGCGAGCAGGGGACGAAGCCCCCTAGTATGTGTATATATATATATATATATATATATATGTATGTATGCATATATATATATATATAAATAACAGCTTTCTGAAGTCGTACCGCTCTTATTCTGTAAAAAATCCAGAATATCAATAAAGGAAATAAGTAAAAAAAATATTTCTCTTGTAGAGTTCAAATCTTACTTTCTAATAGACTCGTTCTTACAAAAATCTAAATCGACATAAAATTTAAGTCTGGCAGTACATATATATATATATATATATATATATATATATATATATATATATATATATATATTCGCTTTTGGGGGTTATAGTTTTTTTTGGTAAAATTCATACAGAAAATTTAAAAACTGTTTTCAGCTGTATACATATATATATATATATATATATATATATATATATATATATATATATATACGTACATACATACATACATATTTTAAAAATACGAAATATTATAACAAATTACTTATTTTTGTTAAAACCACATTTCTAAAACACAAATAAAATAGACTAGTAGATATCTATATATCTTAATAATGAATACATCATTAATTTATGATATTGATAATTAACTACAAATTAAATTGCATGATTTGAGTCTAATATAAAGACTGTAATCGAAAAACACACTGTCAAGCACACCATTTATAATTAAAGATCTTTACGATACACGCCGTTGTTTCAGATTCTATGCACCTATGTAAATATATATATATATATATATATATATATATATATATATATATATATATATATATATATATATATATATAGGTAGGTAGGTATATAATCTGTGTGTATAATTTTCAATATTTTTGTCTTTATAATTAGAAATAATAACTCAGAGATTTAAATACATATCGATACTAAATTAATTAAACATTTATTATAATAGTGACTAGTTTATGTTTTCTAATTCTTTTGTTATATATATATATATATATATATATATATATATATATATATATATATATATTATATATATATGTGTGTGTGTGTGTAGGTATTAATCTGTATGTGTATAATCTTCAATATTTCTTTCTTTATAATTAGAAATAATAACTCAGAGTTTTAAATACATATCGATACTAAATTAATTAAACATTTATTATAATGTTGACTAGTTTACGTTTTCTAATTCTTTTGTTATATATATATATATATATATATATATATATATTAATGATAAGTACACATAAATATAAAATCGTATCGAATAAACTGTTAAATTGCTGTTTGGAAAACTTTCAGATTATTAGACGAATCATTTATTTTTCAAACATATGTTTTTCGAAGTGTTAAAGGTAGCATCAATAATTTTCAAATTTAATCCCTAATATACGCATATTAACGTATTAAAATAAAATATTTTCCGTTCGTTATATTTTTATTGTTTTTTTTTTTTGTACACAATAAAATAAATTGTATTCAGGATGAACGGATAAAACTTATAAATATTTTTTTTTCGATCGTTTGAATGATCTTGTTACTATTTAAGCATTTTTCTGTCAGAAATTAGGTAAGTATTTATTTTATTCTATTTTTTTGAAAAAAAAATACACATTTTTACATAAACGTATTCCGTAAGTATGTGTTGACAAAAAAGAAGGTGGTGCCGGGTATTCTTGACCTGAAGCGCTTGGGTTTTTCCTCGAATAAAATTTTTTAATTACCTGGAAAGTAACCCCATCTATACCCTATATAAACCATCTGTTCCATAAAATTGTCATTACTCATTTTTTGGCAGACGTTAGAAACAGTGAATATTTAGTGAAATCTCAGCACGATTCAAAAACAAAGGTGAGTGGAATGCTGTAAGCAGTTTTTGGGACTCTGTAGCGGGAAGGAGAAAGAAGTAATGGACTCTATTGTTACGGGCGACGAAACTGTGGTACTGTATCATGACCCTATTACAAAAAGGGAGTCAATGGAATAGCACTGAAGAGGCGAACCAGCCCCAAAAAAAGCGAAGATTACCAAAAGTACCCGAAAAGTCATTAGAGTGAGATAGAAAAAACTCAGTCGAAAGCTATTTTTCGCTAATTAACGATAATTCAGAATATTTATAACTTTCTGAACAGATCTCTCAAAAACAAATGTATTGTATATATATATATATATATATATATATATATATATATATATATATATATATATATATATTAACTATTTATATACATATATAAAAATATATAAAAATTACATATTGTCTCCGAATTTAAAATAGCAACAAAGTTCAAAATTAAATTCAAATAAATCCATACTAAATTCGACATCTGAATATCTCATTTTTACTATTTAGTATAAAGATAATAGGAGTAGACAAATGATTCTAATTTCATTGATTTCGCTCTTGTTATTAAAAATATTATTATGAGTTCTTTTCAAATGATTTACAATTTTTTTAAACTTTATAAAAGTATGTATATTCTTATAAATATTTGCAACAATCTGCCATGTATTCAGGTTATGTACGATTACTTTCATCTAGATCATATTCAATAAAAATATTTAATATTCTATATCTTATTTAATCTCTCCAGGAAATTATTAAAAAAATCTTATAATTTTTTAAATTGACAAAAATTAAAACAAAGTGTCAAACAAGTATAGTAAATAATGAACATTTTTATCATAAAATATTGCAATGAAAGGGCGTAAACCGAATTGTGTTCCTTTATAACAAGGTCTTGCGAAAATTCAAAAAGGATTATATGCTTTACAAACAGAAATAGGCCCAACATACTCACTTATAGAAAATACATTTCTTGAGTATGAAAAATGCAAATTATATTATATGGAATTAATTAGATAGACATGTTTATTCCATGCGTTGTACTTGGAAAACGATCCCTCTTCAAAGAAATATTTCCCAATGGGCAATTATTTACATACATTGTTTATATAATTTTTTTATTGTTTTAAATAACAATTAAACTATTTTCGATTGATGAAACCGGTCTTCAAGAACATGAAATTGCGTGCGAGAACGTGTCTTTACAGAAAGAAACCTCAATGTATGGAAAGAACTAATAGTTTTGTAAACGTAGGTTTAATCGGCAGTTATTACATTTTTATTGTACTTTATATAAATATAGGATGCTCTTTCATATCATTCTGTACTGAAATATTGATAAATTATCGATATAGAAGATCACATTTCGTTAATTTTTAAATATACTTAAAAATAATAAATATGTATTCTATATAAAAAATGTATTTATTGGTACACGTTTAAAAATCAATTAATATTCATACAATTTAATAATACTTTAATTTTGTATCAATACGTACAGAAAAATGAACGTATATATTAAAGAAATATCATTATTTAAGACCCTCATACATTTTTCCATGGTTTTATACCTGGAGGATGATCGTAACAATGAGCTTTACATACATCATCATAAAGACATGGCGGATCTTTACCACCAGCACCTGATATTCTTTTTGGTAACGGATCTTGTTTTTCTTCTTTCTTTATAGGACACTCATTAACTATAGAAACAGGTGCAGGGCAAGAACTAATTTCATTGTGTCCACATGTTTTGATAAACATTAAAAAATTTATGCTACTTTCCTTATGATTACTTTTTCTAGTATTATGAGTTTCGTTTAATAATGAATTCCATGCATTATAAAAGTTTCCAGTGTCTGCAGTTAATTTTTCCTACAATTATATGAAATTATTAAATAGATATAAATTATAAAAGTACGTTTTTATGTATACGCAAACATATTATACTATTATATATATATATATATATATATATATATATATATATATATATATATATATATATATATATATATAATTAATTCACATAAAATCAATAAATAAAATTATCAAAAAGTAATCTTATTAAAGTAATCTTATTCAATTATCAAATCAAATGATATTTTTAAAAAATAATTTCTTTATTAAATAATTATATTTTCAATTCCTTAAATTTTAAATGGTTTAGAATTTTTTTTATTTAATATTCTCTGTTTTAAATTACATACATTCATTTTTATGATTCAAAATTAGTACCGTATCACAAATGTTTCTTATTAAAAATGATAAAACTTAAATAATGGAGAATAATTACAATTAAACATGATGTTTATAGTTATAAATAGTTATAATTAATTTCTAATATGACATGAATATTTGTCATCCTTTCTTTCATGCTTCATTTCAAAATATATAATTTTATTTCTTTAGGTGAATCTAATTAGGAATTCAATAATTTAAGAGACTGCTTAAACTAATGTTAAATCTTTATAATTCGACCATTTGTTTATCTATTTCACTAAATAATTAGTTTATAAATTTAGCTGTTCCTTAATAAATGTCCAAAAAATATAAAAAAAGAAAGAATGTATACACAAACACATTTTAAAGTCTGATATAATATATAAAATATTAAATATTTTAATTAATGGAAGTTATATTTACATGTACAATTAGTATACTCAACTCATTTACGTTTTGATAGTTTTAACGCTTAAAACTCTTAACATTTAACACTTAATAGCAGAAAATGAAGTATGTTATATGTCGAGAATACAATAGAAAAACAGAAAAAAAATCTGTAGAGATGTTTCTCTACTTAAAGAAAAATAGATATTTTGGTCATAGTATTTTCCTTGAACAATAATGGTGGTTTATTAATGGCCGTTGATATTTGCTATGGAGCTCTAATTGTTAACAATTCTACTTACACCATTTTAAAAAGTGTTTATCTTATACATGCATACATACACACACATGTATATATATATATATATATATATATATATATATATATATACATGAGTATAAAATTAAATCAAAACAAATAAACATAAACATAAATATTAAAATATATTTCATTACAGGTTTTATCAGGAGTTTTGAATTAAAATAAAAACCATTCAATAAGCTCATAAATTTTGGACATTAATATATTAATAAGATTTAGGATTTTATTAAAACGTATTTTTATAAATATCAAATAATACCTTTGTATCAGAATCTTCACAAGAGTAAGATAGAGGAATTTTAATCGGTTTATTACAATAACTGAAAGAAATGTTTTATTTAAAGAAAGCATATATGTGTGCATATAAGTGTGCGTTTCTGCTTGTGTATAGCTATGTATGTATGAATGTATGTATTTATGTATGTATGTATATATATATATATATATATATATATATATATATATGTATGTATGTATGTATGTAAACTTACACCGGGAAATAAACAATTTTTTCACACATTGGTATTTATTATTTTTGTGCTTTAATACGACGAATTTTGACTTAAATGTAATTAAATATTAACTATTATAACATAATTTGGTCATTTAACTGTTTTTATGTATCTATGGTTATATTATTGTTTGTTTTCTAACACGAATACTAAATTTATTTTTTTATTTTATATTATGAAATAATGCATATTTTAGGTCTAGAAAAGTGATTTTAATATTGATAAAAACTCTTCAATATATGCATATGAACATTTTACATTAATTTTTATTATATTTTATTTTTTTTAAGAAAATATAACGCTTAAACCACCATGGTAAATACCACAGTCAATTTAAACCTCCACTTAAGTCCCGACGAATACTATTTTCTACCATTATATTTATCTTTCTCCAAACAGAAAACTAATTACAGTGTATAAAAAAAATACAATTATCAGTACTATTATTTCTAAGTTAGCATTGTTTTCGATTATTTTTTAATGTGTCTAAGTACAAACGGGGCATATTACGATATATAATAATCTATTATGGGGCTTTAAATGTTAAATTTAAGAATAATAAAATTATGTATCAACGAAAATTGTATATTAATCGATTAAAAATCCTTCTATAAAAAGATATTTATCATCTGTAAAATATCTATTAAATTTTATACGTTTACTACTCTCAAGTTAACACGTTCGAGAACACTATTATATTGAAGTCGTGCGGTAGAAAATCACAAGTGTTTCACGAAACTAGACTACATTTCAAAACCTTGAGATATTTTTTTATATCAATTAACTTCCTTATATTGTTTTTTTTTGTAAAAAAATATTGAAAGCCCACAGCCATCATGTCTCCGCAGGCCACAAATTTCTGCAAGCCGGGACAAGACGGTTGCAGCCGTCTAATGATTTCTTGTACAAAACACGCATCGATGTATAATGGTTGATTCATTTGACTATTTAAAAATAGTATTGTTAAGTGCTTACATATTTTTATTGAAACAATCGAACAATGTCTACAATTGGTATACCAAACCTCAGCGACATTTGTGTAATAATTGAAATTTATTATCTATTTCCTACGACGCTGAAAAGAAAATGTGACTAATTGTGGAACACAACATTATGATTCAACACAGTACAACACACGAATAATCAGAGCGGCTGTAACAGTTTTGTCCCTGGAGCACTTAGCATAAGACAGCTACAGCCGTATTGTCCATGGATAAAAGACTCTCCGTCCAGTCTTGTCCGTGAACTTGTTAAACTATTTTATATAAAATCAAATTACTTTTTAATTTCATATTCGGAAATGAAATATAAATTATTTTAAGTAAATACCGTATCAGATTCTTTAGAAAAATCACATATACTTTTTAACAATATTCATTAATTTAGCACCGTTTATCACAAATATCGAAAAATAATTGGTTCCAA
Organism: Acanthacorydalis orientalis; assembly: GCA_034766995.1. NCBI lineage: Eukaryota > Metazoa > Arthropoda > Insecta > Megaloptera > Corydalidae > Acanthacorydalis > Acanthacorydalis orientalis. The sequence goes on along the minus strand of CM068322.1, from coordinate 16,417,368 downwards.
TGTAATAATTGTGCTAACATTTTTCTAAATTTTTCTTTTATTTGTAATGATTATTTAAATCTTATTAAATCTGAATTCTAAAAAAGTGCTGAAGACATAAATTTAACAATTAAATATTGCGTGTTTTTAATACACAATATTTTAATGGTTTAAAAAAATTAAAAAATATTTGAAACTAGAGATTATGCAAAATAGTTCTTTTGCAATTTTTACAATTTAATTATATGTAACAGATTAATGATATATTTGCAGGTAGGTAAATTAGATGTATAATTGTAACTCCTTTCGAATTTAACAATGTTTCAATAACAATATTAAGGAAAAAGATACCTAGATAAAATCAAAATCAAAACAATTCGAAAATTTATTTCCCAAGTTACAATTTTTCTTAAACAGATATATAACACAATGGAGAATAGAAAGTTTTTAAAATTTACAACATTCCTATTTCACATTTTTCCATGGTTTTATGCCCGGAGGATGATCATAACAGTGTGCAACACATACATCATCATATTTACATTTTCTTGGTTTAGATTTTGGTTTTGTACACTTGCAACAACAAAGATCTGTTTGTGATCTATGATTCCAGTTATTATAAAATGTAGGAACAGGTTCTGGACGTTTCTACGTAGAAATTATCATAATTACTTATAAATATTAATCCTATTTATAAATAATAAAGTGTCTAGGTCTCTCTCTCTCTCTCTCTCTCTCTCTCTATATATATATATATATATGTGTGTGTGTGTGTGTGGTATGTGTGTATGTATGTATATTATATAACATATATATATATATATATATATATATATATATATATATATATATATATATATATATAAAATTCTATTACTAAACCACATACTTTTGTTTGACTGCAAATAATAGGTGGACAACAAACTGGATATCTAAAATAAAAAATACTGATTACTAGAAAAGTATTTTATAAAAAAAAAATAGAAATCTAGTTACGTGTAACAGCAAGGACTTGAACACATTTCTTTTAAAACTGATTTTTAAACGCAGAAAATTTTGAATACTGAGAATTTTGAACTGACTCCAGATAAAATTCACATCTAAATAAATTGTTTACATTTTTTTTATTTCATTTGTTTTATTTTTTGTTTGTTGTTAGCACGGTCGTAAAACCATGGTTGTTAGTAAAACTACTGGACAAATAACATTTTTTTAATCATGATGCATTCTTATGCTTAAAAAAATTATATTCGTTATTTCACTTCAATTGTTGAGATCAGAAAGTTATCTAATATTTAAAACAATAAAAAATATCGAGCTTTCATGACATCGCTATTTTTGAAAATTAAATATATTTCTTTTCATGCCATTCGTAAAACATATACAGTAGTCTCACAAATTATTTTTTGTGAAATAGAAATTTATATAATGAATGATATTTCGAAGAAGATTTTCTCTCGATGATTTTTTTTATAAAAACGATGCTGGCTGCTTATTAAAATAAGAAATGTTGATTGGAAATCCATATTATATATTTTGCTCATATGATAATGCTCATAAAAAGTTTTGTATTTATTTAGATTATTGAGATTGTAATTTTACTGACACCCCCAACCCAATACTTGGATCATCTCACTCGGATATCATAACTTGGGTCTAATTTATCTATACCCGCTACTGTAATATACAACTACATCAAATGTATATCTTAATGGATTCTAAATTAAAGTTATTCAAAATTATTTAATTATTATAAACAGGTAATTATACGACTAACATTAAGATCGCCATAATAAAAATATTATTCTTAATTCTACTATCTGATGCACCCGACATAATATATCATAGATAACGATTCTTTAGATCAGTGTTTCTCACCCTTTTTCTTGTCAAGGACCGGTAAAATTAAGAAAAATTTTACATGGACCAGTAAATTTCAAATTTAAATTTTAAATATTTTCTTTGTTGCAGATTATGTTTATATTTATGATTATCTATTTTATTCGTTACTAATATAAACAATACTGTCTCTTACTCAGTATATACAGAGTAATTCCAAATTACTATTTAACTGTCATTCGTAATAACTACGCTAGCGTGAATACGTTAGACAGTTTTCTGCGGTCCGGTGAACATTTTTTGCAGAATGGAGAAACATTGCTTTAGATGACAATACGGTGCAATATTTTAACTCCGCGGGTCAGAGCCAGATGGCACTGTCCGCGCGCTATTTGTGCGGGAGATTTGAATACTTTACATTTGAATATTAGTGCTGATATACATTCCCATCTGAAATGTTTAATTTTAACACATTTTATAATAATCCAAAAGTAATGAATTCGATACAAAATTCGAAATTGATTACTTCAAAATTATTATAAAATTGTGTTAAAATTAAACATTAGTACAGACATATTTTTGTTCCCTTTTTAAAATCATAAATTTCTGTACTCGACATGTTTGGCATTAAACACTAATTGCGATCATAAACAATACTAAATAGATAAAATTTTTAAATATCGTTTTGCTGGTTTGCAAAAATACAATTCTTCTTTGGCCAATAACAGCATTTATATGTTCATGTTCTTTACCAATAGTAAAATGATACATAAAATGACTTATAAATCGAACAACTAACGCCATCTATTCACGTCCCTCAAAACTAAATACCCTGTTTATATTATCCGTATAAACTGTTACTTTGCCCGGTCTGTAATATATTGTTTCCCACTGAGTTGATTAGTAAATCTATAAACTATATGTGTTTTGACAGTAAAAACGAAAATGAATTAATTCTATAAACATAAGCATACATTATTACACATTTATAACTAAAAATATATTTTGTTAAATAAGATTGAAGAAACCAATATAAAATGTATTCTAGACCTAACAAAAGTGAAACTGACGAAGATTTATTAAGGTTACAAGATGAATATTATAATAATATTGCAAAACAAGTTATTAATCCAGCAGCAACAATGGTTAAATCGAAAAATTATGGTATTTCAAATGATATAACTAGATTTAAAAGAAATTAATTACGATTTATACAATTATATTTAAAAATACATTTATAAATTTAATAACACTATTAAAAATAACTAATTTGTAGTAAAAAAGGAGCCACTAGAAGATCCTAAACAAATAGAATCTGTACCAAATGTTAATATAGTGCCAAAACATGTTATGAGTGGAATTGTAGAAAAAAATGATAATTTTAATATAATTTCAGTGCCTAATATTTCAAAACACAATAAAGGATTTCCAAAAGCAACAAAAAGACAAATGGTAATTATAAAAAATATCTGCTCAAAAAATAAATTTTGTTTTATATAAATAAACTAATTTCATTTTAAAAAAGCAAAATAAATATAATTTTAAATTCTTATTAATTACTTTTAATGCAGTAATTAATATACAGATATTTATTTAGCTTGGTGAAAAAGGAGAGAAATGCAGCATATTTGCTTCTGAAATGGCAAGAAAACATAAAAATTATGAATCAGGAACTAACTCAATGCCAATGAAAGCAAACTCTTCTAATCAAAAAATCAAAATCAAAGAATCAAAAAATTTAAATAATTTATCAGAGGTAGTAAATGAATATAAAAGTTTAATTAATAAACTCAAGAATTCATATAATAAAATCATTCATTTTGTATGAAAATATTTGTAGACAGAAGATTCAAAAAGTTTTATACTAAGTGGACCCGAAAATAATTTAATTCATCAGGAAAATGTAGAGTTGTTGAATCGTATGTCAGTAGAAGAAATACTAATGGAAAAACAAAAATTATTAGAAAGTATGGATCCAAAACTTATAGATTTTATAAAATCTAAAAGAAAAAAAGAAAATAGATCTGTTGAAAATAAAGAAGAAAAGGTTTGTGTACACTTTATTTAATATTTAATTATGAAATTTTTATATAAACCTATATTTAAGTATTATATTTATTCGTAGAGCATGAACATTGAATCTAATAACGATGTAAAATTTAACATAGATGTATTCTTACATCCAGAATCAAATAACTGGTTACATTTTGATAAAGTTGAAGTAGAAAAACTTGAATGGATGAAAAATATTGATACTTCATGTTTAAATACTCCGAATGAACCATATGAAGCCAGGTTCGTTCTGTTCTGAAAAAATACATCAATGAGATCAAATGTATTGATTATAATTATTATAAACTTCTAGGTTTGATTTTCAAGGGTATTTATTGCCATATATGAAAGAAATGACTGAAGAAACACGTGCTTTATATCATCATGGTGAAGAACCTGGAAGACCAGGTTACACTTTGCAAGAATTGTTACAGTTGTGCCGGTAAGATTTACTGTGTACATTTTTGTTTCTTCGTTATAATAAGTGACTATAAATAAAAATATTTTCAGATCCTCATTTCCACAACAGTGTATTGTTGCTCTTAATACAATTGCAAACATTTTGTCCCTATATAATACTGGTGTATATGATGGTGTTTTAGAATTACCTATTGAACAAATATTTTTTGTTACACGTTTTTCACTTGATGAAAATATAGTCCCTACAATGACTGCAAGTTTAAAAGCAATCCATAGTATGTTTGTTAATCAAATCGATGAAGCATGTTTAGATAGTTTGCTTGGTTTCAACTGTGGATTAGTACAACCTATTTTAGATGTAAAACAGGCAGAAACAAATAATGAAAATAATAAAGTTAAAGAAGAAGATTTAAATGATCAACAAATGGCAGAAACAAATCTGGTAAAATGTTTATTACGGACTAATATTCTCATCCGAATAAGGTATATACAACGTGTGTATATATACGTGTGTATGTGTGTTGTATATACATAAAATATTTAATTTTTAGATACATATTTAGTAATATTCAGCCACCTACAGAAACGGTTAATTTATGCTTAGAACTTTTAATTAGATTAGCACGAGATAGACAAGCAATCAAAGTTTATAACTGTGAAAATTTGATCGAAATAATTATATCAACATTCATTCCTTCTACAAATCTGAACACATGTAAGAATAAAGTATTAGCATTTAAATGCTTATTTATAAACTTCGATTCTTTTTAGATAAAGACACAGAATATAAAAAACCAATGGTCGCAGCTTTAAAATTAATAAGAGTTTTAATGTGTAGAAGTAAACATATAACTACAGAAATCCTTCAAAAGTTAGTAATATTATTTAAACACCAAGAAAAAAATCACAAGAATAACAATTTTTTATTTCAATTTTAGATATCATTTATTAAATACTCTTTTGAATTATCTTTCTTCTGATGCTGTAACATCTGATGGAGTTAAAATACAAATTGAAAGTATGATTTTATTTTCCATTATTCTTCACTACAAGATTCCAATAAGTATTTTCTTGTAAGTATTTTCAAATTATTCTAAAAATAATTATGGTAATATATAAAATAATTTATTTTAGTGATTTACAACAAATTCTGTTAAGAATTTTAAACTTTCATAATAATTCAACAAATATTCCAAACAGTTCATATAAAGTTCAGACCCATTTTGCTGCTGCTCTATGTACAATTACAGAAATAGCAAAAATTGGTAATCATACAATATTAGAGCCATTTATACCTTTACTGCAAGAAAGTTTACTTAAGTGTAATGGACAGCTTTTGAGATTGGATAATGTGAAGGTGAAATTTATATTAATAAAATAGTTCTGATCCACTGTACAATATACTAATTACTAATCAAAATTATTTTAGTGTGGAGATTTACAAATTGTTTCATCTATATATAAATGTTGGTCAGAAATTCAAACTGTACAACTTCCATTTGAAGTTGTGAATGCTGTATTAAAGTCATCAATTTTTGATACTATTTCACAGAAAATAAAGTAGGTATTTGAAACCACGCCACACATATATACATACATACATACATATATATATATGTATGAGTGTGTGTGTGTGGTGTGTATGAATATTATAAAAAAATATTTGTTAATATTTTCTAGATGTTCTTCAAACTTATTATGTCATTATTCAGCCCATAATAGTGGTGCAGCTTTGGATTCTTTGCAAGCATCAATTTGGAATGCTTTTTATCATGTAACACCTATATTACATCCCAATAGTTGTATGCCATTTTTAAGTACTTTTACTAGTTATTTATTAGCAGCAAAAAATGAGCAGGTATTATTTAATTTAGAAAATTCTTAATTCAGAATATATATATATATATATATATATATATATATATATATATATATATATATGATCAACTTTAAATTCCAGAATATCATAACTTTTATGAACATTAAAAATATTAAAAAATACTTCAAGTCTTTAATCAGTAGTTCTTTATTTTTGACAAACAATTGGTTTACACGAATTGAAACACAATTTATAATAAATTGTTTGAAAATGGCAGTTGTTATAAGTAAAAGACTGAGTGACACAGAAAAATCTCAAATTTATAGTATTACCACAAAATGTATCCATATATTTCAATTTGAAATGAAAAATGATGTATCGAGTATTCTGAATGATATAATATTTAATAAGACTTTATTTATGACTGAATCTGTAAATGAAAGATTAGCATCAATAGATACTTGCAGTTTTCTAAAAGAATCCTTAGAGAACATTCATGAAATAACAAAAACTTACACACTTGAATTCAAGTTAAACATGGTCAGTATAAATAATAATAATAATTTTTTCACATTGTTAATTCAAAATTAATTTTAGATATTGTGCAACACAAACATTTCTGTTAGTAATAATGATGAAAGTATATTTCCAACAGATTGGATATATATGCCTGTTATTCATTTATATAATAAAAATCAAAATAATTCTAAAGACCAGACATCTAGTACTGAAGATGAGTTATTAATTCTAAGATGTCTACAATGGGTCTCTCTTTATGAAACAATTTTTCCAGACTTAATTAAATCAATGAATATAATAGATAGATTTTGTCGGTTGTGTTGTGTATTTATGTGTAGTAATTCACTATTTCTTGAACAAAATATTAAAAAATTAATTGAAATTTGTCTAAAAAATATCATCAAAGACAACAGCTTAAAAATGTTAGATTTTGATTCGGAAATACAAGGTATATAATATCTTCTAATTTTTTTACATGAATTTTTACATTTGAATTGAAAGAAGTAATATTGAAATTTATCTATTTTTTTTATTTGTTAAAGGTTTAAACAATTTTCAAGATTTTTACACACTTCTGTTGGAACATTATCAAGCTGTCAGTTACGGTGACATACTATTTTCAAATATAATTATGATACCACTGGCACAAATATTTAATGTAAAATGGAGAAAAATATTATGGTCAGAGTATGCTGCTGTTACACAATCTATTAAATTAACTGAAAAAGAAGTATGAAAGTACATTAAGAAATAAATTTTATTTTTCTTACGTTAATATTTTTTTTAGCTGCTTGTTCCATTAGAAATATTTTTGTATCCAGTAGAAACTGACGTCTCTGTGATTCATTGTTATCGTCAAAGTCTTATTAATGGGTACTTAAAACGAAGTCCAATTTTAGTAAGAATAGCAGAGCATCACATAAATGAATATAAAAAAAGTATCAAAAATATTACTTAAATTATAATGTATGTATAAATAAATATTATAATACATTTTTGTGTGTTATTTATTAGCTCTTTAACATTTTTTATCTGGTATAGAATGAATGGCAGGTTAAAAAATGTCCATCTTTAATTTCTTTTAACCAATGTAAAGTGATACCTAGAATCTATTACATAAGAATAAAATTAACAAAATATAATTATAAATGTACATATATGTTCATTATGTAATATTTACACAACTTTTAAATTAAGTGTTTAATTTTCTTGAAATAATTTTGACTGAATTTTTTTCACCATATGAGATATTTCATAATTATCACATTTATTTTCAAAAGGCCCATTATGGATTATATGTATTTTACAAGTGTCAGGATAAGTCAATCCAGGTAATAACTAAAATGGTTAGAAACAGAACTTATTATTTTGTTTTAAAAATAAAATAGAATAAATGAAAAACAAACATACTTTTGGTGTAAGAAGAAAATATTGTGGCATATTTTCACTTGAAGTTGCATTAACAATAAGTTCAAAAATACGACGTTCATTCATTGCATCCATTCCTTGATTAATTTCATCGACACATCGAAATGGAACATTTGTTAATTCTTGTAAGGAAAGCATGAATAAAGCTGTTGATACAGCACGTTCACCTCCACTTTGAACGTGCTGGTCAAGTTCTTGTAATTCTCCTTCATCACGAAATCGAACACGTATACTCAGACCATATTCATCATAATCATGTTCGGTTTCTCCAGGGACAATTTTCACCTTTTATATAAAAATAAATATTGGATTTATACAATAACAGTACAAGTAAACAAATCTAAATTTAATTGCATTATTATAATATTTATAATAATAAACAGTTTTACGGAGACTGTAATTGCTTTTTAATTTGATTCAAAAATATGCAACTTTTCTTATGTATTAGGGCAGAATTTTGAAAATTAAATATATTTAGAATGTAGTATACAAATAGATTAGTAAATTTTAGAAACACACCTCACCAGAACATCCTATTTTATGAAAATATTCTTGAAACTTAGAATCAATTTTTGATACTAATTCAGTTAACTTTGAAAGCCACTTTTCACGTATTTTAATCATCTGTTTTTTTAATACTTCAGCTTTATTTGTAATCTTCTCATTATCTTCAGTTAACGAATTAATAAAAGAAACTCTTTCTTCATACTGTCTAAGTACATCATCATCACCTGTTACAATACAATTTATTTGAACTCTGGTTTCAGAAATCTTTTGTTCCAGTTCATCAACATTATCAGAAAATTTATCAAAATTAGCAATAAACTTTTTAAAATCAGAGTCTTTAGGAGTTAACCCTTCAGTTGATCGTTTTGCTGTTTCAAATGCTGTTTCTGCATCTGCTTTTGCAGTTTCATATGTATTATTAATTTGCTTTAATAACCGTTCCGCTTCTAAACATTTATGTTTTGCTTCATAAGATTTTTCTGCAAACACTGTACTTTTTGAATTTGCAATAGAAAAAGCAAACTGAGCTTTATCAATTTCTTTCAATTTTGTTTCATATTTAATCATATTATTCAAAACATTTTGTTGTAATGAACATAACCGTAAAGTTATTTTTTTAAGTTCTTCTTTACACTTTTTTTCTTCAGCATCTTTATCAACTTTTTCTTGTTGTAGATTTTCCAAAGTTGCATTAGCAGCAGATAACCGAGCAGATATAATTCGAACTTGCTGTATTTTTGCAAGTAATTCTGAGCATTCTTTAGAAAGAGTAGAACGATCTAAGTTAATAGCATTTAGTTGTTTATCAACATTTTCTATATTTAAAAGAATCTCTGTTTGTTTATCTTCCAATTCTTTGATTTTCATTTTAAGTTTCTTTATTTGCACTTCATCTACTGATACACTAAGAAAATGACTTTTGTTATTCAATTCAGAACATCGTGTAATTTTTTCTTTTGTGTATCGAGAAAAACTTACTGAGAAACGATGATTTTCTGAAATTATATATTTTTCTCACAAAAATTAAGTAATGTAACTATTTTTATGTAAATATTCATGCATTTTTATGATGAACTATTACTTTCTAATATAAAATAAGTATATTTTATACAATTAATCTTATAATTTTACTAATTATTTAAGGGTAAGCTAGTACAAATACTACATATTGTTTTACTGAAAATTACACATTTTAAATACAAATTTGTGTATTAAAGAAAAACATGAATATAAAAAATTACCTGAAAAAAACAATGAAAATTTCGATGGTACTTCAGATGAAACATTAAATGTATTAACATCTCCAACAGGTACTGAATTTAATCTAAATTCATTACACAAATAATTCATAATTTTCTCTTGTGTAGTAAATAAATCTGATAAATATGCCCGCATGCCATATTTTTTCAATTGTGCTATTGGCATTGGCGACGGTTTACGTGTTGATGAAGATTCATGTGACAAATGAATAACATTAACTTTCAATTTTTGGTCATCTCGGAGATACATTAATAACATGTTCATATCATTAACATCTTCACAAGCAAACGCACAAAGATCTCTAGGTGGTATAATAGCTTCAATATATTTTACATCCGATGGTGATTTAACATTTATCTGAAATCAATATATAAAATCATGTACATCTACACATTCATTCTTTTTTTACAACATACCTGTAACATAAATGGTTCATGCACAACACTATTAAATTTATCTCGATTTGACTGAAGCCATAATAAAGCACTATATGCATCTGCATCAATCCGTCTTAACAATTCAATTCTTTGATTAGAGACATCTTTTAAAACAGATATTTTTTTTTTAATAGTTTCAATCTGTGTTTTTAAACCATAAGCTGTTGAATCCATTGCTGCTTTTTTTTCAATCAATTTATCAAGTTCCGAATCCATGTTTGAAAGCTTTATTTTGATATTTTTAATTTCACATTTAATATCTCGTTCTGTTTTACTTTCACCAATTGCTGTACATAAATCAACATTAAGTTTTGCAATATCATCAAGAATATTTTTGATTTCTTTATCACGCCGCTGCTCCTCATTGATTTTTCTATTACATTCATTTTTTGCAGATTCCATTAAAAATATTATATCATCAGATTGTTCCTTCAGTTTTTTTATAATATTACACTGATTATTCAAATCATTATCCTAAGATGTAATAAACAGAAGAATATTAAGATATATTAAATAATAAAATATTTATAAAATAATAACGAATTATAATAATATAACAATTACTTGTTACACTCACTAATTCAAAAACTTTATTTTGCATTTCCTTTGCTTTTTGTTCAAAAGATAATACATTTTTATTCGCTTCTTTAAAGACCTGCTCACATTTTTTTAAAGAAGCTGAAGCATTATCTCGATCTCCTTTTATTTCCACAACTCGTTCACGCAACTTACTATAATTAATCCATAAAACTTTTGATTTCATATTTTCTAAATCTTTTATCAAAGCAGCTCTTTCATTTATATTCTGCACCATTACTTCCATTCTAAATATAAATTTATTTTAATGTTTATATTCTTGTGTTTATCATTCACAAATCTCTCTCTCTCTCTCTCTCTCTATATATATATATATATATATATATCATGCGTATATCAGTTTGCATCCTTATACATAAATTAAATACATGAAAAATAATTAAACTTTAAATGCATCTTATGATTAAGATACAAATGCAACTTTATTATGAAATGTTTTACAAAAAAAGTTATTCCTTTTTAATAGTAAAATTTAATCATGAGAGAAATTTTTCACTAGAATATATGCATATTCACAGAATTATACATATATGCACTTTTTACCTGCTATTTTGTTGTTCTGCATTTTGCAATTTTGTTGTTATATTATTTAAATTAGTTTCCAACTTTCTATGCTCATTACGAATTTCAATTAATGTCTTTTGCTTATCCCAAAGATGTGAATCACTTAATGACTTTTGTACATTGCATAAGAGTTCACATTTATTCATCTTAGCAAAATCTTGAACACGGTCTTGAGGTAAAAACTGACAAAGATTTTCAACTTGAATATTAAAATCTTCTATAACTTCTAAAATTTCTTTTTGGTTAACCTGTTTTTTATTTAAGTACCAAGTGGTATGATTATGCTTATTAATCTGTCTTGTAATCACTACATTTCGATTTTTATCACCCGAATCAAGTTCTATATCAATTTTAGCTTCCTCACAATTACTTTTAACGTAATCTGATAACTATAAAAAAGTTTTTTTATATATTATAAAATGAAACAAACTACTCAGTTATATTCACTACCTTAGAAGCTCTTCCAATAACTTTTGGACTTCCTCCTAAACCCAATATAATTCCTGAGACAATCGTAGATTTACCAGTTCCATTTGGACCTATTATTATATTAAGATTTGGTCCTGGAAATACTTCAATGAAACGGAATGTACTATAAGTAAAAATCAAAAATTTTAAATAACTTCTTTTACTAAAATTTGACATTTACAATGTTTACCCAAATTGTTTCAATGTTACACGAGTAATTGTACCTCGTTTCCCCATTTTTTTTAACTACAGCATACTTATTTGGACATTGCAATATCTCCTCAGCTCATGACATCTTAAAACTATTTAAATTTCTCAAAAACGCCAACAGCAGTGCTACCACACATTCAATATATGTTCAATATATCCAAATATTTCTAAAGATATTTTGGTCACACAAACTTTGTGTGAACGGTGGTGGTTTAACTTTAAATAAATTGTTTGTATCATATATGTTATTAGTTAATCCTTTCAACAAGACTTTTTTGTTTTAATTAATCTCGGTAAATGGTAATTAATTCCACATAGGGGTAGTTAAATTGGCCAAAACTATTATCCAACAATTTTTCGACATTCTGTATAAAAGATGTAATCCTGGGAAATTTTGTTCACTCTCTTGTTCTTTGCCATAAATTTGAAATTAACTGATTAAAATGATTGTTTACTCTGCTGTTATCAACTATGTGTCGAAATAGTAATTAAAAAATTGCGTTAGAATATTTTTTTATATCTATTTAATAACTATATATCTGCAACTATACAAACACTCATATGGTCAGATATAAAATTTGCCTTCAACTGTATATTGTACTGTATTGCTTTTACAAGAAATGGATATATTAGTCTTTAGTTTTTACCATGATCTTTTTACTGACAAAATATGTTTAACTTACACGTAATTATTAGCTTATTAACCTACAATAAAATATCAATTATTACTTAAAACAACAAAATTTATATTCATAGCTACTAGAACTGTTACTAAAATACATGTGTTGCAATATTTATTTAATGAAGAAATTTTATAAAAAAATATACATTGCTCATAAATTATAATTTTATAACAAAGGTGATAAAAAAGTCAATATTAACATTTGGATAAATATACTTGAAAGAAAAATATACAAATGTTATTATCATTATTTTGCCTCAATAACTGAAATTTGCAATTAAAAAACTTATTAAATAAAAACTAAACATGTATATATCAATGCATTAATATCTCCATTTGTACAAGACGGCCATTTATATCTCCTGGTAATCGATATGGAATAGTTCCTGCAAAATTTGTAATTGCTTTTGCTTGGTCTCTTATGAATTGTAATTGCTGTAATAATAACAATAAAGAATAATTATTTGTATAGATACATTCATAGAATTTAATAAAGTAACAATCTCTAAAACTTACAGAAGTTTTATTTACACTATTGGAACGACCAATTGTTAACTCTGAATCCTGTAATTGGCGATAACGATAATATAAAATATTCATGGTTGCTAATAAAACATCTGGAAAAATAGAACACATTTCTTTGGAAGCATTTTTAAAATTCTTTAATTTTTCTTCAACTTCATCTGTTGAAAACGGCACTAGCTGAAGAGTTTGTAATAACTAAAAGCACATTTATGTACATTTTAAAATTTCAAATTTAATATATTAAAAATGTATCAAAAAATACCTCTAAAGCTTCTACATACTCTTCATTATGATACATGTCGAAAAATTTTAATAAATCCTTCAATATATAAAATGTTGTTACAAGTGATCTAGAACAATTCACTGAATCACTTGCATAGCGATGTGCAAAACTTTCAGCCATTACTTGTAGCCGCTGACGTGTGGAACCTTCAGTCGGTGATTTATGTACAACTTGTGACAACATCATAGACATCAGTTTTAAAACATCTTCATGTTTCTAAAAGTAAATTACATTGCTATTAAATATATCAAATATTAATTTGATATACTGCTATTAAATATGTATATATGTATGTATATATGTGTGTATATACATACATATATATATATATATATATATATATATATATATATATATATATATATATAAATAATTAAGACAAAAATTTTTTTCACAACAGTATTCAACTACATTAAACAAAATATTTTTTGTATACACTAATTGCATAATATACAATACAAATAAAATAATTTATTATTTTTCTGTTTAACTTACATTTGCTAAATCGTACAACTTAATAGCTTCTTCAAACTGTCCTTTAGCATTAAGTTCAACAGCAACCATTCCAGCAAAAACTTCTGTTTCCATATTAATAATACTAAACTGATCCAGAAGACCTGGTGTTCTTATGCCATTTGTTTCAATTTTACCAAAAATTAAATCATAATTACGACATTCTAATGCTAAATCAGTTATACAAACAGCAAATAAGTTACGGTCACTACTGTCTACAATATTTCTAAAAAAAATTAATAAGTGTAAATGTACATGTATGTATATATGTATATCTAAATTATTTTTATACCTCAACATGAAATAATATTGAACTGCTTCAGCAGGATTTGTCAATTCAAATCTATGCACATAAAGCATTATTAAACGGACAACATTCAACCTTCTTGTAGGTTTTACATCTTCTGGATCAATTATAACTAAAATACATGATTTTGGTTGACAACTCACAATACATTTTATATATATACATATACATATATATATATATGTATGTACTTAAAATTTATACACACTTAATGGAGAATGAACATCTCTCGGTAACCCTAATAAATACATTTCATTTAAAGCAATCGCCATATGAACTGCATGAGTTCTATAACGATCAATTCTCGATAAAAATTCAATTGCAGCTTCAAACTGACCAGTTAAAGCAAGAACTTGGAAATATAAATGTGGTTGTGTGTATGCTTGATAATGGGCTTCACCTGAAAAACAAACAGTGCAACAACCACAAAAATGTTATACTTATGCCATACACTTACCATAGTCATCTATTATCATTGTTTGTAAATCACTATAAGACAAATTTTCTTCATTTGAATTATCACGAATAAGACTTAATTTAAGCCATAAATAGTCATCGGCAGTTTTAGCAACTTCTGAATGTTCATCAATAACATCACAACAACCTAATACACAATATACAGCACGTTTATATGGATCAGTTGAATTTCTAATACTCCTTTTATATTGAAACTTTAGAACAGCTTCTAAATTGGCAATTTTTGTTGAATCTTGATTATGAACCAATTCTTCTAAGATTGGTATAAGCCCTTCACAAGTTATGCTAAAATATTCATTAGAAAAGTACATTTTCTACTGAAATAAAATAAATACTATAAAACATGATTAAGAATGATTAGAACACAAACTTCGCTTGACGAACACATTGTAAAGCTGCTGCATAATCGCCACAACGAATACAGTAATAAATCATAGGCCACAATGGACGTTCATCTATTAGTCCATCTTGTAAACCTAAATATTCACCATGAAAACGTAAACCAACATAACTTCGTACTAAAGGATATACACCAGGGACACCTCCTCTCAATGCACTTTCAAGATTTTCTGTTATTACGCTATTCATAAACGTTTTATATCTAAAAATACAAAAAAACAATTAATGAATATTTCTTTCCTTATGTTCAGATATATATATATATATATATATATATTAGAAAAATACATTTACTTACCTTTCTTCTAAATACATTTTAGCTGCTTTAATAAGATAATTGCAACCAGGAGGAGTAGATCTATTTATAATTGGATCATTGCTTTTTGGTAACGGTGGAAGTGAAGTCATACATTTTATAATAGTCCACATTTCATCAACTTTCTATATGAAAAATAATATATTTACAATAAATGTACTATTTATGACATAATAATGAACATTAAAAAAAAATCAATTACCGGATCATGTAATTTTTTTGCAGTATTTGAGAAAACATCAATTAAAGACTCATGTTTATTATTCTCCATTACATATTTATTATAAACTGAAACTTGCTTCGCAAATAATGCTTCTTCATTGGTTAAAGCTGATGGTGTCGGTGTATCTGGTAAACTTGTTAAGTGCAAACCTTTTTCTAATTTAATGAAGGATTCTGATGGCCCTACCATAGCACTAATTAATTTTTGCTTTTCTTGTTCCCATTCCTTATCAATATAGTCCCATTGCAAATCATTAACATGTGAAGTAGTCTAAAACAAGTATTCATGTAAATATACTAAAATCTTTTTACAAATATATATATTTTATATTTACTCTTTCATTAATTTCATCGATAACAGACATAATACATGCTTCGGTTTCATGTTTTAAATATGTATGAACATCTGTATCATTAACAGGCTCTAATGGCTCAAAAGTTTTTCTTGTAGATAAAGTTTCAAGTTTCTGTGATATCTGTGGTAAATCGATGCCTTTTGAACCAAGTAAAAGGTTTCTAAAAAAAGTTCACGATAACTAAGAAAATTCATTTTTTATTATACTTATTTTATATTTTTACATACGCTTGTATATCTTGTGCACCAGATTGTGCAATACGTGCATATAATTCGTTTGATGCTTCAAGTACTTGACGAACAGACCGATCAACTTTTGGCAAATTATCATAACCTTCTAAATCATGTACAAGCTTCTCAGCTTCAAATAAAATATCCATAAATTCGGACATCTAAGAAAATACGTTTATAACTCATGATCTTCGAATAATTATGACAAAAAGTTGAATCTAATTCAAATATAGTTTACTATGTATTATAGGTTAAAACCGCTTACCTTTGTTTTTTTTTCTATCTTCAAAGAAAAGATTAATTACAACTTAATATTGTTAGATGAAATTGTTCATATACACTTAAAATTGTAAAATAAAGTTACAAATCACCAAAACCGAATATAATATTAACTTCTCTATTTGTGAAAACCGAAACATGCGTTACCAACCAGCCGCCAATTATTTGAATTAAATCACAATTCTGCAATCTAGAGAATATTTTTTTATTTTCAGGATTTTTAGTTTCATGTAACTTTAAATTTTTTAAAAAGTACATATTCCTCTTATAATACTGTATAAAAAAGGATAGTTCGAAAAAATATCATGCTTATAAAAATATTATATTAAAAAAAAATTAGAATTTTTCAAATAAAAAATATATTATCTGTTTCATAAATATTGAAAAAAATTGTAATAATAAATCGTTTATACACAACAATTTACTAAAAATGTAAAAAGATGTAATTATATTTCTCTTGTTCGTACATAAACAATATATATATATACTCCAATTCAATAAAGAATTATTTTTTTCAATTATCATAAAAATAATACATTATTGAGGTCAAGATTAGAATAAACATAGAAAAAATTAACGTTTCAAAATAAACAGTAATTAGACTATTGTAAGGATTATTCAATCCGTATCATATTTTGGTTTACCAAATTGATTAAATATAACATTACACAATATAAATTAGTAACATGTTCAAAAGGCAAAAAAATCTAGGAAAAAGTACTTGTCTTCAAATTTCCTATTCTTATTTGCAATAACGGAAGAAAAGTATAAATATTGTTTATTTGTTAGTTTTTATACTTATTATTGCCAGTGTCTATATTTTGTTTATGGTCTATATATTCATATCTATCCTAACGAACAGAGATTTGTTTGTCATTGAAATGAACTACTAAAATTATATTTAATTACATGATTCTGATTTTGGTAAACTAACCTAAATTTTACAAACTTATATATACGTATAAATTAACAATTATTCATATATATATATATATATATATATATATATATATATATATATATATATATATATATATACGCAAATTTGTGAGTAAATTCTTTAGTATTTAATAAGGTTTTTAGAATTGACTTCATAATCATTAGTAGGTCATTGATCGTTCAGGATTGCGGTTACCATGACAATACGGTTTGTTTGACCAATAAACACAATACTTATTAGTCACCACATGCAGAACTTAAAACTGCAACACTGGATTGTTTTGTTTGGAGATATTTTTTCACCAGTCAAACGTAATATTATTACTTCATGCGCATGGTGTTTTATTAAATAATACAAAAATTACATACAAAATCGAATGACACTCGCACAATATATTGTCAATCTCATATTTAGATTATATTCAGTAATACTGAACTGTGATTACGCACATATCATTAATGGTATTAACTAAACATAAATTAATAATTTTTTATAAAAAAGAAATTACATTTGTATCATCAAATATACTACAATAAAAATAAGAAGCTAGAAAATTAATTATATTGATTTTTTTTAAAACAAGTGTTATATTATTTTCATTCATTAATTAAATATATGGTACTGTTGCTATAATTAAGAGGATTTAAACGGAAATTTAAATAATGCATAGTGCTGGAAGTACTCCTTTGAGAACAATAAAACGATCCAAATTGGAACGTTTAAATACAGCGTTAGGTAAGTAAAAAACAAAAGCACTTAGATTTTATATAAATATAAAAATGCAAATATAAATGAAAATATAAAAATATATATTTAGTTACACAAAAAATATTTTTAAATTATACATTGTTATAGTATTATGAAGATTACAAGCTCCATTATGGATACAAATATACATATAAAATACAATTGTACAATATGTTTTAAGATATATGTATACAGTAAAAAAGTATACAAATAATATTGAGTATATAATATCCAAATCAATGAGTATATAATAACCAAATGAGTATATAATAAATATAGTATCAAAATCAAATATATTATATACCAAATGAACATTATTATGATTTAATAATATAGTATTTACATAGTGTTTAGAATATAAAGTAATCTACTTTTAGCAACAACTTCGTATAATTGTTTAGTAAACTCTCTCAAATAAGATATAAATATAGTACAAATATTATAATGTTGAACAATGAAACAAAAGTTCGTACAATGAAAGAAGCATTGTTTTTTTTGGATGAGAACAATTACAAAATATTTATTTTTTTCATAAATTCATTAATCTCATTCATTTTACAAAAGAATTGAATAAATAAAATCATTAATCGTTAATTGTAAGAAATAATATAAATGATAAATATATACACACTTTTATGTTTTAAATGTGAAAAACCCCCCTATACGTAATTATAACAATTTTATAAATCAGACTTGTATGGTACATTTGGATCACATACGGTATTTTTCACTATTTCGTCTGTGTAACCGCTAAGAACTCTAAAATTATAATCATTTGTATTTAATCCTCTATATAAATAAAATGGCAGTCGATTACTTAAAACCCAAATGCTTTGTTTTTGTTCTCGATCGATTTTCATATCATTAGGGAAAATCAACGTATTATTATCTTGAGCAGCGACGCCCAATGTACTTTTCTTGTACGGTTTTCTTGAATCCCAACAACCGATACTGTTTCTAGTGACCAAATTAAAGAAAAGAACACCTCTTTGATCCATACCAGATGCAGAACTGTGTCCATTAGCGCCTCTGTTTTCACCTAATACGTGTACTTCATCTTCATTTTTTTGAAATACCGTCTCATTTCTTATAATTGAAGTTTTTACATAAAATTCATTTCCACTCGACATAGGATGATAGATCAATAAACGATCACCTACGGAACTATCGTAAGGTGTGAGCGTTAAACCGAAAATACCGTCGTTCCAGTGGAAAACCAAATCATCTATTTGATAACGTGTAAATAACGGATCGGGATAAAATAAACCGTGCGTTAATCGCCAGCTTTTGAAATTTTTCAAATCAAATACGAGAAGACCGTATCTCCAGACATCGGTCAAATAAGCAAACGCCTCATTACATTTTCCATCTCGAATATCTACAGCTATATTTGTATAAAGGCTGTCTTCTTTTACAAATTCAGTCGGTAACTCGTACTTCATTATCATTTTATCGGTATTCAAGTCAAAGATCATTATAAACGGTGGACATACTTGTTTCGGTTTCGCCAAAACATTTATTTGACCGGAATCCAAAACCCACAGTCTGTCACACGAATCCACAAATAGACGGAAGACAGATGTGAGGCCAAAACATGAATCTAAAATTCAACAAATAAATTACAGTTATTTAGGTGCATAATAAATACATTCTGTAATAATCATATAGACTTTATATATTACACACACACACCTGTATTTGAATTCCAGTTCCAGGTTGGATAAGGCCTTAATTTAGGTGATCGTTCAGTTGGTGTCCGAGGAAGAACAGCCAATGTTGCAGGTACCCCCATTTTCCATCTCGGAATTGTAATAAATACTTTATCTTTCCAAGTATCCAAACCGAGAGGTAAATTGTTTTCCGGTATAAAATTTTTTGAAGATATTGCGAATTCCCTTTCCTGCTCTGACGGGTATTCAAAATCGATTACTTTCCACTCGTAGACAGTATTTATTCCATCTATATATCAAAAATTATAAAAATTTATTGTATAGAAAAAATCACAAAAAGAGTCTACTAACAAAATTGTTTTCCTTTAACAAGTGATAAAGTAAAAACTGGTTTGAATGAACGCTGTAAATCGAGTCGAGTTGAACGTATTTGCTATAATAATAAATATTGAAATGGTGTAATATACATTATTAACTTATTATTATTCGAAAACAGATGTTTTATAAATTTTATTTTAAATAAACTTAAGTATTTTAAAAATCAAAGACAGTAAAATAAAAAAATGTCCATTTAGAATATTTATCTTAATAGATTTTGTTAAAAAAAATATTTGTAATTTTTATTTTTTAAAGAATATTACATAAATATTTAATTATAAAATTTAAGGACTTTTATATAGTATGCATTTTTTTTTAATTTCAAACATATTTCTCTCAATTTAAATTTCTCATTTATCTTTCAATATTCATATTTATTATATTAGATTCTATTCAGTCGAAGGACATTATAGAAAATTATATTTCTAAACAAATCAGTTTCTGCTAAAAATGAATCATTTTATTCATTCATATAATTTCAATCTAAATATTTAAAATCAATTATTGAGCGGAACTAAAACTATCAATGTTGTCCGACATTATTCTATTATAAATTAGGAAGTATTTGTTACATTTACTTTCATACATGGAATAAAAATATGAAAATAACATCATGAACCTTGAAAATCAATGTCGGTGTTAATGTTCACTTAACAAATATTAAAGATTTATGCGAGATAAAACTTAAAAGAGTAAATTCGTATATAATTTTATTCGACCTTTTATATTATTTTGCGCATATTATATTGACAAACTTGAAAAATCAATGTCAGTTTCAATGCTTGAACTTTAATACTAAAAGATTTAAACTGGATAAAAATTATTAAATTATTTTTGCATGAAATTTTTGTTAGAATAATTAATTCAAGGTTAAAACTCTTAAAAAAACAGTAACTATTTTATTACATTGAACAGTACGAATTAAAAAAATATTTTTAATAAATAAAAAATAAAATATTAATTTTAATAAAATAAAGTAATGTATAAAAAATATCTATTTCATTATATACATTTCTCTATTTTTTTATATACAAACATGATAATGCAAATATTTCTATATAAATACTTTAAATACAACTGTTAATAAATTGAGTAATTACAAACGTACCTATAAAAGAAGTTTGACGTCTCGGAGTTATATTGTTTATTCCATTGGCTGAGTGTGAAGGGCGTAAGACAGAAAATGACAGCATTAATGGTACGAAATTTGCGAATTTTTTCTCAAACGCTGGAAAATATATTTAACTTTTATTACGTATATAAATTTATATACTTTATATGTTAATATATCTTTATATATATATAAAATGATTATTTTCTAAAATCAATTTTATGCAAAAAAATCAATACTTTCTAAGCTATCAATAAATATACTAATGATTATAATGTTCACTGATTTTTTACTTTCACGAACAGTAATTATTTTACTAATTCTCAATCAATTAAAATAACATGCGGTGTAATTTTCACAGTATTTATTATTATACATTTAATAAATGTTTAATCATTAGTGAATCTCTCCTATACTGATATTAAAAAATATAGCAACACGTTTTACATATATATGACAATTTTATTGAGTATAGATGGTATATATCTTATGAATGGTTTATCTTCGGAATGATTTAATTACTGTATATTAATAAAATATTATTGCTTATTTCCGGAAAAATAAAATAAAATATACATTTTCAGTACGTATTATAGGAATTATTTAATTCGATTTTTATGTATTGTTGTTGAAATTTTTAAATTAAAAATTTTTAAATCATCTAAAATATTGTATTGATCGGTAATATAGTTATTTACTTTATTGTTTGTTAACACTTTTATGTTGTATACAAAATGTTTAAAAAATATATCCAATTTTTTAATTAGCATTTACTGAATAGAACATTGAAACATTTTTTTTGAACAAGAGTAATTTAATAGCTCATTGCTAAGAATGCATTAAACTTTTAATTTAGTTTAATGTATATTCGAAATAAAGTAATAATTAAATCGATAAAGTTTTAAATATTTTTTATATTATTTATTATAATAGTTTTCTATTTTATTTAAACGAAAAAACATATTTAACATGAGCGGGGTTAAATTCAACTCACTTCTTTTGATGAGCAGTATGAGCTTAAACAGAATGGAAATTTTTATATCAAAACATTACACGCTTGACAGCATGTAAAGAGGAATTAATGATGATTAACTGATCGTAAACAATGGATAATATACGCCAAATCTTTAGAAACACATGACACATTGTATTCTTTAATATCGACTTCGAAAATCATTAGCATGTAGAGAGATGGTTCGCAAATACGATGTTATAATGCAAGAACATGAAGGTAGTGAGGGAATTACTTCATTATTTGCCAATAAAATTTAACTAAAAAATTTAATTTACTTGAATTACTGTAAATTGCTTATCTTAGTTTTTATTTAAAAAATAATATTTTAAAATAATATAATAAAAAAGTGAACTATGTAGAGATCACAAAGATAATAAATTTAAAAAGTTTAATTTGTATATATTACATTATTTACAAATTTAACTTTTTAAACTTAAACAAATTAAAGTTATATATATATATATAAATTTTTTTCTTGTTAACAAAAACACGTCAACTTTCTGAATAAACTAATAATTAATTTAATTTTCTATAATTAATTTCAAAAAAGTAATATTAAAATATGGTCATGAATAACTATGCAAAGAAACAATATGAGTTTTCATTACAAATTATTCAATTTACAATTTTATTTATTTACTTTCATTTTAATACTATATATGATTTACTAATAGTTATTAAACATTCATTAAAACTATATCATATTTTATGTGACAGTTATTAGATTTCTTATTACCTTATTTACGAACTGGAATAAAATAGAACAGAAAATATTAAGTCACGACTATTATATCTACTATAAACCAGTTTTAAAAATAATTTATAAATAATAGATTCATACAGTCAATTTATACTAATCGTGAGTCAATTTATTTCGCGAATAATTGTATCACTCGAATAGTTTCTGAGACAATAAATTTGAATAGTGATTGTAAGTTTTTTTTATTTTATTTATACTGACATTGCATTTTCTCCTTTTTTCATTGAATTGCATTATAATTTGATATTTTTGTATATAATTTATTTATTTCCTATATTTGTAAATGAATCGAGTTTTTTTTTAAAAAAAATGATATTTTTTATAATTATATGCTTGATGTATTTTTAATTTATATTTTAGATTACATAAAATTTTGTAAAATTATATAAAAAAATATGTTTTGAATACATTCTTCGATATTTATATATATATATATATATATGTGTATGTGTGTGTGTGTTTATGGAAGTGTATTTGTGCCTCTTTGTGTATGGGTATTTATGTATAAATACATTCATATATTGACCGAAAAGTTATGTCAAAAAGAATGAAAGTGTTTGCATGAAGAATTTTAAAATTGATTAAAATCGAAGAAGTTGCGAATTTCATTATTTTGAACTTTTCTTTTTTATTACAAACGATTGCCACTTTATTGAGAAATTTAACAGAAGACTAAAAATGGAATAGAGTTCGCTGAACGTAAGATCTAAATTTATGAATGAAAGATTCTGCTTTCTTTCCGGAAAAAACATCCGTTTAATGTATTCTACCTGCATGTATTTATGGAAGTGAAACACGGAATCTGTATGCAAAAGAAATTTATTAACCTTAGATAACACAAATAAATATGGAAAAGATAGATATAAAAAATAATTAGAAGAGGCGAAAGCATAAGATAATGAATATAAAAATGAATGAATAGCAATCACACATTGTATATATATACATACATATATATATACATACATACATACATATGAGCAGAGTAAAAATTGAACATGGTGTGGCCATAATATAAAAATAGAACACCGACGAAGAAAAATCATTAACTGACAGCCATAAAAGTATTCTAAAAGAGGCTAATGAACAAAGGCTAATGAACAGGTGAAATAAAAATATTAATGTATATTAGAAAGAAATATATGTAGACATAATGCATCTTTCAAACTAGAAGCATTTGGAAGATTCCTTAATCCAACAATAAACTATCAGAGATTAAAGATTACATATATATATATATATATATATATATATATATATATATATATATATGTGTGTGTGTGTATATATATATATATATATATATATATATATATATATATATATATATATAGGATCATAAAGAAACATTGCATATAATAATTGTATAATCTATTATTGAAAGACATTTAATTTCTGTTATAAAAATTTGTTCGAAAGTATATAAATTACAAGGGCCTTTTTTATAAAAATCTGAAAGTAATTACTTAGAGAAAATACATTTATTTTTAATAAGCAAAAAAAAAATTATATAACTAAAATGTGTTAGTTACACATTTTTTAAGAGCATATTCTTATTTAATAACATATCTTTGCAGGTAATAAAAGAGAATATTCAAAACAAAACCATTTAATTCTTGTATATGATTAATGTAATATATTTTATGTTACTGGAGTTGTGTTCCTCTCTGTTTATTTATTCAACAATTTTAATTTAAAAAATGCAAGTAACAAATGTACAAGCCATAGATTGTGTAGAAAGTCCAGTGAGCACATTTTAAAAATATAATCGTATCCGTAATTACGATAGTTATACATGCCTGCATTTGCATATACGAGAACATAAGAAATAAACACCTATACTGCACGAATATGTTGTAATATCGATACAATTTACAACGGATATAGTCAACTTGATATTGGTAATAATGTTAGTAAATCTTTTTCTAATTTATCTCTTATGTATTTTTAAACACAGAAAAGTGTTGAGTAATAACTTAATTAATTATTCCAGTTTATTCATTTTAAATATTTTAATTTTGTTTTCACAGCATGTGTTAATGTGATAAACACAGAATATTTAATGAACTGATTCTTTTGTTCGTTATATTATATATATATATATATATATATATTAATATAATATAATATAATAAATAAATAAATATATATATATATATATATATATCAGTATTACTTTTTCCGAACTGTTATGTTGTTTTAATTTTCTACGACTCATTTCAGTACTAATGCAATAATTATTGATATATAGATTACTAAACTGACGTTCTTGATTAATAATTTTAACTTTATTAAATTTTTGACTCAAAAAATCAACAATTTACTATAAAAAATATTTCTGCGACAAAAAATGACAACAAATGAAAAATATTAAGCCATCTGAAGACAGCACAAATTCTGAAAACGATGGAGCAGACAAAACAAATATTGGAATTAGAAATGAAATGATTATGCGTTATTTATATATTGAAACCCCGATCACTAGCAATTAAATGACTTGAAGAATATTTTATAATATTTTTTAAAAGTATGTACTTATTTTCTGCAGAATCGTAACAATGATCTTTAAAATTTTTGGAATTGTGAGGACCTTATTTAGGAAGTTTAAAGTGGATCAAAAATCTAAAATCAAAGTATTTAATCCATTAAATGCCGCTACTTAAAATCGTAGGAATTTTCGAGAATGCTTAACATGGTTTTGTTTCAGGCCGCTTCTAATTAATTTAGCGTTAGAAAGAAAAAAAATAAAAATTTTGGTTTTGCACAGTGAGATTTTCTGTATATACAACAGCAGTGACTAATGCTCTAGCATTATTAAAAAAAATATTTCATAAGTTAATAAAAACCAGTTTTAAATTTTAAATTCATTTATATCATTAGTCATTTATATTATAAGACCATATCAAATGCCTTGATAGTTGCTAAAACACTTCGGGTGTAGAAAAACGTTGCAATTTTTACATATATATATATATATATATATATATATATATATATATATATATATATATATGGTCTGACTCTTGCAATGTCTAAATCTATTCCACTTTTTTCTCACTTTCGCAAAAATAATAATGTAGTTCTATTGATACTGAATCAATGTTTACTGTTACATAAAAAAGTTTTGAAAAAAATATTTTTAGCAGAAAAAAAAATTGTCAAAGTTAATGTTTCATATATGCAACAGCGGCGCTTAACGGGTTAAGTGCATTTACATACACATATTTCGGGTCGTTCAATAATAAATTGTATTCAACAATATAATTGTAGTGTGCTTATTTTCATGTTTACAAATATATTTAATGAGTTACGTTAATATATAAAAATTAAACAAAAATATTTTTAAAATACTGAATAATAATTATTTAAAATTAATCTTGACGGGGTAATGAATTATAAATAATTTTCATCCAAAGCATATGTCTCGTTATTTATTATTTCTAATTAATTCATTTACTATCAACAACTTATGAATAAATGCGTTGCATGTTTGTTTATAAATTATTTAATGACTAAAAAGGCCTTACAACTTTCATATTTAATAATCTGTAATTTATTTGTTATAGAAAGTAACTATATATTACGTATTTAATGCACGTTATAATATCTATCGTATTTGCAACATTATGCAACTATTATATAAAAAAATGAAAAATTGAACACAATTTGAACTTTATATATGATTCATCAAAAAGATACAAATTAAAAAAAAATTATTCTTCACCTTTCATGTTTGTTTTTAATTTTTTTCGCACAACAATCAAGCCACTGTAAAAACTGACCACTAACTCCACATAGATCACATCAACCAACTAGCTACTCAAATGTGATAATGACATCTATATACTGAAACATGTGCATAAATAAATTTCATTCATGATTGGGTAAACGTGATATCCTTCGTCTACCTCTACCACCTGACCTCAAACCGTCGTTTCCAATTTTTAAATACACACATGCATTTACTCGCATGCTCAAGAGACTCGTTTGTCGGCTGCTTACAACATTTGAAGTGTTACTGTTACGAATTAACTTGATTGTAATCCGGTATTCGAATTAAATAAAGTATGTATACATATTTTGTAACACTGGGCGTAAATATCATCGCTATTCATCACGAATATATACATTTACAGATTGTGTATATTCACCTTTGAATTAAGAAAGTTTTTAGCGCACACACACACACACACACATATATATATATATATATATATATATATATATATATATATATATATATATATATCTTTTTTCCAAACATTATAGCTTTTTTTATTGTTTCACTCCACTTTACTTTATCTATGTTTCACTCTTTACTAATAAATACATAAAATTGTACTCAAAATTCAATTTTTCATAAAATGATCAACATAATTAGTTTTGATTAAAATTTGTGTTGTACTTTATGAATTGTTTTTCTTTTAAAAAAATAGAATAGATTCTATAAAGGAAAATAAAACATTTTCGATAAAATAGAGGCAACAATCCAAAACATGAACAGAAAATAAACTATTTACTAGAAACTAAAGAAAACTAACTTATATTTCTTGATATAAAAAGCATTTTATAGAGAATTAAAAAATAAATTTAGTATATGTTACAAATATTTGCATAGTTATTGTCTTTCTAAAGAACGAATCTAAAAAATATTTTTTTGAAATAATCATAGCATTAAGTAATTCATATATATATTCATTTTGAAATAATTAATTCAGTGTTTACAAACATTTGGATTTTTAAATACATTTTTCATAATTTTTAATGCAATATTTAAAGATTTGAACGAATGGTAAAATATAGAAATAGTTTACTAAATGTTATCATATGTAATTTATTTATCTACATTGATAAGTATATAACCATCATTTTAAAGACATTCAAGACAATATTAATGTAATTCACTACTGAAATATTAAAAAGATAATTAGAACTTGAAAGGAATTAATGAAACTGATATTTTATAAAATATAGAAAAACGCACAGACAAATTTAATTTTAAATTATTTAACTAATTAAAATATATACATGGACTTGCTTCTCAAAATATTAAATAAAGTACGTCTACTATAAATGTAAAACAACCATAACGAAATATAATATTCTAAGATGAAGATAAATATATGTTGTAGTTGAAGATCATACAAAAAGATTCAGCAAAAAAATTGTGGTGGAGTAAATACTCCAGATAAAAACTATAAAAATAAT
Organism: Acanthacorydalis orientalis; assembly: GCA_034766995.1. Classification (NCBI taxonomy): domain Eukaryota; kingdom Metazoa; phylum Arthropoda; class Insecta; order Megaloptera; family Corydalidae; genus Acanthacorydalis; species Acanthacorydalis orientalis. The sequence goes on along the minus strand of CM068322.1, from coordinate 16,388,851 downwards.
GATTATTAAAAAACATTGAAGAAAATCAGAAATTATTTACTACTACTAATATAATAATAATTGTTTTCAAAAACAATTGAGAAAATACATTTATAAAAGCTGCCTAACGATAAACTCATGGCAGAAGTAAATCACGTGGACATCTAAGGTCATTAGTGATTGTTGACGGTTTGATTTTTCAGTGGAGTTTATTTCTTTATCAAGATATTATTTTATTTAAATTGTTTTATTAGTGTGTTCTTTTTATACATCCTGTTTGAGTTTTATCCATCATATTTAGCTTGTATTTTTACAGCAATATTTTAAGTGTAGTAATTATTTCTTTTCATTCAACTATAATATATATATATATATATATATATATATATATATATATATATATATATATATAAGTATATACAAAGAAAAAAATCAATAAAAATTAAATGTTATTTTATAATAAAAGTTTCAACATATTAAAAATAAGTATAATATTTTATATTATAGAAAATAAAATAAATGTTAGAAGAGGCTGAAATAACATGTTTTTTTAAAATAAATATTAGAAAATAGAGATACTATTTAGGTTTATTGAATTACGTGATATTTGAACTCTTAGACACTCCAGACCAGTGTTTCTTAACCTTTTTCCGACTGTGGCCTCCTTCCGACCTTATTTCTTTCCTGTTTCTATCCCTCCTATCTAACTGGTAGAAAGGTAGCTAAATGTAAATGTTTTGTTTGTAAAAATACAATAATTCAGTAAAAATTTATACTTTAAGTATTTCTTCACCAATGTGACACGTGTGCTTGATGACCAGAAACAAATTTTTTTATATCCGATTCTATTGCTATGAGGGATAATTGAAGATCACCTCTGTCTATTATGTTAAGGCGATTTCGCATTAGGCTAAGTAAATAATTCACACGAATGAAACCTGATTCTATCAAATACGAAGCAGGAAATGCCATGAAAAACAATTTTGCTTTATCTCAAAGCTGTGAAAACTTTTTAGATATTGCACTCTTGATCCAAAAATGGTGTTATTCTTGATTGAACGTTATTTTGAATACTATAGTGCTCTATAGCTCTTTGAGCGCTTCTTAAATTCTATTGATGTTCACTTCACTTCTATTTTCTTTTTTCTTATCTATTTTCTTTTCTCGGCCACTTCTCTTTTTTCTTCATTTCTCACTTCTCTCTGTGGTCCCTAATCTTGTGCTGTGTCCCTCCTTTTACTTGAGTTTCACCTATAGCCTCTTTGAAATATCCTGCCCCCCTGGGAGTTATGTGGCCACAGGTTGTGAACCCCTGGTCTAAATCATCTCTAGATATTTTGATCCTATACACACGCTTTATTGTTTTTTATGGATTTATTAATATGTATTCATTTATTTTTGGGGATATATATACGAATATAAAAAATGACTATACATATATATATATATATATATATATATATATATATATATAGTTAGCGGTTGCTTTGGACTTCGGATATTTTATAAAGATTTAAATGCTAAATATTTTAATGTAAAAACATATGCTTTCAAGCGTTCATACAATTTTTTCAGTAATTATATATTTGAAAGATGGTCATACAATTAACAAAAGTAATATATTTTATATTCCGGAATTAAACGAAAATAAACAATACTTATCACTTAACAAAAATTCTTTTTTAATTAAATAAAAACATCCAGTTTTCTTGGTTTACTTGAATGTTTAAAGATTATGTAGTTCATTTATATATTCTTATGGATTTACTTGATCTCCCAACGTATACTTAGAGGTGTCAATAAATTAATTATGAATACTAATCGTAGTTTCAGTGCTTTGATACTCGACTATTGGATAATTAAAATGTTTATTATACGTTATTTTTTGAATTTTTATTAGAGAAAGAGAGTACGCTCTCTTTTGAATATGTGCCTATATATATATATATATATATATATATATATACTTGTGTTTTATTTTATACAATTTTGCATTTTGCTGTAAAATGATATATACTTTTTTTTAAAAAAAAAAAACAGTCTAATTTTCAAAAATAAAATATTTCTCACAAAAAATATTAGCAAACAGTTATTAAAAAGAACAAAATATAATCGTTGAACGGAAATACTTTTTATTTAAATCGTTAGATCATTAGCAACTGTAACAGTTAAAAAAAACCGATTCGCGTGATTAGCCATCACTGTCAATTCATTTATTGTTGACTGCATTTAACGATAGAAATTATTTATTTCAACACTATTCATTGGCAGGGTTACAAAGAATATATATATATATAATATGCAAATATAATTAAGTACATAAGTGCACGAATATAATTTGAAAAAATTATTAAAAAGTTCTATTACATATAATATGTAACACATTTGTTTTAGATACGTTTATCGCAAATTTTTGGGTCATGCCCTCGGAATTAACTGTTACTTTAGTTATGTAAGTCGATAGTATTTGAATATAATCGCCTTCGGAAAATTAAAACAGAAACGTGATACGTTTACATTAATTCGCTTATGTGGGTGATAATAAACTTGATGTGTATGGAAGTATTGTTTTTGTTTTTAAAAATAGTTCTCTGCCCTCGTATACAAAATTATCTACATCAGTTATTATATATTTATTTCGATTGTAACATTTCATAACTCCATAATTCGTAAATGTTCAATGTTTGAATTAATCAGATACTTTCTTTATGTTCAGTTCACGACTCAAATGTAAATAATTGGTGATTACAAAACCAACTTTTATATTTACAACTCTTATTTGGACAGTTCAGACAATGTTTGAAAAGTATACTTAATATTTTCAAAAGTAGTTCCAATCCAATAAAAGAATACATATGCACATATACATGTTGTTAATTTATGCCTAGAATTATAATAAACGGTGAATAAAATCAGATAATTACAGATGTTTATCACGTGCAAACTGCATTTTTAACTGACCGTACTTTCTAAACCAAAAACATTTTAACACAGTAGAAAACAAAAATTGGAATTTTAAGCAACCCAGTAACATATTCTCCGTATTGAATGTTTTAAAATCCTCATATGTCCAGTAATTTAACTAACGATTACCTAATTCATTGCAAAAAATAGTTATAAACCTTTCTAATTTTTTAAGTAGTAGATTACGAAGTTGATCAATATTTTAAATTATATTTTATCTTATTTTTAATTTCAATACGCAATTACACACACACACAAACACATACACACACATATATATATACATATCCAATCAATATTTGTTGTATTTTCTTCTTAAAACATGCCTCGCTTAATTATTTTTATCTAGTTTCATATATATATATATATATATATATATATATATATATATATATATATGTATATGTATATATATATATATATATATATATATATGTGTGTGTGTTTATACATATATACATTATATATATATATATATATATATATACAATTTGTATGTTTTCATATCTGTTAATTATTATATTCTTCCTCCATTTCTTCTTATTAATATACATTTTCGCAAATAGAGTAAGGGCACTATTATATATTTTAGTAATATTCATAATGGTAATTTGTTACTGGAGATAAAAGAATTTCCAGAAATGAATTAACACCCTTCAACTGCATAAATTTTTCTTTATGAATATTTTCAATAGTTGATTTTATATTTATGCAAATTTTGATAGCAATTCCATCTTTCTCAAAAAATTAACTTAATTTCATTTTCATTTCCCTAATAATTCGCAATAAATTTCTCAATCAATAATCCACCGTTGATAATATTTTGCTTCAATAAACATTGTTTGGAAGTTCTTCAATTACTGCTCCGTTTATTTTAATTTTCCTTGGAAAGCAAAATCAATTTTGTTTCGTTATGATTCATTTTGTATTTTTTGTATTCTTTGTTGATTGAATCTAATTAAACATTTCCTTTATCTATTTTTTCATGTATAATATATATATATATGTGTATATGTATATATGTATATATATATATATATATATATATGTGTGTGTATATATATATATATATATATATATATATAAATTAATATCTTAGACCGTGATCATTCATATTTCAATCAAGTTCATTACTACTGATATTAACATTATACTTTAATAACTGGTAACTGATATAAAAAAGATTAACGTTCATTTTTTAAAACGATTTATAAATTTGATATTTAACGTTCTAATCGTAAAACATTTATTATTAACACTAAAACAGGCCACTTCAATGCGATACAATCAATTAGTAACCGGTGTCAGTACAATTAAAATAAATCAATTAGGACTCAATTATTTAACCATTTTATACAATTTTATAACATTTATTCATCTTTATTTTAATAACAAGAATACACAGAATCTCTTGATTATTTTATTATAAGAAATTCGTCTGCTTTTTTAAAATGAAAGCAAAGAAAAAAACAAACAAAAAATCAATATTAATCAATGAGATTAACTCTTTATATAGAGTAATTCAATTTAGGCTTCCACATGGAAGTATCAAAAGTTTTTAAATTATTTTTTATTTAGTATCTTAGTTAAATTCAATAAATACAATTGATCTAAAATACTAAATGGGTGATAACATGTTTTATTTTAATTTATTTTTTCCGTTTTTTTTAATACTATCCTGATAAAGCCTAAGTTGAATCACCTTATACAAAGCAGATGTATTTTAAAAAATATATAAAATACATAAGAAACTGTTTAATAATGCAAGATACCATTATATACTTGAAAAGATACAATAGGTTACCAATTAGTAATATACATTCCAAGCAACACAAATTAATAAAATATTGAAAAATAAGAATTATCTACGTAGGCTTGTACGATTTTGTATGTATGTATATATATATATATATATATATATATATATATATATATATATATATATATTCATTAAAATGATAGAAACTACCTTTTTAAGAATTAGTAAATCTACAAACCATAAACAGTGTTATAAAATCTTTGAAAATAATTATCAATAGTTAAAAAAGTACAAAAACCATTAAAATAATCATTATTAACAGATTTTTAAATTCGATTCTACAACATTAATCAAAAACTGTACCTGTTACAATAATAAACAGATAACTGTAGACGACTTAATTATTGTAACCGTAGTCTTGGAAAAAAATCTTAGCTCTATAAAAAGTATACGAATAGAAACACAATAAAAATTCATTTTATATTGACACATTAATCTGAAAACATATTCAATTTGTCACACTGAAATGTAAAAGATATCTAATAAACACATACCTACAACATTAGACACCATTCGCACAGTAACAATCTTAAGTTATATAATGTTAATGATGAAAAACAAATGAAGAGAAAGCTTGAAACTGTCATTTTTTTATTGATTAATGTATTTAGTATTAATGAATTTTCATTATTTACTTGAATTTGGTAGCTATAAACTGTTCGTAGTGAACAAATCACAGTAATCTTTGTGCGCGGTTATAGTGTTTTAATAATTAGACAGTACTTCTTTTTTATTTAATATATTCACTCATATTTTTCTTACAACTATAAGTATGATTTTTTTTGAAAAAAATATATAAAATAATATTTACACTACAATAACCGTACTATTATTTGTTCGTACAACTGCATGAGAATTATAACTCTCGAACTAATTTTATATATATATATATATATATATATATATATATATATATATATATATATCTATATATATATAACTTAAAAACTATCATTGAATTATAGATTATTGATATAAGATTTTCTAAGTTACATTAATAACAAAATAAAAATGAAACTAAACTTTCCAATTCTTTTTTCTTTATTTTAAAACTATTTATTGCAATTAAATGCGACTTGAATAAAATGTTTAGCCATTAAAAACCAGATCACATAAAAAATTCGTAAGGTTTTGTTTATATTTCAGTATTACAAAAATAAAATTTTAATTTTTAGTATAGTAAAGAAAATAAATAGATTACTTAAAAATAATAAGATTATAATAATGAATATTCTAAAATATAATTGGGTATATCTTTTAAAATAAAATGTATTTCAAGTTTATGAAAACAGTTTATAAATAGATTTCGAAACAGTGTTTATACGCATTTTCAAATGTCGAATGTATTAAAAATGTAATTAAACCTTATATATTTCATTATTTATTACTACTTATATGTTCAGTTTATATCTTTTTTAACTAATATTTTAATATATATATATATATATTATTTATATATATATATATATATATATATAATTACTTTCTTTAGAGCTCCATAAAGATTAACGTTTATCAAACTTTCAAAAGAAAAATAACATATATCGAAAACTAACATTGAAACATGTTTATCCAAAATTTGAAAAAAAAGATTAAAAAGATATAATTGTAATTATTCATTAAAAATTAAATATTATTATTAAGAATTCTTTTTTATTTCAGGTAATATATAGTAATATAAAGTTGATAATTAAAATAAAGAACGGATATATTAATTATTACAATTATTATTATTCTGAAGTTTTTATTATTTTTAAGTTTATTAATTGATTCTTAACGCATGAAACACTACAGATATTTATGTGAATACACTAATCTGATTAAAATCGAATTATAAATAATTAGAATAATAAAATCTAAAATTATAAAATTTTATCAAAAAAAAACACTCAGAAAATAACGTTTAAATTTGTACACATTATATATTTTCTTGTACGATCCATATATTTTTCAAGTTGTGTTGTATTAGGAAGCTATTTATTTAAATTAGCTAATAGCTGCTATATTCTACTAATAGTAGCAGATAGTAAGGTAATAATGATTAAAAAACATACAAATAAGAAGAAATTAAAAAGCACAGAGAACATTTCATTATTAAAGTAAATGTCGATGCAACAGAAAAGTATGCAAATTTGCATAAGTTATAAATGTTATTATACATATTCTTGAAATAAAAGACATGCTACAATACTGAACACTCACTGATTCACTGGAATTTTAAAAACAGTTTATTTATTAAGTACATATAAATGAATAAATCCTGTATACTTAAGAACTAATTTATACATGGATGTTTTCGTTTTAATATCAAATTAGTACATTCCGTAAATTTTCTAACAATCTTTTATGCTAATAATGCATATATATTTGTATGTATGTACATACATTTTCTATGATTTACAAGTAAAAATATGTATTTAATTACATTTATTATAATACTAGGTTGGTAGAAAAATAATTAAGGTTTATGACCTTTAAATTCATAAACATTTTTTTCAGTTAGCTGTTTCAAGTAGTCAAGAACTGTAGGATGACTAACGTCTAACTTTTGTGCAAGCTCTCGAATTGATGTGCGTTGTTCTAATTCAACTAACGCCTTCAGTTGGTAGTTATGAACTGAAAAAGGACTCTTGTGGCTTTCTTCATTTTCAAGGCTTCCATACCCAGCACGAAATTTTTGAAACCACCATTATACGGTATGTTCCTTAACAGTGCCCACACGAAAAGAATCGTTTAATTTACGAGCAGTTTCTGTTGCTTTACCACCCATTTTCAAATCGTACAAAAAATGCTCTCATTTGCTTCTTTTCCATCTTTAATTCAATAGCCCAATTCGAAGCAAAATTAATATAAAACCAAACCCGACATTACCAAAATACAGACCGAAAAATGCACGTTAAAATGATATTAACATGAACACAATGAAATTACACTTCCCTTGAAACAAATAAGGTTATAATTCAGAAAATAAAAAACGCAATTATTTTCCTACCAACTTAATATAATCTAATAGTTTCATTATTATAATAAACATCTCATACATTTACTTTAACATATAAATTAATTTATAAAAATATATCTTAAATAATTATTGAAAATATAAAAGAAAATATCATCTGAGTTTGTCGAGAGACATCTCAATAATTCTAGGGGACGATAATGACGCCGTAAATCGCATTATGACTTTCGGAAAGGGGACTGGACTTTTTAGCATGATTTAATGTTTTCCAATCTTGATATATTTTAACATGTGTCTTCATACATGTGAAGCCCTCGAGCTTATTTTAATGTGTTCTTCACGAAAAACGCTGTGAATCCTAATATCAGATCACAGTGTTTTAAATGTTTTACTATCTTCAAGATTTCATCTCATCTTATTATATTTATACGTATTGTCCAATCAAGATTGAGTATTTTTACAGTCCAGTTCAGTCATATGTGTTTTTTATCTCTCATTGAGAGAAATATTCTTTTAATGTCATATTCTTAAGCGTTTGACATTCATATATTAGCGTTTCGAATTAAGGGGTGATTCGAAAGCAAGTGCGCAAACATGGGGTGTTTTTTTAATTATAATTTGTGTTCGGGTGCTAATAACTTTAGTTGTCGATGCGCCCTAAAACCCCAATAATCAACCGACCATAAAAGAAAATAATAAAACATTAATTTTGTTTCATTGTTATTTTTTGAGTCAATTATGCGTACACACACAATTTATTCACTTATATATATATATATATATATATATATTTATTCAGAAAGAGAGTAAGTCATCATCAATGTGAAAACAAGTGGTTTCTTGTAAGGTAACTCTTAGTGTCATATAAACATAGGTGATATTTTTTTAATTGCGTATAATTAAAATCAACATTCTATTCAAGTTATATATATATATACATATACATATATCATTTATTTCATTTATATTCATTTAGTAAATGCATAAGTTTAATAACTAGTTACGTTTTAGAAAATGAAACAAAATAGTTAATATCTGTGAAAAATATGACTAAATATTCGATAAAAAGACTTCAATTTCTTCGTTTTTATTGTCGAAGTGTACTGAGAGAATTTCCATTATATCTACACATAAAACAATATCTGTTTATTCATTTGCAGCAAAATTTCAATTTTAGTATAAACAGAGAGTAAAATAATTGAAATTGCAGTAGCTATTACTTCTAAAAATCTGTTTATGTGTTTTTGTTTCCTTAAAATTAACTTAAAATTAAGCTTGTCAATTTACTGTAGAACTATTAAAACTTTAACATCTCTCAATTACTAAATTGTTTAAAACCTGCATTTATATGACACTTTTAAACTCTTAAAATGACCACCTCAACAACCAGTTAAATTTATTTCCCTTGTTACGAACCATTCTGTATAAATTCAGATATAAATGCATACATATAAAGCAAATAATACAGCATTGATTAATTTTTAACCGGTAAAATTAATAAATTGTTTAAAACAATATAATTAATCCATTACACAATATATAACGCATTTTAATTTATTATATATTATTTTTTATAGTTTATGCTGAAAGTATTTCAAAAAACAATTTTTAAAAAAAGAATTAAATGACAATTATTACACAACATCAAGTAATGAAAAAGTAAAAGTATATGTTTTGTCAAATATATCTCGAAGCGATCAATCATAAGTGTACGTATAAATCAGCATGTGCATATTATTTAACAGTCGGAAGTAGAATAATTGTTCTACATATTTATTAAAGATTAAACTTCGGATAGCTGTACATATTTTTCTAGGCAATGAACAATAATATGATTTTATTATGACACAAGAACAATAATATTGTTTTATTATTCTTACTGCGCTCAAATCAACCTCGAACCATAAATCTTTTACAAAAGTTATTTTATGTAATTGAAGTTTCAAGTCAATGCAAACTTTTACGAATCTTTTGAAGTCAGAAAATAAATAAATAAACCGTAAAGAAAATCTTTGTTTTTTTTTTATATTTTAATCTATGAGACATTCGCCAAAAAAAAAATAACATTTTAAAAAATTAATAACTTTTCCTATTTAACAGTCACACGATGATTAATCTGAAATACTGAAAGAGTGCTCAATAATTTATTTTTTAAAATATTACCTAGCTTAAAGCATTTTTTTTTTGTTTTAAAACATATAAGACTGCATGATATATTATTAACAAAATTACACTTTAAGGAATAATTAATCTAAATATTTATGTAATCATTTCTTTTATTTTGAAATTAAAAGAGAATGGTATAGGAAAATAGCAGATCGTTGGTGATCCATGAGTCATTCATCTAAGTGTCATTTACCTCAAAAATTAACCCATTCATTTTTAATTATTAGAAGATAATCATAGAATACAGATACATAAAATAAAAGTATTTGTTTCAATCATATTTTGAAATGTTTTGAAATTTCATTCATCGCCAAAAATAGTAAATAGAATTTTTATAAAAGTAATCAATAAATATCAAATATTTAAATTAAAAAATAATACTTTCATATGATGTAATATTTATCAAAATGTAATATATATATATAATTACAAATTATTTTACTAAAATGAAAAAAATACACATGCATATATGTATGTATATTCTTTAACGCAAAATTATTTATTTTTATACTAAATCAATTTTCATCTTTTACAAAAAAATATTGCAAAAATAAATAAAATGATTTTAAAGTTTTATAAAAAAATTAATATTAATAAAACACTTTAATTATAATAAACAGCTTGAAAGGAGTATAATAATGCGCTCATACTTTCTTGAATATTTAAATAAAATAGGAAAGGAAAATAGTGAATGAAGAACATTAAAATATGATACAAGAAATCATTAAATTTTAAAATAAGACAATTCTAGACCACTTAAAACAGCTAGTTGAAAATAATGTATATGAATTTAAAGGCCATTAACCACAATTATTTTTCCACCAACCTAATATTCTAATTAATGTAATTAAATACATATTTTTACTAATAAATTATAGAATTGCACTTGATATAGAAAAGGATGTAATCATGCAATTCTAAAAACTGAACTGATTATACTAATTTATTTCGTAGAAGGTATTTTCAATGAAAGAAAAGTAACAACAATTTATTTTTTTTTACTAAAACGAAATATAATTTAAACTATAACAAACATATTGCCAAACTTGACAATTTATTCAGTTGATTATTAAATGGAACTTTGGAATTTTTTTTTTTTTGAACTTTTTAGTATTGACATTTTTCAGTTTTAGGTATAATTGAAATTTAATTGGTCAAAAATATTAAAACGAACGCAACCAAAAATTATAAATCAATAATCTATATAAAAATAAACACAAACTTGTTAACTATTCGTAATCTTCGTTAACTATCTTATATCATTTATACACTATATATTTAAAAATTAACAATTGAAAATTCTTTTTTATATTGCTAATACTTTTTTAAATGCGAATTGTAATTTTTTTGTAAATAATTCTCATTTTTAAAATAATATTTAACTACAAATTAACTAAAATTGAATAAAATATAATTACATATCTGTTACTATTAGTCAAAATGACTTAAATCTAATCTTCTGTTTTTTTTTGATTTTAATGGCAGTGTGGGTAGATTTACTCTTTTTTCAATATAAAACAGTTTTAACTCTAAATAACATTAATTTAGACTTAAACCTCCTGTAAATTTGAACAAGATTACATATAAACATATCTGTTTATAAGAGATGAAATAAATCAAAAATCATTGTCCTGAAGGCCATAGAAAAAGAATTCAATCCTTTTTGAATTATAAGCACAGTCATAAATAACGCTACTTTATTTTAAATAACAATTACAATATTAATTATATTCAAGTACTTCTTTACAGAAAATGATTTTGTTAAAAATATGTTTTTAGCAATAATTGTCTTGATATTTACAATTATTGAAAAAATCTTTATTTGAACCCAATAGTGTTGTAAAAATTGTCAATTAAATTTTACAATCATTACATTTATTTTTTATTAATTTTGTTTCATTATTATTTTTTGAGTCAATTATGCGTACACACACAATTTATTCACTAATATCTCTTCACTAATTCTCTCTCTGTCTCTCTATCTATCTATACATATATATATATATATATATATATATATATATATATATATATATATATATATATATATACATATAGAAGGAAAGTAATTCATCATAAATGTGAAAACAGATGGTTTCTTGGAAGGTAATTCTTAGTGTCATATAAACAGATATTTTTTTAAATTTTGTACAATTAAAACCAACATTTTATTCAAGTTATAGTAAATTAACTAGTTACGTTTCAGAAAATAAAACAAAATAGTTAAAGTCTATGAAAAATATGACTAAATATTTGATAAAAAGGCTTTAGTTTCTTCGTTTTTATTTTCGAAGTTCACTGAGAGAATTTCATTATATCTACACATAAAACAATATTTGTATTCATTTGCAGCGAAATTTCAATTTTAGTATAAACAGTGAGAAGTAAAATATTTGAAATTGCAGTAGTTATTACTTTTAAAAGTCTGTTTGTGTTTTTGTTTCCTTAAAAAAATAACTTAAAATTAAGCTTGTCAATTTACTGTAGAAATATATATCATTGGTGTTGTAAAAATTGTCAATTAAATTTTACAATCATTACATTTATTTTTTAGGGTCCTACTCAAAATCATTGAATGTTGTGTATATATATATATATATATATATATATATATATAGAGAGAGAGAGAGAGAGAGAGAGAGAGATTCAACTTAGGTTCCCAAACGAAAGTATTAAAAAAACGCTTAAAAAACATTTTATCTCCCATTTAGTATTTGAGTTCAATTGAATTTTAGTATTGAATTGAACTAAAACACTAAATAAAAAATAACGGGAACTTTCCTTAACCCCTGCGCCAATTTTAATACTTCTTAATACATGTAGAAGCCTAAATATATATATATATATACACACACACATTATATATATATATATATATATATATATGTATAAGTGTATTTGTGTAAAGAAAGATCACTTAGAGATGTTTGACTGTTTTCTAAATATTGACTTGGAAAACGTACAATTAAATGCAACCGCAAACATATGAAGAAACCAAATTGTGTAGTTAAATTTAAAATATAATAATATGAAAATGATTGACGTCCACACTCTTACATTGAAAATAATTTTAAAATAAAACCACAAGATTTGTAACACTAATCATAAAGTAAATATTTGAAATTGATAGTATTTTGCATTGTTAATAATTTAACGAAATACAGATAGCATTTTTCGCAAACAACATTTAAAATCGATTTTTTTTTGAGTTCATAAAATTACAGAACACGTCGCTTTCGATTGACAATAAATAAATTCCAACATTTAAGAAAAGGTCAGTAAATATAAAAAAACGAGATTCTTTAGGAAATTCTTATATATATATATATACACTTACATACATATATATATATATATATATATATATATATATGTATGTATGTATGTATTCATATATGCATGTATTTGTAAATATGATGAAAATATTTGATAATTCGGTTTTATAATTAGTTTAAATGCCAATATTTCTCCAGAACATTAAAAATTACTGTTTATATAAATTCATTTAAACACAATACAAAATAATTCAATTATCTTTTTAGAAAAAAAATTTAAATAATTTATCCTGGTTTAAAATTATTTTAATATTAAAATGAAATCAAACATATTAGATTATCACAACAGATATTTTTTCTGATACAAAAATCATCGACAATTTATTTATCATCTATTTATAATATAAATGGCTATTAATAACTGGATTTAATTTTTGGTATAGATAAATATGTTTTTAGCTGTATAATTATTGATACATATTTATCTATATATTTATTCTTACATATTATTTAACTTTGCAATTCTTGAATTTCAATAAATTGAATTAAACCTTGTAGTAAATATTTTCTAATGAAATTAATATATTTTATTATAATAGCACACTCGTGCCTTCCTTATAATTTATTTAAACACTTTTTTGAAATATATATGGACTCAAATTTTGATATACAACATCTGATTTGCATGTTATTTAAACGTTTTTTACACATATTTCTATTAAATTTTAAATTATTATTTTATGTTGAAATATAAACTTTGATGAACATAATTTCTAATTATCGCAAACTTACCATAATGATTTTCATCAAAGTCTTTATTAATATCAATCTCTGGATTTCCAAAATGAAACCCATGCTCGTTCGTATTTGCATGATCAATCGTATAACTATTATAAAAACTTTGAAATTCACTAGAAGGATTCCAGTAAGTCCACGAATGCGACTGGGAAATGGCCATTATTATCACAGAAATAATACACACACGCTATACATTTATTATAATCACACCGTTTATTATTGTCAGAAATCGTTAATTTCACTGTTCGAATAGTGAAAATATACTCGAGTATCCAATTTTATTTGCTCACAGTGCGTGATCAATTCCGACTGCTGAAAAAGACACTTTCGCACAGTCTAATTCTTATAGTTAAGATTAATAATCCCCGTCTCTCCAACGTAGTCCAAACTTAATTACAATCTGAACGGTTGTAGTATGAGAAAGTGCGTTACTCTAATTTATGCACTTATCATGTCGTTCGTTCGTTGTTAGCAATTTAATTATGTTTTATTTGAATTAGAGTATTATTGAAAAATGACAGTGTCTTCAGAATGCAGTAAACTAGTTTTCTTGGCCTTTCAAATGTAACCTAAAAAAATTACGAAATAGTTTTAATGGCATTTTTATGTGCATTCTTATGTAACTGAATTAAATTGCCTTTCGAGAAACAGCTATTATATGTTCTGGTTTGTTAGCCAGAGGGTTGATATATATGTTTTCAATTTTAAATTTTGTCGTTTGATTATAGCAAAACCACACGTAGTTATTTAATTATTTAAACTTGTTAATATAGTCTTCCTTTAATTAAATAACATTACTAACTCATAAACCCATGTGATTAACATAAAATATTATTAGTTATTAATACTAAATTAGTATTATTATACTTTTATAAGCTATCACATAATTATATATTAAATTATTCTATTTTTCTTATCTTCTTATTCTATTCAATTATTAATTTGTTTACTTTATTGCATTCTAAAAATATAATTTTTTTACAAATACATTTAATATAAAATATTATACTTATTATTAATATGTTGAACCTTTTATTATAAAAGAACATTTGATTTTTATTGATTTTTTTTTTGTATATATTTTGAAATTATTTTTATAGTTGGATGAAAAGAAATAATTACTACATTTTAAAATATTGCTATAAAAATACAATCTAAATATAATGGATAAAACTCAAAAAGGATCTATAAAAGAAAACACTAATAAAATTTTTTAAATAAAATAATACCTTGTGAAAGAAATAAACCCCACTGAAAAATCAAACCGTCAACAACATGACCTTAGATGTCTACGTTCCCTTAACCACAAAAATGTCAATAAGCTCCATTTACTTTCAATTGTATTACTAGTAGTGGTCACGTTTATTTAAACAAGATAGAGAGTATCATTAGAAGACAATGATCGCAGTGGTAGATCAACTGACATCACAACACATGAAATGATCATAAAAGTCGAAGATGCTCTTATGGAAAATGGTTGGATAAAACTTCAAGAAATTGCAGAAAGGTTCGAAATAACGGCTTTCAAAATAATTCATAATCATCTTGAAATATCAAAAGTCAGCGCAAGGTAAGCGTCGAGAATGTTTACATCGCATCAAAAAAAATACCGAGTTGAATGCTGTAAGCACATTGTGGAGCAAATCCAACAAACATTATCAGCAGGATTGTTACCGGTGACAAAACTTAAATTTATCATTATGGCTCAATCAAAACAGAAGTCCATGCAATAGTATTGACTTGGTAAAGCTTCCTCTAAGCAGTTTAAAGTTGTACCGTCGGCTGGAAAGATAATAGCAGCAGGGTTTTGGGACTCGCAAGGAATTCTGCTGATAGATTATAAAAGTAAAGGCCAAACTGTCACAGGAACATACTACGCTGATATTATACATCGTTTAAAAAGCCATAAAGGAAAGAATGAGTGGTAAATTAACAAAAGAGATGCTTTTAATTCATGACATTGCACCAATTCACAGAGCCCAGACTGTCAGGCTGGTCTGATGGCATGAAGATTCGAAGAAATCAATCATCTACCATACAGTTCTGACCTGGAACTAAGTGATTATTATCGGTTTCCTAATTTGAAAAAATATCTTGATAAAAAGCAGTTCGCCGATGATGAGTCATTTTACAAGTAGCCATAAATGAGCATTTTGAATACAAATCTGAATATTATTTTTATAAAGGTTTAGAGAAATTAATTGAAATATGTAATCAATGTATTCATGTCCGAGGAGAATATATTGAAAAATAAAAATATAAAACTTAAATCTTTCAGTACATTTCTCCGCTATTCCCTGAATTTAATAAATAGGCCTCGTATCTAATACAGCATCGTCAACGAAAAAATCTTAAAATTTTTAATATACTATTGTTGATCATTTCCAAAATTTAATTTTATTATCCTCCATTTAACATTTATAACAACGAAAGTTTAGGAACAGATTTAGTACAAGAAGGATGAAATTAAATCTAAAATATAAATATAACATTAAAGTATATTGATTTAATAGAAAATTGGATGTTAAAAGGATGACAAATTGATTATAAATAATTTTGAATAACGTCGAAATAATGCGAATAAGCTTTTATAATACTCTTATTTTAATTAAAATCGACGTTTCGTTCATTAAAATTTAAATAGCTTCATTTCAATACCTTATTCATTAGCTACATATGATTTTATATAACACAGAAAAGCTTTTTATTAAATAAATTATATGTTGTCCTTTCATTATTAATATTGTATGTTGCTATATATATGTATATATATATATATATATATATATATATATATAACTATAGTTTATTTAGAATAATAATTCAGTTTTTTCTATAAATTCAACAGAACAATCTACAAAATGTAATTAACATTTAATTTGCATTTGACACTATTAAAATTTGTGTACATAACATTATATACTTGTTAAAACATAGAATATTTAAATATAAAAAAACATTCAAAGAAGAATATAGTTGGATTTCAACACATTTTTAATAAGAAAGAAATTATCGAAACAACATTGGATTTCTAAGTGTTAACACTGGCAGTTCTAATTTTAAACGTTGATATAATTTCTAGTGCGATAAGAGTTTTCTGATACATAGTTTCAATATTTTTTTTCAACGGTATGAAATATTTCAGTGAAATTATTATTCAATTCAATACGTTAAATAGTTAAGTACAGTTTTCTTTCAAGGGTCAAATAACACCAGAGTAAAATAATAAAAAAATCAAAATAAACATGTTTCCATCTATGTGTGAAAATTAAACATATTATGCAAAGAAACTCTCTGATTAAATTAAAGTATATAGAAAGTCGATAAACATACACTTAAAAATCGTTCTTTTTGCAACATTAACTCTTATAATTATATATTTTTTTGTCTTCTAGATATTAATAAAAAACTGAAACGTGCAAAACTTAAATCATACATTTTATATGTTAATATTCTTTGTTAATACACAATCAGTTGCAAAATGAAATTACTCTTTCATTTTTTTATTATCTATAATCTAATAGAATTTTTTAAATTGTATACAAAAGATATTGAGAAATTCTCAATGCATGCACCATATAATTAGAACAATTAGTTTAAAATTTTAATAGAAAAATCAGGTGTCGGATATGTATTTACATAATTTAATGTATTCCTGTTAGTCAATAAAAATAAAAAAATATTTGATATAGAAAATAATTCTAAGAATTTTATATTATTTTTTTCTCTTATTATGTTTTTGTAAATAAATGCATTTATTTTAATATATAAAAATATAATTCAGAGTAAACATTTTGTTGTATATTCTTTAAATTGATATTAATTAAATAGTGAACCGTGTATATACGAGTATATATATATATATATATATATATATATATATGTGTGTGTGTGTGTGTACGGTTCTATTCAAAATATACTAAAACCTCGATTTGAGTTGTTAATTGGTACCAAAGAACGCTGACGCAAATCGAAATAATCTATTAAATAGTATTTCTATATGACTTCTTTTAATTAATTTCATCTAAATAAATAATACATAACTTGAAAATTGAAAATTACGCCAAATTGAAATGCATAATGATTAAAATTTAAAAAAAGAATCTTCAATACATTGTAATAAAGTTAGTCAAACAAAAGTAGTATGTAATTCATTTATACATTAAATCTATATGATAAATATTTTTTATTTTGAACTGAAAGATGAATCGATGTCTATTACTATCGACTGGGCTTGATTAATTAAAAATGTATCTAAAGTTTGTGAATTTTCACGACTTTTTCTCGAAATATTTGTTTGTAGCAATTCATGGCATCATCCACAGTTCTTACCACTCTTGAACTTCGTTGTTTATCAGGATCATCAGTTGAAAAAATGTTCATTGTCTCTGATATGAATTGAATTGATTTAGAAATGCGACTAGTGGTTAATTTTCTTTCTTCTGGTATTGCATCACCTGTATTAGTCTCATCCATTATATGTTTTAAATCCATACTAATCAAGTCTTCGTTATTAAGTTCTTCGTCAGAATTCAATCACCTCGTTGATACCGTCCTCTTCCATACCTTCAAAAGTTGCTTCTTTGGCCACTTCGGCAAGTTGTCTACGAACAACAGGCACTGTATCTACATCCACATCTTTGGAAAAATATTCAAGCCATATTTTGTGCCAAACTCAATTCATACATGACGGTTTTACTTTCTTGTACGATTAGACTATATTTTCGATTACCATCATATTGTATATATATATATATATATATTTGTGTATAAACTTTTTTTTCCACATCTAGTGAGAAACTAACTTAACGGTATAACTTTTTTTACATGTGTATATTTTACGTGCAATGACTATTATTCAGGTCCTAACAACTTTAATGAACTGATCTATGATGCATAATAAAGATGAAAATACAAATTAAATGTGTGTTGCATAATACACAATAAAGATGAAAATACAATTTAATGGGACTGCCAAAAAAATGAAAAAACTAAATGAATTACCGAAAAAAATAAAAAAATTCCCATTACGACGCAAATTGAGATCTTGGCGTAGTGCCAAAATATATTCCTACTAATGGATTTTCTGCTCTTGGACACGTATTTAACATTTTTTGTTTGCTATTTTGTTCCTATTTTGCTTATACTTTGTATAATGAAATAGTTTTTATTTTATATAGATTTTCGATTTTTGAAAATAGAAAAGTTAGCAGATGATAAATCAGGCGAATACCATAGTCGTAAAATAATGTTTACTTTAATTTTATTCAAAAACTGATAAATAATTGTAACAGTGTAAGTGCATTATCCTGATACAGCATCTATTCGTTTTGATTCATTTCAAATCGTTCTAGTTTAATTTTGTTATTAAACAACAAAAATCTTCGACTAATATTCTTTGTTCACTTTTGTAATAGTTGACACAAATTCTCTATATATTAACCTTCAACAATTTAAGAAAATAATGAAAAGCAGCTTATTAACTTATCTTAAATAACACTTCTATCTTATAAACTTTAAATATGAAATGAAACAAAAAAAAACAATCATTGTATATAAGATAGAATAAAAGTCACTAAATATTATACCAATTAAGTAATAAATACAAACTACTAAAATTTAATTAAAAAACAGCTCGGTTTACATCTTTTCATATTAAAAAAAATAGAGGTATATGTATAAACCATGTTCTGTAATAAAATTCGCACGTCTAGTCAATTTTCATATTGAATATTTATTAAAATGTATTATAACGCATCTAGGGACACACTAAATCCATAAATTGTAAGTATGTATATATATATATATATATATATATATATATATATATATATATATATATGTGTGTGTGTGTGTGTGTGTGTGTATGTAAATGTGTATCTTTGTAGCCTCACGAGAGCATACATAAATTTCAAATGGGTTTAATATGCCAGAACTATTAAGTGCTATACATATTTCATAGATCATAAAACGCAAATTAATTTATAACTGCCTCTAGTGAAAGCTACTGTACTGTACATGAAAACATAATAGATGAAATGGTGAGTTTATCACAAACTTTTCGTCATTTATTTTAATTATATATAATGACTAATTATTACATTAGTTATTATACACGAATGATTCACTTATTGATCTTATTTGTTTCTCTTATAAAAATAATAATAATTCCATAACATTAAACAACATTATTTGAAAAACGTTAATGTAAAATATATATCTACATTTAATTATTAACTCGGCATTACATTATAATTGATATTTCTATATAATACTTCCATTTATTTTTATTGCAATAAATGAAATTACAATTAGTTTACATTCACATTCTAGCCTTATTTCTCAGGATAAACATTATAAACAAGTAAAGCAAGATTTCCTTGTAATATATTCTACTTTTATTTTTATGAGATTCGTAAATAACGTACGTTAGTTTCTAATATTTTTTAAGACTGCATTAGATTTGAATTTTATTACAGATTTATTTCAATTATTATTTATTTGCATATTATATATATATATATATATATATATATATATATATATGTATATTCTGGTATCTGTTTCATACGTTATAAGTAGGTTACTGTATATATTTTATTTTTCTTATTTTTTCAATTAAAAATTCTCTGTCAAATTCACATTTTCTAAGAACATCCACACATTAGCATAGTAATAAAGCAACACATTTCCTAAACGTTTTTTATGTTAATAACGCCATAACTAATTCCATTCAAATCAACAGAAACAAATTATAAAATATTTGTAAAAAATGAAAAAAAAGAGCTTTGCACTCTGAAATTAATTTAAATATGAAATTTCATCAGTGAAATACCGATATACAAGTATTTGGTGTTAATTAAAATGTTACAATACTGTTCATACTAAACAATTTTCAATATTTCGTTATAGATTTGAAGTAATATTCAAGTAATTACGAGGTTGTTGCTGAATGAATGCTGTCTCTACATTCTAACATTGAATACATGACGAATATACTATTTAGTTCTTTGCACATAAATTTAATTTTTTTACACTTTCTGTTTTTATTAATTTATAATCATTTCTAATCATGTTGAAATAAGTCGGCAATAAATAATATCTATTAACGCTTACTTGTTTGCTATTTTTGTAATTAATACGTGCATGCTTATATTTGTACTATATAACATTATATATATATACTAAATTATAAATCATAGATATTTAGTACAATCACTTTAACAATTATCAACATAAATAGATTTATAGATACATATAAAAAAGCATTAATTAGCATATTAGGTCATCTTACAGAACAATGGTACAACATACAAGAAGATTTAAATTTTACTTTATAAGAATGTCTTGACAAGTAAATAAACAACAACGACAAGTAACATCAAATGCGTTTTAAAAAACTAGTCAATTTAACAATGGATTTGTTTTCTTTTCACAAACTACAAAAAAATCTTGATGAAAACGATCAGTTATTAATTATATACTGTTGCCTATACGTATTTTGACTGTGATGCTTTCGCCCTTAGAACCCCCTTAAAAACTAATAACAACAAATTATAATTGGGAGTGAATTATTTCAGTTTTCTTCGAAATATAACTGTTTATACCCATATAAAAAAAAATATATAAATATCAGGTTTTTTATTTTTTAAGCTGTAAGATAATAGATACATCCGGAAAAATACCACTTACATACAAAGTTAATTTTTATCAGAAATAGATTTTAAAAATTTAATTCAATCAACATTAGAGACTTTTACACGAAAATTATTGACTTACAAATTTCATTGATTGTTAAATAAGTCAAATTGACGAAACTCTGAAAATTATAATTTAAACTAATTGCAACTAAAATGTAAAAAAAATATATAAAAGAAATGAAAACAAGTCCATCGAAAAAAGACCTTATTCTGATAATAGTGATAAGCTCATCAAAAAATAAAAACTAGCTATCAATAATGGCTAGAAAATTAACTAACAGGTAATTAATTTCAACCATCAATAATTCATAGTTTTTTCACTTTATACTTCTAGGTAACGAGTGATAATTCAATGCTCTTAGACAGAAAAAAATAGATGTAAAACAATGGTAATGTAATTAACTTCTATTAAAGGGTAAAATATTTAAAAATGAAGATAGTACTTAAAAAAATCTAAATTCCTTTATTACATGCAGACTACTAACGTGTTAAATAAATGAAACATGCAAAAAAGCCATTAACTGTACATATGTTACAAATATACACGATTTTTGCATCAGTTTAATATATATATATATATATATATATATATATATATATATATATATTATATATATATACACGTGGGTTATTTGATGACTATGATAAAAAAAGCAAGTTAAACACCGTTTTTTTTGGAAAAAATCGATTTTATTTCTCAACATAGTCTCCATTGATGACTATACACTTGGTCCAGTGAGTCTGCAAAATACACATTCATTGACGGCAGCGATGATATCCTCATACGACGAGAATTTCTCCCCACCGAGCTAAATTTTCAAGTTTGGGAAGAGAAAGAAGTCGTACGGGGTCAATTTCGGAGAATAGAGTGAATGAGAAATCAATTCGAAGCCTAATACATGCAATTTTCCTATTGCGATTGTCGATTTGTGGGACGGCCCTATATCCTAGTGAAAGAGTACTTTTTTGTACCTCAAACAGGGTCATTTTTGTTTCAGCTCTTCTTTCGAATGGTTTAATAATGTTGCATAATAGGCTCCTATTATCGTTTTTCCCTTCGTTAAGTAATCGATCAGGATGATTCCTTGAGAATCTCAAAAACAGTAGCCATCACCTTCCCAGCCGACAAAACGGTATTATTCACCTTCTTCGACGCACGTTCACTAGTCGTTGTCAACTGCTTTGATTGCTGCTTCGACTCAGGTGTTTAGTGGTAATTCCATGTTTCATCCACGGTGACGAATCGCGCAAAAAGGCCTGCTCGTTTTTTCCATTTTTTTCTGCAACTGCTACAATGCTCGCTTCAAACATCTGTAGAAGACGACAACGCGTCGCTTCTGACTGAAATTTCGCCTATTCTAGTTTGAAAAGTAACACTTGATAGCCGTGACGTTACCAAATGAATGGTGGCACATTATAGAAATTTATCAAACGATCCACGTATATCTTATATATATTTCTGGGTTTATTTTCATCTAAATCAAAAATTATAATTTTTCAATATCACAATACAAAAATAATAGATGCAAAATATAGATTCTTCTGTACCTTGGTGGTCTGAAGATGATGGTATGGCTATTGAAATATCCATAAGCAACAATCAAAGTGAACATTAACGATTTATTGAACATTTTTAATATAGCGGATTGAGGAGCCATTTTACATTTATATAAGAAACAATTTAAAATATAATAAATTTTCATATTGATAAAAAAACCAATATTATTAAATGTTAAATGGTGGTTATGTACAAAAAAAATATAAGAAACTATTTTTTTTGTAAATTAATAAAATCATTATCAAGTACTTCAAAAATCTTAAAAATTTTTCTAATATGAAAAAATGTTCTTATATACATGCATGTAACTTTTATTTGAACCTTTTATTTTTTATGCAAAAATTATTTAAAATAAACAAAGAGTGAAATGATATATTTGAAAATATAAATACAATCAATATAAAACAAACTAAGACCAAACTGAGTTCATATAATGTCATTATATATATATATATATATATATATATATATATATATATATATATATATATAAAATAATGTCTATATAAAAATGTATATTGTAAAAAATATAAATACGTTAAGCTTATATAGGAATTATCTCTTTGCAGAAGAGTTCCAATACCTGAATATGTTTCATTTCTGTAGGTGCGTGACCATGCGTGACATATATGAATGAATTCATACTTTATTTTTCGATACTGCTTGTACCATCTATTATTGTATAAACTAACTCCATTGGTTTGAAAACATGCTTCCGTTTTTTCAAGCCAAACACAATCTCAATTTAAATCTATACAATTTTATTTACTTTAATATATATTTTTACCGGGTAATTATATATATATATATATATATAAGCCCATATGCATATCCTGTATAATTAAGACAATCGATATTATATGATTTGAAATTTATTTTTAATTACTTTCATGCAGACTAAATAGTAATTTATTGTACACATTCATTAATTAAGAGCAGTCATTGCGTACACATAAACATAATAAATAAAGAAATATTACAATATATTTTATCTAAATTTAACATATAATGATGTAAAATGCAAGCAAATATATTTTTAATTTTTAAATAGCTGCATTGTTATATATATATATATATATATATATATATATATATGTGCGTGCGTGTGTTTATTTATATGTGTGTATACGAGTACTAATGATTTTTTTATAATTTTTTTACGCATTCTTTTTTTATCTGTTTTTAATATGTTATTGAATTATCTTCTCATGTGCACATTAAACATAATTATTATACTAGATTTTTTTACCAATTCATATCCTTGTTTTCTACTACAGTTTTTGTCTTACATAATTTTTAAAACAAGTATTTAAACTATAAAACATGAGTGGCTTCAAGGATTATGTTTTTAATACACCATAGAGATCAAATCTCAACTGATTTTATCATACTCAACGTTTTTATTATTTTTAAAATAAACTGATATCATACATTAACTATGTAGAAAAATGCATAATAAAATGAGTTTCTTATAAAAAGGAATACGAAAATTACTCTTATTGGTGTCTATCCAGATTATTTCAGCAGTTAAGATTATTACATGTTATATAATAACATTCTAATTGAAAGATCATATGTGTATGGATTTTAGATTTATTCATAGATAAATAATATTCTCTAAAGAGCTATTATTATGAACTTATTGTGATTGTATATCAAAGAAATCTCGAGCAAAAAAATGATAAAAATTATTTAGAAATAATTTTATATAAATACTATATAATTGAACGAAATAAAAAACTGAACAATAAAGATTGAAATAATATATGTATTTAATTATAAATAAGTTAAAAATTTCTACAACTAATATTACAGTTAGCAGTCGACTAAAAGTTAAAAACTCCATATATATAAGTGATTAAAGCTAATTGAAGTCAAACAAAAAGTTGTAAACTTTTAATAATAATTTATTGTTATGTAATAATAATTAGAGAATTTACAACAGATATTATTTACGTTAAAAACAAAAATGAAAATGTTATATATATATATATATATATTTAATGAAGTTATGAAAAATGGTATAGAGTTAACTTAAATGCAACGACTCAGTAATTAAATCAAATATTCCTCTTAGGAAAAAAAATTATTCGATCAATGCATTCTACCTGCCTTTACCAACAAAAGCAGAAAGTACGTCATTGTTATATATATATATATATATATAATTTAAAATAATTCAAATACTTTAAGAAATATAGAGAAACAAAAAAGTGTATACTACAAATAAACAATAAAAAAACGAGAATAATAGGATAGAATTCGAAATCAGAATTTACAGACATAAATTACTGGTATCAAGAATTTGAAATTGACATAAAAAGGAATTATTTCAAGATAAGAAAATAAATTCTGAATAATAAAAATGATTTACTAGCGATCATGAAAAAGAAAAAAATGGAAAAGATGGTAATTAACAGGTGGAACAAGAATATCAGATTTCATTGGAAATATATATAAATAGAAATACTGGATCGTTTAAATTAGATTTCAAAAGATACATTTATCCTGTAGTAAATCTTTAGAGGTTGAAGATAATTATATATATATATATATATATATATATATATATATATATATATATATATATATATATTACTTATAAGCACAGGCTATATTAATATATAGCCCGTTAAAACTGACGGGAAAATAGAAAGAAAAATCCTGTTTATTGGTTTTTACAGCATAATATATTTAAACATAAAAAATACCTAAGAATGAAAGTTAATAAATTAAATTTGAAACTTATAGGAGATGAGAAAACAAACATTTCTCGTCGCCATAGAAACTCGTCATTTTGTCTGTAGGATGTGGGTTTTCATTATATAAAATATAATTTTATGTATATATATGTATATATATATATATATATATATATATATATATATATATATATATATATTATATATATATACATTTATACAGAAACCTAACAATTACTTCAATATTTTCAAAAGTGAAAGAAAGAAATAAGTCAAAATAAAAATCTAGAAATGAAAGCTAATTCCACATTGTTTGATTTATTGAAAAATTTTAACATACTTGATTAGTTCATATAATCGAGAAATAATTTCTATAATATATCTAGAAATAATCAAGCATATCAAGTCAAACAAAATTTGTAAAATCCTTAATGTTCAGTTCTTTCTAACAGACACTTGAAAATGATTTTTGTATTTTCATATTTTTTGTCCGATTTATAAAAGTTTGTTATATTATGAATTCTATTATCAAAAACGTACAGACAATAAAAAACGAACATTTTCAATTAAAAAATATATATAATTATGGTATTCTTTTAAATTAGGTATAGTATAAATAAATAAATATTTATGAATTGCGTCGCTCATCGAAAATTACGACGAAACGAAAGCGTGAGTGGTTATTTTTATTCGCGTTAAAAAAATATGAGTATATTTTCTAATTTTGTGGAACAAACAATCCACACTGTGTACATACACACTAATTCTTGGTCAGTAACCATGGTTGCGAGATCGCTGCTGAGAGCTGCGTCGTTCAGCTATAAGATCAGACCGGCAGACGCTCGGAGAAATCGCCTACCATAAGACCTGTCAGTCTTGTTCAAGCAACATGGTGAGATTCACACACGACAGTTTTGATTCGTGTAAAAAATCGAACGATTAATGAATTAATGTGAATTCGCTTCATTTATGATAATTTTCTGTGATAACGTGCCAACGGTTTTTTTATTACGTACATCTTGCTTTGTCTCTCTGACTATATATGAACTGACATTTAAGTGCAACGATGGTTTTATTCAATAAACAGGAGCGGCAAGAGAGGAGGGAGTTATTAGCCAGCATGGATAAAATGACATTAGGAAAACCGGCTCTCGGCACTGACAATGGTGAGGAACACATTTATGAATATATTTAATTTCAAGTGGATTGTAATTCATTAAGCAAATATATTTTAAAAATCTACGCGTTTATAACATACCTACATAAATGCCCACACACATATATAATGTACATTAATACATATATATATATATATATATATATATATATATAAATAATTAAAAATTCATAATTAATATTATAAGTAAAATATTAAATGTATGCAAATCATATTAATATTGATAACAAGGTTTGAATTTGAATTTACAGATTACATTAAAAATGATTTTCAACTTTATTCTAAATCTACTTTAATTCAAGTGTTAACAGTTAAATATTTTTGTTATAGTTTTAAAAAATGGATTAGTAATACATACATATTTTCTTCTTATATTCCATATATTTAATAAATCACCATCCAATAACAAAAGTGACCTTTGAACTTTATATATATATATATATATATATAAAAATAAATGATAACATTTTACTAAAAAAATGTATATTTTATTAGCTGGAAAGTACTTCCAGATGTTCTACCGACATAAAAATCAATGAATTAATAAGTCATATTTTTGTGATTTTCGAATTTTTTTTAGAAATAAAAATGAAAAATTTAAATACAATAGATCATATTCTTTAGAAAAAAAATATCTTAAAGTTTACTCTGTACGAAAGTATCAGAAATTAATAGCTATTCACCTTATAAATTCAATTCTGTATGCATTTGATTCATTCAATTCTCTATTCAATTTATAAAAATGTGATTATCACTTAGAAATATAAATATATTCATACAAAAAACTATACTTCACTAATAATTCTAATAATGAATAATAAAATATATTATTCCTATAAAAGGTAACTAACTTTAAACAGATGTTTTTCGTTTTAAAATATATAATGCAGTTTTTGAGCCCTATTTATATTTGATAATGAAAATATTATTTTATGTATTTTGTTAGCAAAAACTTATTTAGTGATATTTTTTCTCAAATCACCTTATTACCAAAAATGGTGAAAAAATCAAACAACTGTTAAAGATGTATTTGAAACTTCTTATTTATTTTACAATGGCATTAAAATTTAAAAAATAATTAAAATTAACACTTCGCATGTCGGTATTGATAACAACAAAATGGATAAATTATTTATGTCAGACATTATTGAAATAATTATTATAGATTGAATATTAAGGTACTTCTTATAATAATTGAAGAACATTCAAAAATACATTTTAACACAATATTTTTCCATTAAAAACTTTATAAATAAAAAGCGTTCTTCACTTCTATACATACTTTTCTAGACCTATGACTGTTTTTAAGAAAATATCACCAATAATTTACTAGAAAATTAAAAATTATGAGAATTAATTCACTAAAATATTAAATAATAAATAAACGAGATTAAATAGAAAACAAAATGATTTTTTTTATAAAACTATTACGTACATAAATGTATGTACGGTTTATTATTTAATAGCTACCATCAACATTAAAATGACTGAAATTAACACTTCATGCATTATACTAGTGAGATCATTATTTTTATTTTTAATATGGTTTTTAAAATAAATGTTATTATATTTAAACAAAAATCAAGTATTTGCACTTAAATAAATTTCTAGTATGATTTTTTCTAATATTTCTAACATAGTTTTTCTCATATTTATTTTACAACATGGTTAGAAAGATAAAATATAATATTTGTTTTTAAATATTCAATTATTCAAATATTTTAATTAAAGAGAAAATGAAAAGTATATATTTAGAATACTATTATAATTAAAATGAAATGATTATAACGATTTATATCTTTCGTTTACTTAAAAATTCAAACGTACGATTCCGTTTTCTTATTACTAATTAAATCCAAATTTAATATCGGTTTCATATCATAACGTCAATTAAATAAATTAGCTTTATGACAGAATTTATATCATTATTAAATGTTAACTTTTTAGATATTAAATATACCAATGGGATGTATAAACATATAATATTTTCAATTACATCGTACTTCCAATCAAAGTTTAATAAACCGTTTGTGTTCTTTGTTTTTAGCTTCACTGATTCTTAGTATTATTAATGTTTATTTTCTAAGAATACTAATGATTATCTTCAATCCGTAAGAAGTTCTTATAAACAAAATATCATTTCTACATACCTGCATATATATATATATATATATATATATATATATATATATATATATATATATATATACATATATGCATGTATAGGATATTGCATGCAAATATTTGATAACGAATATATCTAACAGTACGGTTTATGATAAAATAAACAAAAGTTTTTAATATTTCAATACTTATTACCTAAATAGCGAAACCGGTTTTAAAAAAGGATTTAAAAACCTTACATACCTTTAATATTAAAGTGTGATTTTTTTAAAAGCCTTAAGCTATATATTTGTTAATCGTATTTTACAAACAAGAAAATATATTTATCACTATGAAAGCGTATTAAATAGATATCGATTTTGTTTACTTAATTATTGTAACAGTATTTAAATGTTTTATTTGGAACGTGCATGAACGTTTTCATTTTTTAAAAGTTTAACATTGACATTACTAGTATCATTAATTATACATGCCATTTAGTTTATATATATATATATACAAACATGAGAATAAAATGTCACTAAACAGACGTATATTTTGACATTGGTTTAATTCAAGAATAGCATGGAAGGCAACTGTAAATTATAACTGTGCTATTTACAAACAGTGAAATACGTATGCATAAAAAATAACATGATCAGCAATTATATGAACCGGAAAATGACTAAAGAAATAAAACTTTTCGATCTAAATAACTCGTCTTATAATTTTCTATTATTTGTAGCATATTTAGTTGCTATTGAGTATTTGTTTCTTTGCTTATTTTTCATCTGTCTGTAATTATTAAAAAATTGTACTAGTTAATAACTCGGTTTGTGATTAAATGATTTGAAAGAAAGTTATTTAGTATAAAAAATAAATTCTTTGTCTTCTTTGTATCTTGAAAATTCTATACGTTTATTACATCTCTGACTCTTCTAATCGATCACAAAGATATATTTCATATTATTACAAAATGTTGCTATCATTAAAGACTTGTTATTAATGATTGCTGCACAAATTCTTTTCTCAAATTCAGGAAAAAGTATCACTAGAGGTATAGTCATATCGTCAGTGTATAATTTATTTCTTCAAGGACACAGTATTGAAATTAATATTAGACGTACAAACATTTTTTTTGTAAAATACGAGTACGAGAGCGATTTGAAAAGTTCGCAGCCTAACTATGAAAGATTATTGCTTGTTTTTTAAATTATTTTTATTTTTCAATATGCCCCTCTCCCTGAACTTCAATGCACTTCATCCAACGATGCTCCAATGCTTTTATGCCATCCCGGAAATCCTTTTCTTGGAGATCCTCAAAATAGCGATTCATTGTTGCTATCAGTTCTTTATCTGACAAAAATCGCCTACCACCAAAGAACTTTTTAAGTTTTGAGAACAGATGGAAATCTGAGATGGCGAAATCTGGAGAATAGTCTGGATGTGGCAACAAGTACTTCAATTCAACGTGTTTTGCCATGGATACATTTGTATAGGAACTTATATTGTCCTGATGGAAAATGTTTTCTTTTCTTTGATAAACCTGGTATTTTCTCACAAATTATTTGATCGAATCAATTCAAAAGTTGAACATAATACTCTCTCGTTATCGTTTGACCCTTTGGACGGTAGTCAATAAGCAGGATCCCTTTATCATTCAAAAAACTGAAGACAACTTTTCCATCAGATAAAACTGACTTTGCTTTTTTTGGGTGGCGGAGAATCACTATACTTCCATTGTCTTGATTGTTGTTTTGACTCGAGTGTAATGGTGGATCAAAATCTCATTTATAGTAAAGTCTCACTCGTAGTCTCATCGCCGAATAAAGTCATTTGTATTTTAATTTATACTGTTAAATAATAAATCAACACATCTGTAGCTTTAGAAAAATATCAGATCACAATTATTCCAATAATTAAAATATATATATATATGTATGTATGTATATATATATATATGTGTGTGTGTGTGTGTGTGTGCGTGTGTAGAACACATATGTAAAGATACTATTCGATTCATTCAATAATCAATATTAGCGGCCTGTTCCCGATTACACAGATTGTCTAAACATGTTAGATGATGAAATATGAAAACACAAATATTTACATTAAGCTTTCAAGAGCTTATATCAATCATATTCTTTTCATATTCTCCGAAATGTTTCCAGTGCTTTTGATGACAAGTACTAATTAAACATGTAAAAAATGATTTTTCGATGTCATGATAAAAATAACTTTTGTATATCACACGCACATATACACAATGTATTATATATATATATATATATATATATATATATATATATATATATGTGTGTGTGTGTGTGTGTGTGTAAAAGTGCGTTTGTGTATAGGTATAAGGTAAAAAAATAAAAGTAATTTAAAACACATTACAAGTTTATGTTTATATCCATTATATTAATTTACATTTATACTCTTTTTAATTAAGTGTAAAAGTTGTGTATTTGATGAATTTTAGTATAGGTTATTAATCTAATTGTTTAATGTCAGGTAAATGCCATTGTGTTTATTATTAAAAGAAACAATCCTTTATATATATATATATATATATATATATATATACAGAATATTGAATTGTGTTTTAATAATTAGATTTATTATTGACTTTCATTTAAAAACAAAGAGAAATATTAAGAAAATACTTCGTTTAGAATCATTTATAATAGAGCAATTTGAAATTGGATTATAAAATATTAAACATTTCTTAAAAGATAAATTATGTAGTAACAGAGCACGTGTTTGAAAATTATATATAATTTGTTTATTTTGTTTCAGCCGCGTTTAAACATGTTCGAGAAAACATAGACGAATTAAATGGTCGAGCAGGAGCTAACGATACCGATCTCATTTTCCTAAAAAGCCTTATGGATAGTCCTGTCATGAAGTCATTAATCAAGGTAAATAATAGTAATCACATTCTTTTTAATCTCAGATGATGTGAATGTTTGTTTGTATTTCATGTCTCTGATATATCACAGATTTTTTTTTTATAAAACGCTCATACACATTAAAGATTCGTTTCATAATTAACGTTCGCTCAATAAAACATCATTATGTACAAATTATAAATTTATTTTGACACAATGATTCATTTCATAAAAATTATGTCGTTGCCGTGATTAAATGAACATTTATATTATATAATAATTAATTTGCGTTGATGTCAAACAGTAATGAAAATTAATGTGTGTTAAAATTATCAATTCTAAAAATAAACGTTTGGCGATAACATCTTTCAATTTTTAGAAAAAAATGCTTTGTTTGTATTTATTCATTTTTTAATTATAATTATCAAACAATGTAACAATCATATATCATCACACATACAAAAGAGTTCATTAAATCAATGCAATTATCGCCAGTTAATTTGTTCAGCTTGAAGTCAGACGACATTTAGTTTCGTAATTCGTCATAAATATTATTTATCAAATTACGAACCATTGTATTTCCACGACAAAAATTATTTTGAAACTATTATATTCTATAAAATATTAAATTATGAATGGATTTTCATAGAATCAAAGATTTCTGTTTCCGATAGTCTCTCATACGATGTTTCTATTATAATTTAATTAACATTTTTTCTGCTTGATGAAAACTTGTAGATACTTAAAAAAGTAATATTCTTTTAGTGAAAAATCTATCGAGCGTATCAGATAAAACAATGATTTATATCTCAACGGGTTACACTCTAACAAGGATCTCGTAAAAGTCTACTAATGAACGTTGTCTTAATACAAAATTATTATGATTTATAAGAAAGTTTTCTTTGAAAAATATTCAGTAAAGAAACTCTCGGACTAATTAAATATAACACACGGATAGATTTCTATATATATATATATATATATATATAGAATATTCCCTTCGAAGTTATTCCCATTGAACTAAAAACATCACTGCTATCACTTTTATACTTTTAGAAACGTTAAATCCAGTCATTTTTCAATTAACTTCTTTATGTGCTCAATAATTGTTTTCAGTTTGTTGGAATTTTGAGAATAAGAAGTAGGTAGGTTCTAACCTGGATGAAGAATGTTGTCACTGAATAATATCTATTCCACTTTTAATCAAAAACTGGTCAATAATGAATCATAGAAATATAAGATGTATTATTGTATTGCAAAATGTATAATTCGTTTTTATCGTACATTTTTGATCATTTGTTAAATAACAAAAATTTACAATGATATTCGTTATTTTTTAATAATACCAGTTAGAACAAAATTTTTAACAAACCACGCTTTGATAATCTAATAAACCAATAAAGAATGATTTAAAATTTTTTAACCGCAGAAAACATATTTGTTTAGCTAATATTAAACGAAGTTAAATCTAAATGTCTAAAATTATAAGCGAAAGTAAAAGAAATACCAGCTGTCAAAACTTAATCGAGAGTAATCTATAAAAATGTACTATACATCTGTAGCGACATGTATCTAGATTTTTTTAGAAAAACATCATATATAATAATATAAAATTTATCACAGTCAATCCTCATATAACGCGATTAATTCGTGCCGCGTTATATGGAAACCACGTTAAGTGAAACTATGAAGTAAGTACAAATAAATCAGGTTGATTCATTCTGCATTATATGAAAACTGCATTCTCGGAGCACCATGTTACTAGTTTTGATAAAAAAAAGCAGCAATGCTGAATCGTTCTGCGTTGACAGGGAAATTCCCTGACAACTGAAATTGAAAAATGGTGATGAAAAAACATGGAATTCCCCATTAATTTCAACCGTAAAAGTGGAAAAGAAAAGATCATGCTATAGGGAGACTGCTTAAGATAATTAAGTTATTATATAGAAACTGTGTTATAAGAGTATCGCGTTATAGAAGGGCTGTCGCAATTTTTGGTCTCCGTTAATGAAAACCGCTTTATGAGAGTCCCAGGTTATAAGAGGGTTTACTGTATTTCTTAAAAATAACTTTTACTTGAATTAAAAAAAAAACTGTAACCAATTTTTCATTCTATAAACATAAGTACATTTTTCTTTAGGTGTAAACTGTTTTTTATGTATATCAATCTCTATTGTTGTTATCAAACAAGTTATAACAATTATTGAATAAATTATTTTTTCAACACATGCTACAATTTGGCTTAAGAATAAATTCACGGAAAAAATAAAATGAAAACGTCAAACGGCACAAGACATATTTGTCAAATTTATTTATTTATTCTAGTATCTTCAAGATGATTGAAACTGGTTTCTATGGATTAATCCAGATTTTTATAAGATTTCAAAGAGGTTTATTTCACATATCTATGTAATAACAAAATGATTATCATCAATCATTGTTTCAGTCTTATTTTTTTCTTTATTCAAAAGAATAATTATATATATATAGCTACAATTTTTAATATAATATAAAAAAAATCAATATTTTTCATCATCAAAAATCTATTTTTTTATTAAATTGAAACAATATTCAAACTATACAAATATAATTCAAAAATATGAATATTTATATTAAAATATAATTTTTTAAATAGTTTTCCATTAAAATATAAATGTACTAGCAGATTTAAACAGATCTTTAACTTTACAGTCAAACATTAAACGTGTATCCTAAATTATTTTAAAAATGTAGAAACAGTGAACGGTTGGCAGCTCCTCATTAAACAAACTAATATCATTAAATTTCAGTCAATAAATGTCTAATGTTGTAATATGAAGTTATTCTATATTTATAATAATGAATTAATATATCATGTACTGATTTTATACGCAAATGCGTGATTGCTAAATATAATAAAACTGTGAATCATTTCCATTAAGTACTCTTGGAATGTAGACAGACACGTACTTATATTGAAATTATCTTCAAATTTATTTCAGTCTAAACTTCTATCAATATTAAATTTAAGTGTTTAAAAGCAATACTAATGCACACATCTATTTCATAAAATATGAAGTTATTCGTGTGTTTATATATATATATATATATATATATACACACACATACATATAAATATTGTCTATAAGACTTCAAAGAACTGGAAAAGTGTAGTAATATTAAAAATAAAATGTAAATATTTTATTAAACAGTTAATTTATAAAATAAAAATGTACTTCTTATCTCTTTCGTTAAGTGTATGTATGATGTATGTAAATATATATATATATATATACATACATATATACATATATATATATATATATATATATATATATATTGGTGTTATTAACTATTAGTTTATATGAAATTCATATTTTAATCCAAATAAAATACATTAAATACTTATATTGTTACCCGTCTCTGTAAGATTCGATTGTATAATGAAAGTCAAAATAATTATTCGTTGTTTATCAAACTATTTTAAATATAAATATAAAACATAAACAACTTTAATGAAAGATATATAAATATAAACGGTTTTAAAGATTGTTTTATTTCGCATTAGATATATTGACATAAAATTTGTTCATTACATGTGTATACATGCACATTGTTATTCGAAAATGTGGATGTTAGTAGTAAAATTGTAGCACTAATGCAATGTTAAAACTTTTAGGTCTAAATGTATCGATGGCACTTTTATCTTTTAACGATCTGCTGTTAAATAACGGAAAAAGTTTGAATTTTAAGTTGTTTTCGTTACTCTTATATTTTTTTGAGATTTTTCTAAAAACGATTCAAAATTCTGATTCATAAATGAATTTTTACTCTCCCACAAACCACACTACTTTTTTAATTACAAATATTCAATAAATGATTATTGATCATTTTAATTGTTGTTTATGAACATTTCGATAACGACGCCATCACCCTCAACGTGTTAAGACACAAAAAAAATTTTTTTATTCTTTCACGCTAAGGATTGAATCACTATCGAAATTCGTAAAAATAACAATCAACATTATCAATAATTAACTACTGAATATTTTTGTTTAAAAATTACGTGGTTTGCAAAAAATTAAAATTAATTTGAGAAAATAAATATTATTTATTGGGTTCTTCTTAAATTTTCTCGTTTTTTGCGGAACACTTCTTATTTTATCCGTCCATCTTTCACTCGTTATATTATTTAATATTTATGATATATTCTTATTAATTTTTCTTCTTACTGATTGATTTTCTAAGAACTACATTTTGGCTACATGTTTTTTGTAGTTTGTATTTTTTCAAATTACCTGCGATAACTTTCAATTTCTGGATAATGTAAAAAATTCCTACGAAAAACGAGAAAACAAATCAGTACCACAAAAATAAAAGCTACAAAATCAAAATATGTAGTTAAGAAAAAACTATTTTAGTAATGTATTTTTAACATTTATTTTTATGTACTTTTACATTGTGACGTTGTGCTTTCTTTTCAAGTCTTTCTAGCCATCCGAACTAGCACTGAAACTGAGGCTCTTATCATTTTCATCAGTCATTTCCTAAGAATCGTTAAATAAAATCATTGCTTTTTTCTGGATAATAAATGTGGTTACAACTATTTTTTTTTCATTTAAGTCGCTTCATGCACTTAACGCAAGGTTCGTGCATATTTTTTCTGAATTTTTAAAAATTGTTCTTATTGTTGTTGGTGATAGTTCCATTGAGCTAACAATATTAAATGCCTTTCTTCCTTTTCAAATCGTCTAATAACATCCATTTTCCTTTTCAAGGATATGGCATGTTTCTATTTTTTTTATATACGAGAACCACCAATATCTTTATTTTTCCATTTTTCACTCATCTGTCACTAGATTACATTTTCCCTAAATCATTTCATACCGCAAATAATTTTAAATAATTTATTTATTTACCTAGCTCGATTACCGATAAATGGATTAAAGTTTTTAAAACGTAAACGCCAATAAATAGTTTCTCTTGTGTTACGCGATAACTTTTCACAACGAAAACAAGCTCTGAAATGAGACGAGAGAAAGCATCTCTAAGCAGTATACATACACGTGTAATATTTAAATTCTGAGAGTTCCCAAATATATACTTTATTAAGAATGTAGATCAAGAAAATATTTAAATTGGATCACAGTATCAAATGTTTCTCCGACGCAAATCGAAGAGATGCTAATCGAGAGGACGTACATCAAGGGATTACTATATATATATATATATATATATATATATATATATATATATATATATATATGATTATATTTATGGATTTCTATTTCAGATACGTATATAATAATTTAAAATAACAATTTATTCTAAAGATATTAAACTGAAGATCAATGTAATTATAATTAAATACGTATAAACTGTACATCATCACTTACTTTTCTAGAGAAATCCTTGATTATTATATACTCATTATACACATTTCAGTTCAGATTGGTTTATAAACCGAAATACTCTCACGCTAATATAATAAACTGAAATTTAAATTCGATTGCATGTAATTTTTATCTTCATTCACGCTATATGTTACGTCATTTCAAATATATGTACAATATTAATACATAAAGTATGTGAAAAAAATTGACATATCTATTCCTGCCTTAGTCATTAACAGAAATCCTTTAATAGATTGTGTTAATTACGAATTAAATTTAGTATCACGTAAGTGAATCAAGTTAGGTCAGATGTTAACAGGCAGTTATTATATCTACGCTTTGGTGACAGTTCCTTCATGTACCGATGAATCATACTATTATCTGGCGTGCATATTGAATTAAAAAAGTTTTTAAACCGCCGATTGACGAAGCTATTGTTCATGAAACATACCATTTTGGATTGAATGCGTAATTGTTTCCACAGCTATAATTTATAGAATTTGAACATATTATTACATCTATTCAAAAAATATCTTTTCACAATTTCATACTGATCTATACAAATGTTTATGACGCATTTCTTTTGCTATTTGTTACTGTGCTTCTACGTTCCGTTTCAAATGTGATGTTAACTTTTACAACAGTTAGAAAGTTTGTTCTAATAGTATTTTCACAGATATACGCGATATGATTTTCAATTATCGACTCTGTGAATGTTCAATAGTTGTTGTAAATATGTTACTCATTTGCAAATACTGGTTTTAAACCAGTGTTTTTTTTTTGAAACTACTTAAAACAATAATAAAGTTGTTACAAGTTACACAAGCCATCATTTTTTATGTGATATATACATACACACACACACACATTTACTTAAGTGTAAAAAAATATGAATAATTCTAATAGGTGAATATAATAATCATTAAAAATATACTGTCCTAAAAAAAATTAACTATATATATACATATAGATAGATAGAGACAGTAGAAATAATAATAATAATTTATATTATAGCTAATTAGACATTTTTAAATTACTCAAATCCATTGAAATAAAATTATTTAAAGTATCACAAACCAAATCTTAGATTTCCATTTTTTTAAAACATAGATTATGAAATATCATGAAATTATTATTATATATATAGATAGATAGGAGAGAGACAGTAATAATAATAATAATTTATATTATAGTTAATTAGACATTTTTGAATTACTCAAATCCACTGAAATTAGATTATTTAAAGAATCACAAACCAAATCTTTGATTTACATTTTTTAAAACACAGAACATTAAATTTCAACATGAAATTATTATATATTTATAAATAATAATATAATTATATATATATATATATATATATATATATATATATATATATATATATATATATATTAACCTGTAAGGACATAATACCGTTTTAGAATTCACCACACCTTTAAAATAACATTTAACTAAATATAGAAGTAGGTGTGCTTTCATCTGTCGTCATATTTTCTACAAAACGTTAATATTTCACTTCCTAAATTAAATTTCCATTATAAGAAATTGAATTTTAAACATGATTAAACGTTTATCAATAATGGAGACAGAACAGAACAGACAGAAAAAAATTAACAAAGTGTATATATATATATATATATATATATATATATATATATATATATATATATATATATGTATATAGATAGATATAGATATATCGAGAAATAAAAAAATACTTACTTCATAGCCGGCGTTCTATATATAATATTATTAAAAAAGTAATTGATTCAGTTTTTCAATTTATTCGTTTTGATTTAATGAAATTCAATCGTTCAGTTTGTTTCAATCTACACTTAATAAACGTTGAAAATACTGTGTTGTACTACAGTTCGACTCAAACATATTTTAGTTCAGAATGCGGCAAGTTATATATACTGTATATACAAAAGAATCCAAATATATTATAAAACCATTTATTGTTCGTCAAGCATAATAGCAAGAAACTTGTAATAACAGAAAATTTGATAAATAGAATAAACTCTATTACCGAATCGTTTGCCTTAGAAAATGAAATGATAATAATAAAATCTTACGTAAATCTTAATAGAAATGTAAACTTAATGGAATACTTTGTATCAATAGTGTAGATCAGTGGTGTCAAACACACGGCCCGCAAGACGCTAGAATATGTCCAGCAGTTTAAAGTTTGAGATTGTTTTTATTAAAATAATAAAATGGAATTAAAAAAAATATAAAATACATTTTTAAAACATTGCAAATTATAGGAGTAAATTGTAAGGAACACCGTTTTATGGTGAATTCCGACTTAGTTCATTTTCTTATTTGCAAAAATTATCAAGAATTATATTATGGCTGTGATTTTAGCAAATATGTTTAAAATATTCAAAAATTATTATTTGAATTTGAAAACGATTTGAAAGATTCAAAGCATGTGAAAATGATTTTTTACTATTTAGTTCTCAGTTTTTGCAGCAAGAATCTTGGTAACGTTTGGTTGTACATACTCTATGTGAACAATTATTTTTCCTTTTAAATACTAATTAGACTTCAGACAGGTCAAAATTGACAAATGAACATTTAAAATCTATAATAAAAATTACACCCAATATAGATAAAATAGTTTCTGTCAAAAGATGCCAAGTTTCTAGTAAAAGATATTATTTTTTTTTAATTTCTCTAATTTAAAATTTTGCTGTAACATTTGATAGTAATATTTTAAATTAATGTATTTTTT
This sequence comes from Acanthacorydalis orientalis, assembly GCA_034766995.1. Taxonomy (NCBI): domain Eukaryota; kingdom Metazoa; phylum Arthropoda; class Insecta; order Megaloptera; family Corydalidae; genus Acanthacorydalis; species Acanthacorydalis orientalis. The sequence continues at coordinate 16,348,648 of CM068322.1, read as the reverse complement.
TAACTTTTATAAATTCATTAAAGAAAAAATAAATGTAAAATTTAAATGAATTATTTTCGAATATAAACAAAAGACCTTTTTTCGCTCGGTAACTTTTTTTGTGTGACTTTTTTTATCTACGGCTCGCAGGCCCTCTTAAACTGAATTTTATGGCCCGTGTTCATATATGAGTTTGACACCACTGGTATAGACAGTATAAGTTACATATTTAAATCAAAATTAAAATTTCTTTTATATAAATTTTAAGATATTGCTATTGTTTTCATTTTTTTATTAACATTATGATAAAATTGTTTATTTTATTTGAAAATATGTAACAACGAGTAAATGCCTGAGCGATGTGAAAGTGATAGACTCAGAGCCTGTGATTTTTGACTCACGTGCATTTCAAATTAAGAGATGCATGTGGGAATTCACTGTAATTGATAACCATGGAAGACAAACAGACTTGAAAAATAGAAGGTCACAACCTCATACCGGCTCAGAAATATATAAAAAATATTTTAATACTTATATATTATAAATTATTGTCGATTTTTTGGCTATACAAAAATATGAACTAATTTTTCCAGTAAAAACTATGATTAAATTTTTTCAATTATACTTTCTAGAATGAAAATTTCCAGATATAACTAAACATCCAAATACAATAAATGTCATAAAAATAACCTGTATATATATATATATATATATATATATATATATATATATATATATATATAGCGTCATAAAAACAAGTGAACCTGATCGTCCCATATTTACAAATGAACGCAACTAGTCATAATTAACCCCAATTAAACATACTACCCAAACAGAGGACATCCATAATATTTTACATTAATCTAACGACAATTTTTTATTAAATATTTCGTTTCAAAAATAACTTGTGATGCATATTCTATAAATAAATTATTAAATCCTATGTTAGTAGTTTATTGGAAAATAACTGAACTATTTTTCATATAATTTCATTATTTTAATTTCTTAAAACAAAACGTTATAAATATTACTGACACTTATTGAATAATTAATACGCATTTTAAATATTCATTTTTAATACGAAACATTTTTGAAGTTTTTAATGCAAGCATTCTTTTCACTGGAAATAAATAACATTCTTTATTTATTTCTCTTTGATGCTTGAAAGAGTAATGTATTAAAATGATAAATACATATGCGTGTTAAATTTTCAACAGGTTATTATAAATTCTACACTGACCTAAGTCACTGAATTGCTAAATAAAATTTACAAATACTTTTTTTATGTTTACACACACTTTTAAGTATCTAATTGTTTGCAATTATAAATTCATGAGTACTTAATCACTTATTTCTGTTGTAAATTTAACAAATTTGCACAGAAAAACAAGAAATTAATCAATTTGTTAATTGTTTAAAGTTATAGTTGAAAGTTTATGTTAATAATTAATGTTAAAATAGAGGAGCTAATATTGGATATAAAATATTTTATTATGAAAATCAATTCATGCTTCGAAGAAACCATAAATAACTTACATAACACAAAAATATTTTTAACATTGTGGCTAAATTCTCTTTCATAAAAAATTCTCTTTCATAAATGATTCAAAGTAAATTTTATTTTGAATGTATAACATTTATATTACGATAAAAAACATACATATTTCGATTTATTTATTCACTTGTCAACATTTTTGTTTTTATATAGCATCTTTCAGTAAGAAGTTTAAGCATAAACCATGCCAAAATATCAATGAAAATATTTGAAAATTAAATTCAAAAATTATTAATGATACGAGTTTTCAAATAATATAAATTTATTAGAGTTGAATTGGATAAAAAGTCATTGTATACAATTTAAAATTTAATTAAATATACGTAAGTAAAGTTTCCTTACTTAAATTTCTTGAAAAATATCTTATAGAAATAAACTATATCTGTTCAATACAAATGTCAAAACAGTTTTCTTTACTGCTTTGAAACTTGAAAAATATCAAACAAAAATTATAAACCTACAGATGTTCCATAAATATTGATTTATTTGTGAAAATAACATGTTTGTGTAGAAATCAGTATAGCTTATTCAATAACTCGAAAAAAAATGATTAGAAAAGTTATTAGTCAAATAATAGTATTTTATAATGTTTTGAATAAAGATTATTATATTTCGATTATTGAATTCATAAAAGAGTTTACTATAGTTTAAATTATTATATTAGGAAGAACGCGATTTTATATCATTTTTTCTAAAAATATTAGTCTCCCTGATATTTATTCAATATGTTACAAATTATTGTTTTTGTATAAAAAAAAACTTAACAGCAAAAAAGTTTTTCAATTAAAATACAATTTTTAAGTCTTCAATTTAAATTATAATTTTATAAATTTTGAAAGAATTTATCTAACACTAAAATATGTATTACCAAAGAAATCTTTCATCTATTGGTTTAAATAAAAAAAATAATTTATACTTCTGTACTCATTGATTTTCAATAAAAATCAATTTACAATTTCAATCAGTTATTTTATCTCCACGTTAAAAACTCTTCTATAAATACATTCCTATATACAAAAAAATACGGTTACATATTTTCCAATCTACATTAAAAAATAAACATCTGTTTAATTTCAGAATATATCCTTCAATTACAACTAACTGCAATAAAAGAAATTCAAATAAAATGCATAAAATTTTTATAACAGAACGCTTGCCAATTTTCTTAAACTATAAATATTTTAATGGACAATAAATAAAGTGTTCCAAAGAAGATGTCATTGACGTCACCACATTCGAATTTAATGCAAGTGAATGTTTACTATCTGGAGTGAAATTATTTTTAGATTTACTATGATAACGAAGAAACAAATATTGTTTTTCATCGAACCCGTCACGTCATTTTTTCATAATTAAAGTGTTTAATATTCGATTACATCTGTCCATATATTTATTCTTTCGTTAACATATGATTTAAGGATGATCGAACATGTGGTATAAATAAAAGATTGATAGAATACATAAATTTAGATCATTTATTTACAACAGATGGTGATTTTTTCGTGCACGATCTGTTTAATCGAGTGGTTTTAAACATTTAGATCGTACACCACAAACAAACACCGTGTACGTTCTCATGGATTCAGAATTTAAGTGCCAGGTTAATTAAAAATAAATGTAAATTACAGTAAACAATTACTATTTGTAACTGTGTCACAAATTTTACTATATATATATATATATATATATATATTTGTACCGTGTACGTTCTATAATTTTCTAAAATCGCATGAAACCGAGGCAATGAGTTTAAATAAATCCAAAATCACATAAAAAAAGTTATGAAAATTCAGGAAAATAAGAATGTTTAAAAAAATCCTTAAAAAAATCTAAAAGAAATTGATATAAAATTTAAAATAAGTTGGTTTTAAAACTTTCTTCATTTAATTTTATCGAAAAGTAACAATTATTTTTACATTTTTTCATCAGACTTATTGTCGCTATCTGTCAATGTTCGGCAAACATTTGCGAACTGATGCGAAATCACTTTCATCACTAGACGAGATGTCAGTGCATCAGATCTGCATATTAAAGACAATGGTTCTTCATGAACAGAATTAGCGTCAACTTCACTCATATTCTATGTTGATTTTTTCCTCTGACAATGTAATCAGTGATTAAACTCTACAATGATGATTTTACTAATTTTTTATGCAGTTCGCGATATCCAGACACCTTCAGCTCACATTGAAATTTAAAGGCTCGTTCAGAATTTGTGTCATGAACAAGAAAATGATTTTCCAATTTATTGCAAAGTTGAAGAACTTCTCGAATCATATTTACAGTGAGGGAGACAGGTCTTTCTATCGCTTCACTATCGTTTTCTCGATCTTCGATGATATCTAAAGTTATATCAATAATGTAATCGTCACCAATTCGTCGACATCATTCTGATTAAATGTATTAAAACCTTCACCAATTTCATGTACCAAAGTAATTATTTCAGCTGATAATATCGATGTTTCAATGGCTACACATCCAGGCCAAGCTGCTTTCCAGCAGTTATTTAAAGTTTGTGATCTTATTTCAACGATAACAGATACAGCATGATTTAAACAGTCCAAAATAGATTTTTTTTCCAGATGTCAGCCATTGTTAATGACATATTTTCTAGTTTATCCAATACAAGTTGATAAGTGCGCTTAACGTAATATTTTTTTTAAAAGTAGCAATTATACCTTGATCTAATGACTGAATAATGCTTGTTGTATTGGGTGGAAAAAACACTACCTGCACATTTCGATGTTCTAAATACAGATGACCTGCTGCATTGTCAACAATTAATAGAACTTTAAAATCTAAAGCTCTCTGCGTCATATAATTTGCAGGAAATATGCACCGTATAACTTCAAAACCGCATTAAAAAGATACGCATAAAAAGACTAGACTGTACATCTTATTTATTACCTAAAAACGCTTAAACAAATTAAATGAATATATTATTTGTAAGCAGGTATACAATCTGTCCGTTAAATAGTAAAATGGATTTTTAACTTGTTTTTTTACTTCAATCGCTCTTTAATTTTGATAACAATTAATTCAAACAACTTTTTTTCCTACCGTACATTATTATGGTCTTCATTAATTACAGTGTATTGTATGCAGATTTTAAAAAATACATTAATTAAAGTTGAGTTATACTGAAAGTAAGAATTTAATTTTTCTGCGGTATCTAAAATATTTCCAATTTCGTAATTTTAATTTGAAAAATAAATACTTTATATGAAAACTAAAAATGTAATATATATATATATATATATATATAAAGTTTGATAATGCTCAAGTAAGTATCATGAATAAAACAATTATCATATATTTTGCATTTTACAGTAATGAACTGTATTATTTTATTATTTTTTTATTATTACATATGTATAAACACTTATGTTTATTTATATTTCTTCAGTGTGAATAATATTATTTACCTATGCACATTAGTAGAAAACATCTAATAAATTAACTGTATTCTGTCTCAAAATAATTAAAATTCAGAGATGTACATTTTTTTATGACTTTTTTTAATTAACGGCAACTCAGATTTTTTCATATGTCAGATCAGGTTTTAACAAACTTAGTAATTTAAAATAAAATCTAGAGTCGAACTGTTAAAATTAGTTTATTCTTAAGCTATCTGACCCATCAACTGCATGTATAAACATTTTTTCAAACAAAACATTAATTCTTTTTTATACACAATCAATATTTCTTTCTGGCACATCCTCTTTAGTCGATTCACAAATACTATGTTTATATGTTTTAAATATCTTTTTTTTATTTTTTTTCATCAATTTTACTATTTGAGCTGTTAACCTATACTCATTTCTTGTTAATTCACGTCATCTTAGATCTTCAACGTGTTTTCATTTTCTTTAGACAGCTTGTTTCATTCCTATTGTTATTTTTAAATGAATTGAAAAGTTTTTACAGCAACTTTTATTTTCCATCATATAACATACATGTTTTTTGTATTTAGGTTGAAGTAAACATCCTTCCTATTTCTAGATATACAACTTTGTGTAATATAAAGTTAGAAAATAATTTTAAATATTTTGTATTACTCTATAAAGTTATTGGCGCAAGTGATTATTGTAATAATTTTTATGGTAAACATAATTCTAAATTAAATGTGACAAGATAACCACATCACATTTCATTCGACGAATCGATACTTCTAATACTAATCAAGATTTTTATACCAATCCAATAAAAATAATTTTATTACTCGTATTGTGGAGTATTGTATTTCTATGTACACTCAGAAAGGAAATAAACGTACGAAACGCAATATTATGTGTGTAATTTCTATTCTGTTCACAAATGTATGAACAAGAACGTGCTGTGTACGACATGTCGAAATAACCAGCCGTTATATCTCTTCTGCGAGTGCACACCCACGCATACTTGAACATCGTTTAGTCGCTTTGTATTAAATATCAAATGACACATTGTATGAATCTATATAATTTTTTTAAAAATAGATATATTTATTTACTTTGTTGCTGAAAATTTTGTATACGAACAATTAATAGAAACAGCCATTTACTTATGAATCTATCTATAAATATAATCTGTTACAAATAAATACAAGTTTTACGTCATATTTACTTTCTGTTTATTTATGAACATAAATCAATTATTGATTTTATATACATATGTATATAAGCAGACACACAAAAGTATACATACACACACACACACACACACACATATTATATATATATATATATATATACACATATATATATATATATATATATATATATATATATATATATATATATATATATATATACACACATATATATGTATATATATATATACGTGTGCGTGTTTTACGGATAAAAATAAGCTCATATTGATTGTAAATACCAACAATAATATCCATTTTCTTCAATTTTCTTTTTCGCAGAAATAATTTAAAATATAAAAATCAAACATCTTACAAAATATCACAGTATGTATTCAATTCACAATAATATATCGTTTACTAAATGCTAAATACATGCAAGGCACCAAAAAATACTGAGTGGATGAAAAAATGTACATTTAAATTAATAATAGTAATAAAAACAGAACAGCATATAGATTATTTCTCATAGGACATTGAAATGTGATTGAGTCTCTAAATATATATTTTTATCTAGCACGGAAAAACAAAAATAAAGGTACATCAAATATTTATTTAATGTATAGATTCTCTGAAACATACAGAAATAAATCAGTATATTCTTGAAACAAGTAAATAATTCAATTTATTTTCCAGACGTTTTTCCTACTATTCATACAACATTGATTTTATATTCCAGGATTCATTTAAAAACGAAAGCAGAGTTTGCCCTTTATACATATACACATATTATATATATATATATATATATATATATATATAATCGTAAAAAATGAATATATGTCTTGAATTAATTTTCTTTCATAAACATGAACCGATCGCAATATAAATCTGAGAATGAACAACAAAAATATTTCCGTTTGCTTTTAAAATATTGATACTAGTACTATATATTTATAGTAAGTTTACATATATATATATATATATATATATATATATATATATATATATATATATATATATACATATATATATATATACATATATATATATATATATATTTGTTGAAAAAATCCAGACGATTCGTTAGTAGTCGCTAAGAGCGTGCAGTGAATTTTTATAGATGACAGTCTATTGATTTGTAACAGTTGACATTTATAATACTTTTATCTCAAGTTCATTTTCGGGCTATTTTTAAATTTTTATGTTTATACGTTTCTTGTTCTGTATATTTATTTTATTTTTTGGAATAAAAGATAAATCTTTTAGAACCAATTGTCTTAAAACTTCTTACTGTGCTCAAACCTCAAAATATCAATGGTGAAAAATCTATTTGACAATATAAAGAAAATAAAGAGAAACGCAGAAAGCTCGATGAAAACAATTGTAATGATTATTTTCAAAACAAAAAAAAACACCTGCATATCAACAACTTTTTAAATCAAACCCAATTATAATTATTGTTTTATTATCGAATAATAATAATTAATGCATTATTTTAATTTAATAATTCTATTTTATATTTTTTTGTAATAGCATTGAAAATATTTGTATTAAATTTCATATCCGTTGATGTTTTTTGTGCATGATTATTAGTTGTTGTGTAAGTTACTCACGCGCAATTTTTGATAAAATTTATATAGTAATAGAATAAAATTAAATGAAGAATATTATTAACAACTGTATAAAACGTGCAACTGTAAAAATATGCTGAATCATCTCTTCGATTATGTGAAGAATATTAATGTAAAAGATCAATATAATGCACAAAATCAGTGATAATGTGCAAAGTCAAATGACGAAAGGTATGGTTGTTATCATATATTATGATTGATGCCACAGATAAAGGACTCGCCAACGCCATAGCGCATCCGACAACAGTCAGTCCTTAACATAGCAGCAAGCAAACAACCACGCCACTTGTTCGTACCCTGTATTATATATATATATATTATTTATCTGGATATTTTTATATATTAATGAATTTATAAAAATATGCAGATATATTAATGAATTTAGTTCACTTAAAATCACGTCTCCTTTTTAAACCCCAATTCCCTGACTGATTATAAATAGTAATAATTATAAAAGTATTGTCGTGAATATGAAATAATGTATCGATAATCCACTAAATTAAAAATTCCGTCGATAATTTATTACATCGGATCAATTTATTGAGAAAATTGGAAAAATTCGAGTCGAATGTATTTATAATCAGAAAACGTGAAAAGATAAAATAACTAAATGAAAAAAATTTAAAAATCAAATCATTTTTCATAATAAACATTTGCACAGTGCTTTGCTTGTAGCTTAAATATACACATACAAGAAATAGTATTAAAAGTTAACAGTAATAGAATTCGTATTTTTAATTCAAGTTTATCAAGTCAATTTCTTTGATTTTATATCAGTGATATGCAATGAAAAATATATAGTTCAATGACTTGAATTATTTTCTAGGAAGTAACCATAACTCTCTATACTAATCGATTTTTCCATCATCATTATAATTAGCTTAAAAGATCAGAACCGGGCTAAGAATTTTTTTTCGCATATATATATATATATATATATGTGTGTGTGTGTATGTGTACGTCTACGTAAACATATAAGTTATTTAGATCTACAGTATTTATCCACCTAATTATCGACATTAATTTTTAGATTATTTATTTATAAATGCGCATAAATAAAAGCAAGTATTGACATTGCAATCGAAAGCATCTATTATAGTTATACTTGTATACTTTACATATTCTTCAAAAAATGAGTTTTAGTAGTTTTAAGTTTTTTAGACACACAAAGTGTATACATATTTAATAATATATTACCACCACATTCAATCTTAGCATTTCACTGCTGAATAAATACTATTTTTAATTTTTTTTCTATTTAAACCATCAATGTTTCCAACTCTTTGTTACCAACTCTCAATGAATTTTCACGTATTTCTGTTCCACATATTCATTATTATTTTTCTAGACATTTTATATGTCTTAAGTCACAGTCAATAATTCCAGTTTTCTACTTATTTTTCTCAGTCCTTATAATAAATCTCACCCATTTTTATTTAATTTTTTTTATATTATACATATACCAAAAATGAATTATTATTATAGTTCTTAAAGTTATCAAAAATCTCGCCAAAAAAGTTCAGTTTACAAAGTATTGAGTGAACCAAAAATTCTCAATTCATAATGGGGTTTCCCAATTACAAAAACATTACTAACACCTGCTGTGAGCAGGTGTATCTGTATAATTAAATACAAAAAAAACAACTTTACCCTTCACATTCGGCACACAAGTCATAAAGATTATTATCTTCTATATTTTACCTTATCATTTTATATAAACTGCAACATTGTGATATGCAGTTATTTTCTATGCAAAATATTGAAAAATGTTCTCGAGGTAAGTACTCAAATGTTTAAAATATAATCACATATTACCTTCATGAGTAAGATCGATCAGACAGAAGCCGCTAAGAAGCTTATGATTACATTTCGACTCAGTTTAAAAAGGTTGCTGACCTCTGCTTTATTCAAATGTATGACATGTGCAAAGCTACGCTTCCCTTGTATATTATTTAAAAAAGGGCTGTATCATCAATTCAATCAATTGAAGTATAGATGTGTATAAATGTATCCTTGTATATATATATATATATATATATATATATATATATATATATATATATATATATATATATATATATATGAAAATATTCTTTATATACCTGTAAGAATTCAAACTGATACGTGCAAATGTGAAACATGAACAACACAAAGAATATAATATATACAACATTTTGATACAATTTTACGAAACGTTGTCGTTAATAAAATATCATTCTCTGGAACCATAAAAACCGTGCAATTTCATAGGCACGTACCAAACAAATTCTTAATACACCCAGAGCGAGTGGTGGTAGTAACTCTAGCCTTGCGTGTGCTTCTCTAAGCTGGTACAGTCGCGTACGGTAAATATTGCCAACAAGACACAATACCTGAGTTTGTATGTTTCGCTATAAATGTATGAAAAAAATAGTGCGAGCGAACGTAATGTGTACGTATCATAATTACAAGATTATTTTTTCATCAATCCGAATGTGACATAAAATAATGTGTATTGTTTAAACTACTTGTGTGAAATATAATACTGTGTACATTTACAACTGCTACCTGTTACCTGTGCATGAGGTTAAAACGCGCAAGTTTACATTTAAAATGATGTCATGTCGTGACGTCATTCATAAACCCTTTGAATTATCTCTCTACATTGATAACGGTTTTTGTTTATTGTTATTATTATCAATGTTTTATCGTATATTTTATCTAATTCCTACATATTTTCATTTATTTATCTGTTTTTTCCTAATACATATGAAAAACGTCAACGCTGATTACTAATGTGTACTCATCATTTACTTCAATAAACATAAAATCAGATAAATAAATGTATCAATATATACATTTTAACGACACATGTTACTTTTATTGAAAAGTATAAACATTTAAACAATACAAACATATATAATGCAAATCATTCAATCGATTTTTAAATACCACACCCACAAACACTGAATCACCGTGAAATAAAATTTATTTTTTCTCCTTATCGAAACGTATATTTCTCTTTATAGTTTCGCGGGGAGCGTTGAATATTCAAACACCTGAATTAACCAGTTTTGTATTTTGTTTAAATCGTAATAGATATTTTTATTTGTGAATATTTGCAAGTGTAAACAAATCTCGTGCGCATGTGTAAAAGAAGAATTTCATAGATGTTTCGAAAGGTGTGTGCATAGTGTGGAATGAAAGAACGTAACATTGATACATGTGCATGAATACATGACACACTTATCTAAATTTATTTCCTAATATTTTTTTACTAAATACCATTCACACAGTTGCAAATTGTTTTCTGAGGTACACAATACTATAAGTCATAATTCATATAAGTCATAATTTCAGTGAATTTACTAGTTCGAGGAAAAAAGTTACTGTATATTCAATTATCAACACAGTACCACATCCTACAAAATATAATTTTACACACAGTTCACTGACTGGTCACAAAGGTCAGCATGAAAGTTCAACTTGCACATATTTACTTTTTACTTTTATATGAAACCAAAACATTATCAAAGTAAACAAATAATGTAAAAAAAAAAAAAATTATTACGGATTATGCAACAGTGGACCATTTGACTATTTAGCTTGTTTTAATTCCACACGCAATTAATAAATTTACTTATAAATAATAACATATTCTCTATTTTAAAATTTAAAAAAAAGATATTCTATGTATAGATATTTATTTAGGGTCAAATAATAAATTAAATTTATTTTTTGTGCATCAGGTTCGGCTTTCTAGCTGTACTATATACATTTTTTTTTATAGTTTATTGCGTTAAGTAATATAAAAACAGGTATTATAAAAAAAATGTTTCAGTAATTTCTTACTCTCTACCGGCAAGGTGCACAGTGTTAAAAATCCTATAACTAGAGTAGTATAAATTATACAGAAAAAACTAAATTTCATTTTCATCAAATTATTTATTTTAGCATATTTAGCAGCGAAATCTTTCCGAAATTTAATTTATCCGGTATAGAAATAAATCATAAAATTCAAAAATATTTGTATGGATTTTTATTTTTAAGTATTTAGAGAATACTTCTTATAAATTTAAAACTGTTCATTGTTTATATAAAATATTTTTTTATATTTGTAATTTATATTTAGATAACTAAAAAGATATAAAAAAGTAAATTCTCTTTTTTAAAAAAAACATTTCTATTTTAATTCATAACAGCGTTTTTCTTTTTTGTATCAATTATATATTTATGTATGTGAAGTTGTATACATATGTATAAATTGTATTCTAAACAAATATGCAATTACTTTTCATAACTATTTTTATTGTAGCAATCCAATATGAAAACAGTATAACATTTCACACAATGAATGAATTATAAAAGTAGAAAGTAGTGCACGTTTATTTTTCTTCAGAACGTAGTTCTATCTTTGCGTTCTAAAGATGATGACGACCAAACTCTCCTTAGATAAGAAAATATTTGTAGTAATTATGATGTTAATTTATTTGTAACGGGAGCCTAGTTTGACTCATACTTAAAATATAACTATTAAAAGTTACCGATCTTACCCTAGAACACGAATAACAATCTTAAAACCACATCAAAATAAAATAAGTTCTTTATATTTTTCTATTCAAAAATACTACTCGTACAGAATGTATATATTTTGATATTAAAAAAGTGTCTATAAGAATGACGTGGGGATTGGGATAATTACTGATTTAGCGCTTTGAGGATGATAATATAGCTATCAAAAAAAAGAAAAAATAATCAATAATTGATAACTAAATATTTTTGAGAAGAAAAAACTTTTGTTGTTTCTGAAAGAATGAAAAAATCATTTTTTTGAACCAGTAGGGTTTAGGATCAATAAGTGATTAATATAAAATATGAATGAAAGTTTATAATGAAATTGCAAAATTTATAAACGCAATTAGTAATTGCCATTAAAGAGCCAGTGCAGTAGTTAGAAATTAAATGACTTTCGATTTTTATGGTATAAATTGATATTGAAACACTAAACGACAATCATTTAAGAAACCGCCCACTGGCATTTTATAGATATTAAAACTTGTTCGTTGCACTTGCACTGTCAGTGTAGAAATGTTTCTTTAACATTTCAGGTTCAAGATCGTCTCGAAGAACAGCCTCGTTATCTTAAACCGATCTCTACAGGAAACCGTGAACTTTTAAAAGAGTTGACGAGTTTATTTAAACGTTCACGTTTTCGAGAATCAAGGGAACTTGGTTCTATCATAACCAACGTACATTTTCGTGCGCTCATCGATACTCACGACGAAATTGCAGAGGAGCGGCTACGGCAGCCAGAAGAAACTGAATCTGAACCTGAAGTAATTGAATTTCCAGTTAACGGAATGCATACAGACGCAATTAGAATGGTGGGGTTACGGAAGAACCCCAACGAACCTCTCGGTCTTACAGTATGTCGATTTTTTCTTTTTTTAATGCTAAAATGTCGGTTGTTATTAATCACATCTATATTTTTGAAAGTAAAAATGTTTATAACAAACAATGTTAATGAAAAATACATGATTAAAAATTCAAAACAAACTGATAATTAAATAACATAGATAATGTAAATTCTCAAAACAGTTAATTTTTGTAAACATATCGAAAACATTTCATATTTTGGAAAAAATGTGAAATGTTTTCAAAATAAAATTTTATAAAAGATATATGTGGATAATAAGTCTGCATTCGTAAACAAAGAAATATTTTTAATTTAATTAATAAAACATTATTGTTTTATGTAAAACTATTTCAATTAAATGAAATAATACAAAATATGATATAAAAAAAACACACAAAAAGAAATACTATTTAATGCTTGTGTTATTCAGAAAACTCTTTGAAAATATTTGTTATATATTTTTTTTGTTAATTTATATATTAATACATTTATTTTTTATCTTATATTAAAAATTATATATTTTATAAAATATCCTCAGAGAAAATGGAAATTTATTTTTGTCATTTATTCAATATTATTGGGAGGAATGTATACTTATTTTTCTCAGTCAATTTTTTCTACATTGTTTTCTTTAATTCATATCAGTTAATTTATTCGATTTTTATTATTATGATTAATAAAATCTAAACATTAAAAAAGTATATTATCATTTTAGATATTAAAAATATCAAATCTTTTTTGAGAAACTGCCTGTAAATACTTCTTTTAATTTTCAGTTTGTATGTATGTACACAATTTTATTAATATTTCAGGTACAAGTTGATGAATCCACTAATCTTGTAATCGCAAGAATTATTGGCGGTGGAATGATAGATAAACAAGGGTTATTACACATCGGAGATATTATTTTAGAAGTCAATGGAGTAGCTGTGTATACACCAGAAGAATTAATGGCAGAAATATCTCATGCAAAAGAATCTGTTTCTTTAAAAATCCGGCCGAACATTGGAGAAATACAAAATGGATCAGCGGGACAAGTAAATGGAACCGTTAACAACGCTACTAAAAAATTAACTGTAATTAAAAATTCACTAAAAAAGAATTTCGTATTAAATTGATAATTGTTGTTTATTCTTTTCATTACTTTTTCAGTGTTATATGAGAGCGTTGTTTGATTATATTCCAAAAGAAGACAGTTTATTGCCTTGTAAAGAAATTGGCCTAGAATTTAATAGAGGGGATATTCTACAGGTAAACAAAAATTTATTGCATATAATCGAAGAGATTGTAAAACTTGAAGTAGTTTTAGTAATATCTGCTGTTATAATTTATGGTATATAATATAAATATGCCTCCTCATTATTAACAAATTTACAGATCATTTTTTTTTTTAATAAATACACGAAATATTCATAAACTTCAAATGGTTACAAGTTGCAACCCTAAAATAAATATAAATATTTAGCACGATTTTATATTTTTAGATTGTCGATCAGAGAGATCCAAATTGGTGGCAAGCTAAAAAAGTCAGTGGAAATGGTATCGCCGGCCTCATTCCATCACAAGAACTGGAAGAAAGACGCAAAGCATTTGTAGCACCAGAAGCCGATTATGTACATAAAATAAGTATATGTGGCGCCAGAATATCAAGGAAAAAGAAAAAATCACTATATCAATCAAAAAATAATACCGAATTCGATAAAGCCGAATTGTTATTATACGAAGAGGTGACAAGAATGCCACCATTCAAACGAAAAACACTAGTTTTAATCGGTTCTCAAGGAGTAGGACGAAGAACTTTAAAAAATAGACTTATAAATAGTAATCCTGATAAATTTGGAGCTGTTGTTCCTTGTAAGTAACTTTATTTTTGTATAAAGATAAATTTTCTGGTGAAATCTTTTGATAAAATTTTAATTTTTTGCTGAATTTAAACCCCGTATACTACAAGATCTTATACTTATTGTCCATTTTAAGACACTAATAAACATTTAATATATACTGTAGACTAATTACAATATTGTCACCTACAAAACAAACTATAAATATGGTTTAACTCTTATAAGATGTATCTTTTTACACTTATCATTTTTTAATATATTTTGAGCTCAAAAATTTATCATATTTGTGTAAGAATTCTTTTATATTTTATTTTTCTATATCAAAAATATAAAAAATACCGTCAGCTTATCAATATGTTTGAGAAGTACTTGAACTCAGTTTTAATCCATATTCAAAATCGTTTATAAAAAAGTACGCCAAAAAAAACAACAAATTGTTATCCATAGTGTATTATATTTACAGTATAATTTTTGACCCTGTGAGTAAATAAGTTTCCTATTCCATCATAAACCATAATTTTTTTTTCTTTTAGAAAATGTCAGTAATTGATATTTGATTTCAATAACAGTTCTGGCACTGTGGCTAAATTCACTTTCACAAATGAATACTTTTTTCATTCTATAAACCATACCAAATGTTCGATCAAAAACATTCAGTAAATCATTATTGATTATTTTCAATTGTCACTTAGAGCATTTCGATAGCAACATCATCCTCCAAGTGGCAAGTAACTGAAAAATCTGATTTTTCTGTAACTTGGCCCATAACGACAATATAAAGTAATCAATAATGATTTATTGGATATTTTTGATCGAAAAATGTGGTGTGATTTGTGACATGAAAAAATAATTCATTTGTGAAAGTGATAGTTGCTCATTTTTGATTGTTCCTTACGCGCATTTCGATAGTGATACCATCATCCTCAAAGCTCTAAAGTACAGAAAAATCGGAAGATTTACGTGAAAAATATTTTCTGTGCCTTATTCCACTGAGAATGATCACATCGTCGTCAAAATGCGCATAAGCAACAATCAAAAATGATCAGTTATTAATCATTAGACATTTTCGGGTTTGTGCAAATGTCATATTCAGTTTGTAAAATCTTTTATCCATTTTAAATAATTTTGCGTCAGATTATCTGTTTGCGTTTCTTAAATATTCGGATCTATTATGACCTGTTAAAATTAACCTTTATCACTGAATTAAATTCAATTTCATGAATTATTTAACATTTTTGATCTAAAGAACATTTTCATTAAAATACTCAATATGTAATAATTCTTTTTATTTTATTATTCGAATTTGCACTTCAGTCATAATATTTAATTATCTTCAGATTATAGAAATATACAATTTAATTTAAAATCAATTATTTATATCTGCACACGGAATATGATGATACTATCATCCAAATGAATATTAGTATATCAAAATAGACAATAATCAATTATTTAGTGTTTCAATAAGGAACGGGTATTGGTGTGTGAATTGTTGGTTCGTTTATAAAACACATGTTAATTATTTTTATATTTTAATTAATATTAACAGATAAAAAAACGTTTATAAATTAAATATATTCTCATATCTTTATGCTTATGAATCGCCTAATGCATGTTTGCTACAGACACATCTCGACCACAAAGAGTACTTGAAGAAAATGGAAAAAGTTACTGGTTCACAGATCGTGAAACGTTAGAGAACGAAATAAAACAGCACAAATTTTTAGAATACGGTGAACATAATGGTCATTTGTATGGAACACATTTAGATACAATACGCGACGTAATACGTCAAGGGAAAATGTGCGTCCTGGACTGCAGTCCTGTCGCACTGAAAATCCTCCACAATAGCACAGAATTCATGCCGTATGTTATATTCATCGCTTCGCCAGGTATAGACTTACTGAAAGGGTTATACGATATGGAAAGAAGTTCCGGGTACTCGAACAAGAATCTAACGGTAACTATTTAATATTTTTTATCGTCGTGAAATGTGTGTCTGTATTGATATTTTATAAATTAAATGATTCTTGGATGCATGTGTACGTTGTGTGTGTATGAACATTTATACATTTTCTGCTCGGTATGTGTTAGTAGTAAATAAAATATGTATGATAAAAAATTGCTTTTTCTGGAATGGTTTAAAAGTGACTACATGAAAAAAAATTATTGTTTTTGAAATTAATTTTTGTTTAAATAAAATAAACATAAAATTTAAATTAATTTATAATCTTTATTACAATAAATTTTAATTTAATAATAATAGCGGACGATTTTATAACAACGGACATCATAGTGTTTCGACATCTAATCGCGATCTTTATCTAATCATATATATCCCAGGTTCTCTCTTACATTCTTGAAATTAATCTTTGTTTATTTATATTAGCGTACAACATACTTTTTAGAGCCTTATGTATATAGAAATAAATATTATTTCTGTTGTATAAACATGGACGTATTATACATAAACTGATAATTTCACTAAAAAATCCGGATGAAAGATTAAGAGAAATGTAAATATGTTTTCGTATAAGCTTCCTTTACATTGTAAACAAGTGCAACAAAGCCAGTAATATGAAATTTAATGTTTATGAATAATTAACTATGCTGATCAGCAGTGTATTGAAAGTTTTAATTGGCATATGTAAAATAAGAACAAAGTAAATATCGTTTAATATGTAGAGTAGATACCAAACCAACGGTACTAATAAAAGAAAACATTTTTGTTGAAGAACGAAATGAAGAATTTACCTTTCTTTGATACTCATATTTCTCTCTATCTTAAATAAACAATTTATATCTGTAACCTGCCTTCATTTAATTTTTTGCTGATGAAGTGTTTACATAGATATTACATTAAAAAAAAGATGAAACTGCACTTAGTCACGGAACTTATACGTGAAACTATCCTTTACATTTCATTGTTCACATATATATTTACTGACAACCTTTTAGACTCGGTTTGTTCTCTTAAGGGCCCCATACACTATCAGTCTGACCGTTATTTCTGTTTGATCAGTTGTAATCGGTACGATAAACTGAGGGTGTGTGGTATATGATCGTTCCGTTTTGAACTGATCAATCCGACTGAAGAACTGAAAGAAATTCCATCCATTTATATATCCGAATAACTGAACAGAAGTAAAATTTGAGAGTGTGTTGCAGTATCAGTTAAATCATTCAGTTTTTGTTCATCTCTTCTTGTAATGAGCTTACTTTTTAAGTTATTTTTAGTTAGCTAAAAATTAAATTAAACTAACCACTTAATGTATGAATTAATGTTAAAACTTCGGTCAAAAAATAATCAACTTTTTTATTAAATAAATTTCTTACTACTGCATAATTAAAAGAAAAAATATATTTTCAGTGGCGTTGAAAGTGTACTTTAACTTAGGGAGGCACAAGTTTTTAAAAATTAATATTTTGTAATAAATAACACAATTCAAAATAATAGTTAATTAATTTTAGTAATTCTATACTGTTTGCAACATCCTTTATAATAGAAAAATAACTATATAGAAGTATTTATATGAATATTATAACGCCCACGTCGAGAACGATCAAATAAAAATTTGTTTAGTAAATACAACGTATCACTTAGATCTGATGATGTGTGTACACACAGCTGATCAGTTAAAACTCTTCATATTTAACTGATCAGTCAGAACTGATGGCCAAACTGATAGTGTATGGGGCCCTTTTGAGTAGTTACAAAATCAACGGTACTAATAAACCGTACTAATAGACCGTGACTAAGTGCAGTTTGTTTTTTTTTATATAATATATATCTCAATAACTTTAATGTTAAAAAATTAACAAATGCAGGGCTACAGATATAAATTGTTTATTTAAGATAAAGAGCAAGATTTACGTGTCAAAAAATGTAAAATCCCTTTGCATTTCATTATTCACATATATATTTATTGGTAACCTTTTAGACACAGTTTGCTCTCTTACTCGAGTTTCTATCAGAAAGAAAAAATCCGAACTTATATATATATATATATATATATATATATATATATATATATATATATATATATTATTATTATTAGTCAATATGCATATTACGCCTATATACTATAAAATAATTGTTGTGTAGTATTTGTAGCATGTTGCATATGAATAAGTGATTTAAAAAATAGATGTACGTATTTGTGTTGTATTTTGTTACTATCTTTTTTGTTCAAAACAGTTTGATAGGCAAAGTTCCATACGATACAGTTCTAGAAGAGCAAGAACTTTAGAATCTCTTGCTTCATTGTACGAGGTAAGCTGTTATGTTTTATTATTTTTAAATAATAAATTGCTATACTGAAGATTTTATATCTAGTAAAAAGCTCAATAAATACTTTGAAATTCGTAGGAGGACGATTTACGCAAAACACTCGAAGAAAGCGCGTGTTTGCAACGAAATTACGATAAATACATCGATCAAATAATTATTAACGAGGATTTCGATATGACATTCCGTAAAATATTAGAAGCGCTCGAAGCATTAAGTACAGAACACCAATGGGTTCCTGTAAACTGGATCTATTAGTTATTAACTAATAGACACATGATAGTAAAAGGACTTATAATATCTTCTATGAAGCCATAAAGAGAATTTTAGAAAATAAGATTGAAAAGGAAAGTGTTCTTGTTATATGAAAAATAAAATCTGTTCGCTTAATGATGTTATTGAAAAATTCTAATCATGTACAAATTATATCTATCATAAAAATATCACAATTATCTATAATAGATTTTTTTTCAATGGCTTGACTCGATGTGAATTCTAATAATTATGAATACCATGGAATCAATATAATAATTTATTATTAAGATTTTACAAACAATATAATAAGCATATTTTTCATTCCAAAAAAGTCAAGTTTGGATTTTATTGACATTCGTACTATCCGTTTTAAATTTGATATCAACTCCAAAAAATAAGAGATTTATTACACTTGTTATATTCTGAAAGAATATAATTTTTATCTATCAAAAAAGTTTTTTTTCTTTGAGATTCTTATCCCTTTCACGTTTATATTGTTTTTTTTTCTATCCTGATATTTCATTACAGGTACAGTGCGCAACAAAAAGAAAACACAAAATATCTCTGGCACTGTGGCTAAAATTTCATATATAAATTTTTCACTCAACTCAAACCAAAAAAAATCTAATCAAAAATGTTCAATAATTTATTATTGATCGTTTTTTATTGTTGATTATACACATTTGGATGACGATATCATCATCCTCAAAGCGTCAAGGTACAGAAAAATCTGACTGAGATACTAAAAATTTTTTTATCTGAGATTTTTCTGTACCTTGGTGTTCTAAAAATGATGTCATCAACATCGAAATGAATATGGGCTACATTTTTATTATAAAACTAGTATATAGTCCGTCAAATTGACGGAAAAATAGAAAGGAAAAAATGTTTATTGGTTTTCACAACATAATATATTTAAACACAAAAAATATCTAAGAACGAAACGTAATAAATTAAACTTGAAACATATGAGCTGACAAAGCAAACATTTTTCGTCACCATAGATACTCATTAAACTAACGACTGCGTATTTGTTTTTAAAAAGTTTAAATATTAATTTCTAAACTTACTTGTTTCACATCTTTATATTATATCACTGCCAACTAAAAACAATCTCATACAATTAACTTTTTAATTTTAATCATCATTGTTACTTGAATCACAATTCTAAACTGAAAACTTTTTTTTAAACATGCGATATTTTTCCGTGTATAAAGTCATATAAAATCCAAATAGAATATTTTTAATAAAAAAATAATAAATAAAAATATTAAACAGGGTGGAAAAATGAACATTCGAACAAACATTTATAAATATAACTTTTTAACTTATTAATTACACACAGTGATAAAAAAATATCGTGCTATTTTTCGGTCGCGCACTGTATATCGCCTATAATCATAATAAAATTTAAACAATAATAAACACATAACTGTAACTGTAAAACAGTTCATTGTATAGATAGATACTAGGGAACAAGTGTAATTTTCTTCATGTTTCTGTAATTCACTGGAAATATATATTTTTCTAAAAGAATTCTATTTTTTCTAAAATTTAAATTATTTTTAATTATTGACATAAAACGGTTTTTAATTCATAAAGTCCTATTTTTAAGATTGTTTGAGCACTTATTCTTTAACAAAGTAAATAAATAAATGCAACTATAATCATTTGGATATTAATTTATTTATTTATTAAGAGTAAAGAAAAAACTTGTAACATGGTATTTGAGAATACAATTCCAGTCGCGATACACTAGCCATGAATAACTTAAATAATGTGTTCTTTGGAATTAGTCATTAAGAATAATATTCTAAAAAAAATACTTATTTTTATCAACCGAGCTAATAAAATGTTAGCTATACAATAAAGTAAAATATCAACATATAAAATAAATAACAATATTATCAAAATAAGGGACTGCACTGCAATGCTATTTTTAAATATGTTTTACTCTTTCTGTATGTTTTTTAATTTTTATTCTCGTTAGTTTTTATGATGATTCTTTTATTATGTAATAAAAAGTGATTACCGTACTTTTTATTGACAACCTATTACAACAAATATTTTATTGATTCGTGTATATATTTTCGGTCATGAAACAGATATTTACATTTCATACATAATGTATAAATTTATAATTTTAACTTTTTAAACGATATTAATTGAATCACAATACATTCTAAAAAAGATTTATCATATATAATTCAACAATACGTGCATATTTTTCAAACATCTAAAGAGAAAATAAATATATGAGGGCATAAATACATTTTAATTTACTTATAGTAGTTTGTCTTTATTTTTAAGATTTTTATTGTGACGATAATGAAGTATGTATAAATATACTCATTTTATACATGTGATTTTAAACACCCGTCCATTTATTTTTAACAATAATTTTTAGAATTAATATTTTTTTATTATAGCCAGTTTATTTCATTTGTCAAAACTTATGTTTATATCAACTCCATTGTTTATTAGAATAAAATAATTATTTTACAATATTTTCTGTTGCTTCTTATATTTTTTTATCCCTTCACAAATCATATTTTATTTTAAAATCAATTTAATAATATTTATTTTTTATTTCTTACATGTATGTGTATATATTGTCGTATCCCTCGGTCGTTGGTTGCCAGAACGGTTCCCTTCACTGCCCGTAGGTCGATCTTGATTGATCTTTTCGCGGCTGTCACCAGGGTACAATTATACTTCGTCCAAAAGTTTTGTATTATTTTTAATTTGTTGTCAAATACAAATACAGTAGATTAATTTTATACGTATGAATATAGATTATTGTTTGAACAAATGCAATAGACTAATTTTATGCGTATGAATATAGTTTTGTTGTCAAACACAATCGACTAATTTTATGCGTCTATTAGTTTGTTATTGTTAAAACAAATGCTATCGATAATTATCTAAGCATCCTTTTTATATCGAGCTAGATTGTTCTAGAACAATCTATTTATTCTATGATATTTGCTTGCTTAGACAGCTATGACAATTAGTTTATATGTCGTATACCACAATATACTACTGGTTGACCCATAAGTCACGACGGAGTTTAAACAGTTAATAGCTTTTTGATTATTAATTATTTTTATTCATCTTTGGTTATAATAAAGTGCAAAGCTGGAAGACTTGTTCACACTATGAACGGGAAACAAAATCTTTTAAATGCCGTCCATTTTCGGCTTCACAAAGACCGACTCTTTCATGTTCTATGTCAACTGTCAGCTATATTCCAGACCAATTAAAAACACTGTTTCTTGAAATTATGCGTTCTCCAAAAATGCTCCGTAAAAGCTATAGCGCACATTAAAACGGATTGCATCGTTTCGCAAAAATCTGCACGGATCGCTTTCATACATTTTATATGTGCCATCGTACACACTGCCGGGGCGGGTCGAACCACAACGCGTTGGAATCGGTTGGCAGGCGGATTTTTGACCGATCCGCAACGATGCAATCCGTCCTAATGTGCGCTAGCCTTACAAATTCTATAACGGGTCTTGCTGTGTACATTGTGGCTCGATCTTATTGAAACCACATCTGTGGTCGATTATCAATAGCTGGCGTCAATAATATTTCTATCATCGTACGATATTGGACACCATTTATGGTTACAGCAGTACCTTCTTCATTTACAAAGAAATAAGGATCTATAATCCTTTTGAAAATTACTCCGCACCAAACAGTAAACTTAAGTGAGTGTAATTGTCGCTGATGAAATGCTCTTTAATTCTCTGTAGCCCATATTCTACAATTTTGTCTGTTAATGAAGCCATTTAAATAGAAATGAGCTTCATCACTCATAATCAAATTGTGAATAAATTCATTATTTTCTTCTGCTTGTTGGTGAAAACGACTTGCATAATCAAGGCGATGCTGATAATCTGTTGGCTTTAGCTCTTTGGCTAACTGCATTTTGTATGGGAACATTTTTAAGGTGTCCAAAATACTTTGCAGTAACCTCAGAGATATTCCAAGTTGAGCTGAACATCTTCTGGTTCACATTTGAGGACTTTGCTCAATACTCTCCTGTACACGTTGAATATTTTCCTCAGTTAGAGCCAAACGATATTTTCCAGATCCTGGACGGTTACTATCTCCCAAATTACTCTTCAGAGTTCATATTTTAAGTAGGAAATTGTTTTAATATTATTGACGTACATCTTATCCTTTAACTTGACCTCAAAGAAAGTAGTCTAACAGTGTTAAATCGCAGGATCTCGATACCCAATTAATGTTTCCATTTCTGGAAATAACGCGACTAGGAAATTTCGTTCTCAATAAGTCAATTGTTTCGCCAGCTGTGTGGCTTGTTACACCGTCCTGTAGGAACCACATGTCCTCCAGATCAATATCATCCAATTCAGATCAAAAAAATGGTTATCGTGTTTCGATATCTTTCTCCATTAACAGTAATCGTTTTACCAGCCTGATTTTCAAAGAGTTAAGGACCAATAACTCAACCAGACCAAATTATGCACCAAACAGTCACTCTTTCTATATGCGGTGACTTCTCAACGATCACTCTCGGATTGTCTTCGCCACAGATTCGACAGTTTGGCTTGTTAATGTAGCCAGACAATTCGAAATGAGTATCATCGGTAAAGATGACTTTTTCAGAAAAACCGTATTGTTGTTCCAGTATCCATTTAACAGATCTACGATGCAATGAATGGTCTGCTGGCTTCAATTTTTATGTTAATTGAACTTCAAACGCCTTTATCAATAAATCTTTATGCAAAATACGCCATGTGGTCGTCTGTGAAAGGCCCAATTGCTTCTTGGAATTGACATTCCCATTCCAGAAAAACACGACTGGACGCAGTTTAACCTCATACCCGGGAGGAGTAACATTAATAGTGATTATAAATGTATATTATAGAACACGTCGCATTTTATACGAGTATACCTTTCAGATTTACGTATAATTATCCCAATTATGCATATTTCAAGTAAATATTTGGAGACTGTTTTTATTCTTATCATTTTTAGTCAAACTCTAACTTAAATAATTTTTCTTAATAAACATTTTCATTAATTATTCAGCAAAATTTGTGTTTATTGAAATAAAATTTTATAATCTGTTTATTTAAATAACTTCACTAAAAAAAAGAAAAAAAAATAAAAGTAAAACAGATTTTATCCATCTTCATATTGATCTTGTTCTCCTTTCATTCATTTTTTTCTATAAATAAACATAATGGTATATTTAACATTTATTTAATTTTCACACATCAGTTCCCACATCTTTTTTTTATAAATAATCATCACATTTACTGAATACTTAAATTATGTGAATACATTACGTTAATACAATTACATTTTTATACAGCAAACAGGTCAAAAAGAAATGCAAGTTTTATTATAAAAGAAATCACTTCTATAGTTATCTTTTTGGATGTTTTTTTTATTAATTAGTATACTAGTTTAGCCGGATTTCTGTGGTAACACTTTTCATACAATTTCAAAGAAATGAAGTTGGTGACCTTCAGAATTGATTAATACACACACAGATGTGTATATATATATATATATATATATATATATATATATATATATATATATATATATATATAAAACAACAGCAGAATTAACAAACCAGTTATAAATTGTACAGAACAGGAACTGCATCTAGTTTTTTACTTTTTTTGTAAAAATTCGCCTATTTATCATGACATTGAGTTTAATTCGTGCGTATTGAATGTAAAAGGCAATATTAAAAACATTATTGAAAAAGACATACTCAAAACTTAAAATTATAAAAGATATGATTACAAGACACGCATAGCAGATTAAAACTCCAGATATATGTTGGATCTGTACAGACGTGTGTTCAGGATTGTCTAAATCTCTGTTGTTTAAATTCGGTTTTATCCATATTTTACTTAACCTATTCATTATACCAGACGATTTCATTTTAACGAGCCTGAAATATAAGTATATTCAATATTATTTTCATAAAAGCTAAACAAAATAATCTACATATACAATTTCATCGAAAAAAAGTATATTTTTTCAAATTTTCCTTATTTTAATCTTTTCAACTACTAATCGATCATTTAATTATGATTTGTAAAAATGTTCTCTTTACTTCTTGTTTTTAAATACAGACATTCAATAAAAAAAAAAAAAACGTTGTTATAATCCCCAAAACTTACAAGTTATTGAAAACACGTCTATATTTAAAATTCGTTTCAAACAACAATGCTGTTCCAATCCTAAAATATTGTTCACTTGCCATTATAATGTTGCATTCTGGTTTATATTTGTGGAGTATCGAAGACATCATTTCTAATCCTTCAAAAATGACAACATTATCTTTACATACTTGTATATGAGAGTTATTCAAGCTGTTCATATCCATACAACCAGGCCCGTTTACAATTCCCTTATATTCTGGAGTAATTATTTCTTTGGCACCTACGATATTCTAAAATATATAAAAAATTATTGAAAGAAAGAAATACAAGTAAATAATATGCAATTAAACATAAATTAAAGTTAAAAATGATTTTGTATATACTCTAGATATTGTTGGAGTAATGTCCAAATGGGCTTGGTTATTGTAGATCACTCGTCTTCATCTACCTCGGCTAGTTTCAGCTCTTGAGCCATCATCAAGTAGCTTCTAGATAAAATTTATAAAATTTACATAGAAATTATCTGTGGATGGTTCAACTCGAAACTAATCGTGACAGATAAAGAATAAAGTGATTCATAAAGACGACCACCAAAACTTTAAACAAATATTCTTCACATATTATAAATTTAAATAAGAGAATATTTTCATAATAATCTCGCATCTTACTCCATCAATCTTTTATCAGTACAAAATTAAAAAATAATTATTTTCATAATTAATTAATATTTTTGTTCAAAATATTAAAATATTTAAATCACGTCTCTAGAAACGTTCAATTTAATTTTCAAACCTGAGAAAGTACACATTTCCGAATTTTAATTATAACATTATTTATGAATGGTATTCTATTATATTTTCATAATTGATGTACTTATTATCAATTCATATAATTAATAAAAGTATTTTGTAAATAGTATTTTTATTACTTCATAAATTTTAATAGCCCACGAAATAAATTCATGAAAGCAACAAACTATACACAATTAAAAAAAAGAACTATATACAATTACCATTGACATTTACATAGACATAACATTGACATTACATAGGCCAACCTATAGACATTATTTTGTTTATGTATTCTAAATTATAAATACAGCATAGCCAAAAAAATAAAATGTGTCCCATAAATTAAAAAAATATATGTTCTTAAAAAATAAAACAAATAAATAAAAATTTAATGGAGAAATTAATTTAAAGTTTAACGTTTCTATTAATTGTAATTAAGTATCAAAATATTCTAACAATTCAATGAAATGATGACAAAGAAAAATTATTGAACTATATCTACTTTGTAGTAAAAAACAACTTTGTCAATTGGCATAGAAATATAGCAGCTAAATGGGAATAACTCATTGTTACTTCTTTTCTTAGAATCAAGGCAACCGCGCGTTAGCATTCTTTCTATGATTGGAAATGAATTGAATTTATCTTGCAAATATTTGAATTTTAATATTAAAAACCATCTTCTATACATTTGTCACTTCGTCCATGTCGCTAAAGTCATTATCACGACTATTTTTCATGGTCTCAAATATTGTAAACGAATCAGTGTTTTAACTGTATATTTATGCGGTTGCTAGACAACGCACCAACAGTTTTGTTGCTAAACAACGAATACCTTAACATTAATGCCATAAATAAAGAATCTCTCTTTGATTAATGCTTTATTTGCACAGCAAAGCGAGAACAGCCTTATTATGTATCAATATCCCTTATTAAACTCAAAATATGACAAAGAATTACGTACAGAGGACCATTAATAGTCGTGTCATAATTAGGAATATTATTAATAATCTCATTAATATTAAATTACTTAATCTTTTAACCCATTCAAGACACATTACACACCAGGTGTGTAATGCAGTACATGGCCAAAAAGACGAATGACACACCTTGTGTCATGATCATGAATTGATATTATCAGTTAGTAGTAAATAATTAGCTGTGGAGATAAAGTCGTTTTTAAATAAAGTAAAAGTGGAAGGTGTGTAAAAAATAAAATTTGAATTGGTTTCAAGCTGAGACCCAAAAATGAGTAACCCTCGGCCAAGACGGTCAGGACTTCAAAAAATGAACAATGACGATTAAAGTGATGATTTTTTGTTTTAAATTAACAGAAAAAAAGTCGAAAAATGATTATAAAAGATAGTGATGATATTATGGAATGTGAGGACGATATAAATATAAATCTCGAAGTAAGCGATAATGAATTGAATGAAGTGAAACAAGTGAAAAAATTGATTGCGAAAGTGATGATGAAAGTGAAGATGGATTAGAAATTAAAAATACAGTTGAATCTTTGAAACATAATGAAGATATTGAAAGATGGACATATGAAAGTGATTTAGAAAGAAAATGTTTTTTTTAGTATTTTGGAAATAAATCCCACTTTCCACTTTAATTATGTTTTTTTTTTCTTTTCAATGTGTACCGATGACACACATATTGTGTCATCAGTCCTTCATAATATAAAAATGATAAAAGAGATGACACACACGGTGTGTCATCATTTGATTTGTATGAAAAATGTCTATAATGTTAATTATCACCTTCAAAATATGTTCTTTTTGCTAAATTTTCAACATAAACAAAACAAAATTTAAGCTCCTGAGGATCGTCTTATAAGAAATCTTTTGTCTCGAATAGGTTAAGTAGTGATTTCATGTCGTTAAGTATGTTACTCAATAGATCTATTTTCGCATTAAAATATATACCATGCTCTACAATAAACTATGTATAAACAACCCAAAAATCATTTAAACTTTAAACCGTATCAAGAACATAAATTTAGAGGTGAAACAGATCACAATAGAATACATCAAAAATAGTCATAGTGAAGTTTTCTATCATCCATATATCCTAAATAATTATAATTTAAGATAAGCGAATAATACATTTATAGTTCTATATGTATGACAACTCTTTTCTGATTAATCTTTTTAGAATAATTCTAATGACCTTATACTTTCATCAAAAATGAAGATAAAAAAACCACTTGCAAAAAAACACATCTCAAATAATGAATCGAGAAAGAACTATAATATAAAAGATGTACTCTACGAGAGTTATGTACTTCTAAATTAAACTCACCATAAATTCTCCTGTAGTTGTATATAAATAACTTTTCGTTCGTACACAAACGGAATGGGTTTTATATTTTTTAGCAGCTCTTAATGATGAAACAGGCATTACCACACGTTCTACAGCTAATTGAGACATCAGTGTAGCAGACATAGCAGTGATTAATAAATAGCCGAATAATAAACTAATTATAAGAAGTAATCGAGTAGAATATGTTTCCGGTCGTAACTGAGAACCTGGTGATTAATAGTTAGTAATAAATAAAGATTTCAACCGAATGATGACAAACCTTGGTAACAAAATCCGGATAAAGCAGATAATAGACACGACCCGAAACAAGCCGACGTTTCCGAATGACGAGCTGCTTTATTTATGAATATCCATAAGAGCAGAGCCATGAAAATTAATAATCCTGAGCCAATTATCCACGTTTTTATACTTAAAGTTTTTAAATATGAATCGTTTTGAACGAATCCTTGTGGTTTCTTCATAAATAACGAAGCGCTATAGGAAAATCGTACAATACTATCATTTTTTCATCTATTATTAAAACGCAAACTAACATTTCAATTTATAACTCTTAACATATGAATAAAAAATATTGTTTTTCATAAACACACATAAGAAAATAATAAAAACAGATATACCCAGAAAAAGATAAAGGATACGAAAACATTGTTGCAGGATAATATTTCGAATAGACAACGCCACTAAGTAATACGTTAGATGTATGAAATAAAACAGAACCATATCCGTCAAAAATATTCTCTTGGAAAGATATATTTGATCTGAAAAATATATTCACGTAAATTTATGTATGTAAAAACTGTTACTTCCTTACTTAAATTGAAAAAAATCCTCCAAATGTGTCCATATTTCTCCGATAAAACCTTTTAATTGATGACTGGACGTGTCGTTTACAACATAAGGAAACATCTGAAATACACCATTATTGTATACTCTATTATAATCTGAAATATTTTTTTAAGAATTGTTTACTTTGAATAATTGAAATAATTGTTAAAATAGAAAAGCAAAAAACACAAAATATAAATAAAAGAAAAACAAGAAATATACAAGAATAAAATGAAACTACCGTTATTTCCACGAATAAGTTGAGAGATCGCAACAGTTTGTTTCATCAAAATATTTAATAATTTACTATTATTTATTTTCATATAATTATACTTATAACGACAACAAAGTCATCATCCCCAGAATACAACAAAATTTCTATTAATTGTGTTTGTTATACTAATTTCATTGTGTAATTGAAAAATATATATTCGTATAAAATTAATGTGAAAATTAAGAAAATATGCAAAAAAAAAAACTGATTTTCATATTTTATGTTTTCGCCTAAAAGATGATCGATTTTTCTATCGAAATGGACATAAAAGTTTCAAAATAAATCATAATCAATTATTAAATTTTAATAAATAAAATGTGATGTTAATTCTTTTCTTATTTACTTTATTTTTCAATTTTGTAACTTATCTTACATATGTTATGTTTCATAACAGTTCGGACACTGGCTAAATTCACTTTCACAAATTAATTCTCTCGTCCCACAAGCCACACCAACATTTTTCACATCAAAAATATTCAATAAATTATTATTGATTATTTTTTATTGTTAGTTATGTACATTTCGATAGTAACGCCATCATCTTCAGAGAGCCAGGATGCAGAAAAATCTAACATGAATTTTTTCCGTGCCTTGGCACTCTGAAGGTGATAACGTTGCCATTGAAATTCGCATAAATAACAATAAAAAAGTTATTTATATTTTTATGTCCCTTAGCGCTTTGAAGGTGATAACGTTGGCGTTAAAGTCCACATACGAGTAACAACAAAAAATAATCAATAATAATTTATTAAATATTTTTATTCGGAAAAATTTTGGTGTGGTTTATAGCGTGAAAAAAGAATCCATTTATGAATATATATTATGTTTTTAATAATAAATATTAATAATATAAATTTATTTATTAGTTTTTAACTCTCTCTCTCTCTCTCTCTCTCTCTCTCTATATATATATATATATATATATATATATATATATATATATATATTCTTTTAATATATTTATAAATCTTTAAATTTTATATTATTTTAAAACGGCAACATTAATGTTAAAAAATGAACAAACAAAATTACATTATGCATGCAACCAAGATGAAAAAAAATTAACATACTTCATAAACTACAACGTTCAAGATGGTATCTTTTAATTCAAATGCGTTTACGTTTCCTTTTTTATATGTAACATTCACTAACGTCACAAAATCCTGTTTATCATCATCCCATATTAAAAATCTGTTAAATCTTATGTAGTCTGCAGATAGTGCTCCATAATTCCATTTCGTTGAAAATATATTTTCAGAAAGAACCGCATCAGATAAAAGTATCTGAAACATCAAAATGTTTGCAAAATGTAGTTCATAACAACGTATATTGACATATACGTCTATTCGACGGGTTATTTGAATAAAATCTAGGATAAGTAACAAAAAATAAAAAAAAATGTATTTTTGATGTATTTTTTATTCGTCCTCCTTTATTTAAGAATTATATGATATAAATATTTAAGTTATTTATAATTTCTTTTGTCTCATTACATTTTTTATTTCCGTCCTAGAATATAATTTTTTAATTTCAATTACGAAAAAAAATATCCCATTTTACTAAGTTTTGAATTATCTTGACCTAAGTTTAACAAAAAAACTATATATAATAAGCGTTTAATATGGTTCCCTTCAACAGAATTCTCTTCGTCAAAAACGTATTGTTAACAATAATTTTTCCTATTTTGGAAACACTTTTATTTATTCTTTTTCTGAATCTCTTACATTAAACATTTGTCATCTTTCTACTGCCAAATTGTTTTCTTCTTATCATCATTTCAAAATTTTGGAACAGAAATAAGTCATCAGACACTAAATCATATGAACATGATGATTATGTAATAATGATTATTTCTTTTTTATTCAAAAAATTACGATTAGTCATGAAAGTGTAAGTAGGCACATTATCTCAATACAATATCCGTTTATTTTCATTCCGTAGACCCGTAGACATTACTTTGAAGAGGACCGTATTTAATAAAAGTATATCCAACGCATGTACAGGGAGAAAAAGAAGATACAAATATCTCAGCCTGTCTCTATACTTCTAGCAAACTATCTTTCTACATATAAAAATAATTCCATCTTAAAATTTCTATAAAACATTTTTTTTTATTTTTCGTGTAAATCACTTCCTCGCAACGCTACTCCCCCCGCTATACTCTACAAATAGCACATTAACCATTTCCAATACCGATCATCAATGATTGGTTGATGGACATCTGATTTATAATACTGGTATCTATAATATTGGTTGATGGATATATCGTAGCCCTTTTCTGATTGATAACATCAGTCATACGTAGGTAGCTCTCTCATTGTGTACAACGAAAGAGGTGTATACGATTTCAATGTAAAATTGATGACATGTATTCCAAATATTGTATTCACTGAATCTTTAGAATAAAAAAAATGTTACATATTTTAACATTGTATTTTGTTGTTAATTTTCATAATTTTTTCCAATAAAAATTTTATGGCTTACATTTTACGCAGATTATTTTTGTATAATTTGTATTTTTGTATAATTTGTTAATTTATGTTATTTGTTAGGAGGGAGCGAACGTTAACTAGCAGGAGGCAAAGCCTCCCCGGTGGTCAGCGAACGTAGCGAGTAGGTAGAACCCCCTGGTATAAATATAAATTTTATTCGCATTCAAATGAAAAACTATTCAAAATATGAAAAGCAAGTGTTAATAAAAATATCTTTATTTAATTATAGATCATTGTTAACAATCTCTATACATGCCAAATTTCTTGATATTTTTTTATATTGTATTATATTTGTTTCAAAAATAAATAATTGGACTAGATCGCAGAGGAGAGAAAAATATTCTTCTATTTATTTCTTATAAACTGACATCCATTAGCAACGGATGGGAACAGATCAGGGCATAGTGCAATTCCATAATAAACGAATAGAATCTTTCATAAACCAATTTTTCACTCGTTTCACAACCCATATTTTTTATCAAGAACGTTCAATAATTAATTATTAATATTTTTTTATTGTTACTTATGCCCGTTTCGGGGACGATGCCATCATCTTCAGAGCGTTAAAATATAGAAAAATCAGAGCATTAAATCATAGACTGAATATAATATTTTTGTATTATGATGCACGACTTGGTCCAGTACGTCTAATGGACGCCAACCTTATGTTTAAATATATAAATATATTATTTATAACGTTAATAAAGCAACAACAAATCAATCGCATAAATAAAATACAATAATACAAGCAAATAAAAACATTAACGATTATTTTAATAATTATCGATGTTTCATTTAATAATTGTTATAAAAATTATAATAATTCATTTTAGAAACATACATTTAAACATATATATCTTGATAATAAAAACATTTTTATATGATCGAATAATAATCGAGTAACAACAAAACAAATGACGAGAACTATCAATAATAATAAAAATAATATCAAAACGCATCTTCTTTTATAGACTTTTATGGTTGTTTTTTAACAATAAACATATGAATAATATCTTATTTATAGTCGTATGATTGACATTTATTTCAGAAGTACAAATACTATGTATAATAATATATCAATCAATCTGATTTGTATCTAAAGAAGTTAGTTATTTCTATAGATATTTACTAATAATTTCTATAACTTTGAACATAATAATATGATGCTTCAGTAAAAAATCATTACACATCAAAAATGATTTGAAAGAATTAATAATTGATTCAATTATTTTTAAATATTTTAAAAACTAATCTAAATATATTTTAGGAATAAAAATAAATTGATGATTCATTATTTTCTATCGAAAGAAAACAAAGATATTTTTTAAACAGCAATGTCTTAACAAATATTATTTTTTTCTACTTATATAATTACCTCAATTCTAATAGCGCCGATAGCTATGAAAAAAGAACCGAAGAAAAAAAAGAACCGGCTGTAATCCAGCTCCACAAATGCTGCTATTCGCTGAATACCGAACAAAATTTAGCCGAACCCCGGCTTAAAGCCGGGTCTTTTTTTTTTTTTCCATAGTTATCGGCGCTATCAAAATTGAGGCAATTATATAAATAGAAAAAAATAATATTTATTAAGACATTGCTGTTTGGAAAATATCTTTATGTTTTCTTTCCAAAACAATGAATCATTAATTTATTTTTAATCATATTTCCTATACCTGATATTGTGGTCTTTTTACCAATACACATTATAGTTCTTTAATATACAAATACTTACCAATACGTATTGTTTTTGTCAAAAACAATACGTATTGTTTTTATCAAAAACAATACGCATTGTTTTTATAAAATATTAATTAGTTCCGTACAAGTGTGACATACACAATTAAAAGGAAATAAATGAATTGATTTGAAAATCGGTGGAAAATAAATGTACGGATAAATTAACAGTTACTTTCAATACATTTTTTAAATATTAATAAAAGAGTATTCTAAAAGTACTCTTCTATAGTTAACACAAATACAAGTATTTATTAGCGATTACATTATTTCATAACACTTGTCTCCCCCCTCGCGTTAAATCTAATTTTAAAAGTTTATATATTGAAAGTAAACATTTCAACATAATTGCCGAAACATCGCCTAATTGCATTAAATGGAAGAAAAAGAAATGATTATATATATATATATATATATATATATATATATATATATATATATATATATATATATATATATATATATATATACATATATATATATTAATAAACATTGAGTCTATGATATGCATGCACTCTCATGTATGGCTACTTTATCCATGCTCATACACAATACAATCATTTCAATTTAAAATTGGAATTAAATAAAAAAAAGTACGACTGTTTATTTCATAAATATTATATAAATTATATTTTTAGTTACCATTTTTTTAATTAACAAATTCGAATAATAAATTCGAAATAAAGTAACGTTTCGCTTACGGATACGCATTCATTATACAAATTTATCGCATACAGAACAAAATATATAACAACATATTTTTTAATTCTCCCATTTTTTACTCCACTCAAGAATGTAGTAAACAATGCGAGTGTATAGAAATTTCTGCGCAGCCGTGTTCCGTGTTTACAATACGTAATCAAACGACAAGACAACTAATTTAAAATTCAATCATATGAAGGATTTGATTAATACAACTTTACGCTACGAAGATTTGCTTTCTCTTCTCACCTACTTTTCTTTTTCATCGTCTTGAAGAAATGTCATTAGTTTAGTGCAGGTGTCAAAAAAGGTTGTCAGTAATTACGTACAAAAAAGTAAAATATTTACAAAAATGAGTTTTTCAAAAATTTGTCTAATCAATAATATTTGTAAACAATCCAAATTTTTAAAAAAACTGAATCGACAGGTGAGTTTCATTTATTAATTATAAATAAGTAATTTTATTCAAATAAATTAATATGATAAATTAAAATTTCAGATTAAATTTGATGAAATCAATAATATAACTCGATATTACTCAGTTACTTCCAAATTAAATCAAGTTCAAAGCAGTCAAACAAAACCAGACTGGAATCGAGCTGTAAGTGAAGCAGAAAAAATTGTTGGTTATCCTACATCATTTTTAAGTTTACGTTGGCTACTAAGCGATGAAATAGCAAATGTTGCTCTTCATTTACGAAGACTTGTTGGATCTAGTCATCCATTACTCCGAACTGCTAAAGATCTTTTGTACAGTAGTAAAAATAACATGCAGGTAAATTGTTAACTAAATGTAAAATTAATTAACAATTCAATTTTTATAAATTCTTACCTAAAATAAAATATTTCAGGCATGGGGTTTAATAGTTCTATTAGTTTCTAAAGCTGCAGGACACTGTGATAATGTACCTGATTTAGAACAGGACAAAGCTGCAGGTGTACTCCATAGTCAACGTGCTTTAGCAGAAGTTACTGAAATGATACGCACTTCACATCTTGTTCATAAAGGTAATATTAGTTAAATACAAGCACATTTAAAAAGAAAATTGATAGTATTATTTTATTAATCTTTATTTTAGGCTTAGTAAATATGCAACCAGGTGTGGAAAACAAATTTGAAGCTAATGATGATATAACATTCGGAAATAAAATTGCTCTTTTAAGTGGTAAGATCAAATATTTTTTTCAGTACACTTTCTAAAATTTATTGATTTATAATCAACTGAACCAATGTTAAATTCTATTAATATTGTCATAGATGTCATTTGAAATTTATAATTATCAAAATATTTTAAAAAATAGGTGACTACCTGCTTGGAAATAGTTGTGCAGAATTAGCAACCCTTCGTAATCAACAGCTTATTGGATTAATTTCATCAGCTGTGAGAGATATAGCAGAAGCTGAATTTGTTGGACTAAGAGATGAACAGAACAACCCTATACCTACACCTCCTTCAGAAACATTTAATTTAATGGAAACTGACACGGAACAAGAACGTTCAAATTTAGAACCTCAGCCAGTATATCAAGAGGGCGATATTGAAGGAGAATGGACATTAAGACATGTTCTAGCAGCTGGTAGATAACATAATAAGAATATATATAGATATATACGTGCACTCATATATATATATATATATATATATATATATATATATATATATATATATATATATATATATATATATATATGTATATATATATGCACACATACATATATATATATATATATGTATGTGTGCATAAAGAAAAATATAATTTTATAATGTTTAAAATTACAGGTAGCTTATTAGGAAAATCATGTCAGGGTGCAGTACAACTTGCTGGTCATACACCAGAAGCTCAACATCGTGCTTATTTATTTGGAAAACATTTAGCTCTCGCTTGGCAGGCAAGTCAAAAAATATGTAAACAGATCACCATTATCTATTTAATAAGAACATTACAATTGATACAATTTGTTTTAATTTTAATTTATAGTATTGAAAATGATATTTCATTTTATATATGCTTGTATGAGTAGTTTAACACATTTATTGTTGAGCCTGCACCTAGCGTGTTCAATTATACTTAAAATAACCTGCAGTAAATGTGTTAAGGAGGTAGCAAAATTAGTAATGATGTACTGAAAGAATAATATGTGCTAATATGAATATTTATACAAATCTAAATAAATTATTAAAATAAATAAAAATTTTATTATAGGCATGTGTAGAATTGGAACCATTTTTATTATCAAAATGTCCTTCAATTGATCCAGTTATTCGGCCAGGAACCCAACCACCATTTAGTCTTGCATCTGCACCTGTTATATTTGCACTTAAAAATGATCCAAGTCTTTATGTAGAACTTGAAGCAGGCAGAAAATCTGTACTTGATGTTAACTATGAACTAATATGGCATCAAGTCAAAGAGGTAAATATATATATATTGATATTTTAATGTGTGCCAAATCATTCTATAAGATTAACAACAAATATTAAATTATAAAATTAATTCATTGTTTATAGACTTACAGTTTATAGAATACTATGAAATGAAAGTATATGAAAAAATTATAAAATTATATTACATATCTGTATTTTTAACAGGGACCAGCTGTAGAAATGACACGTGAACTACAAGCTAAACATTCACAATCTGCTCTCAAGGTCTTAGATTATTTTCCAGACAATGAAGCAAGAAAAGCTCTCAAAAATATTATTGCTGCAATGCAAGATATATGAAACAACTTCTAAATAAATAATGAATTCATAGTGTATTTTATTGAATAAATATTTGTCTTCCATTTAATTTTATTTTTTATAGAAAGTTTAAATATTGTTAAATAATTATAATGAAAACCATATGCAATTAAACTGGTGTATTTTTATATTTATAATAGATTATAAAAAGCTATTATTACTTTAATAAGTAATGGTTATTGAAATGGGTTGACTTTTTTAATTGTGAAATATTGAGTAATGAAAAATAAATGTATTTATTTACACAAATGTTTATTTTATATATAGTGCATTTTTTTGTATATTAACTGATTTCTTACTATGAATACTAAATTGTTCAACAATTATTATATTTATAATTTACAATTATTATAATTATTCTGTTATAATGAATAAAAAATCAATCATAAAATAAAAGAATTCCAAAACCATTAGCAATCAATGTTATGTATTTGTTAAATAAATTTTGTTGCAAAACTTTAGTGTTTACTGTTATATGGTGTAACACAATTACTTAATGTTCTCTTTATTCAAATAATAATATAGTTTTATTGATACACATTTTGCTACAAGATGGATTAATACAGGTACATACATTCTGATATACGTTTGTTAATTTTTTCACAGCCATGGACAATAATTTCTTTGTATTTATAATTAATCGTGTAATAATTCATTTAAAAAACTTTTTCTCTCAGTTCTTTGCATTAAAAAATTTTCGTTACTTGTACTTACATCATTTCCATCATCAATAGCACGTAAAGCTGCAAGCAATTTGTTTTTTTTCCCAGAATCCATTCTATAAACATTCATATTAATGTTTTTTATATTATATTTATATATATATATATATATATATATATATAAGTAATTTTCATATTTTAACAATAAAATTTTAAAAATATTTTACCTAATAGTTTAAAATTATATCTATTGTAATTTATATTTTAATAAAATAACATATAGTTATATACCTATTGTTTTTTAATTGTTTTGTAATAATTTCATTTTTTTGTAATGATGATTTTAATATTTCAGATTCATATGTGGCTTTTTGAAATTCTTGTGTATGTTTATCAGTAGCCATATTTGAAATATTCACATCTTCCATAATATCTGTATGATATTTATCGAACTCTATATCAAATAAACTGATACCTTGTTCAATTTTCTTATTTATAGAAGATATGTCTTTATTTTCAATCACATCTGTAGATTCTGATATATGCTTTTCTAAATTTCTATTTTCATTCTTTACACAAATTTTTTGTAAATCGCCAATTTCTCTGCTAAAATTTACATTCATTTGATTATCAGGTCTACTGTTTGTACCTTTACATGTAAATTTAAATGAATCTTCTATAGAAAATATACTAAAATTCTTTTTACAATCATAATTTTCATCCAAATTAGTAATAGCTTCTAATTTTGGCGAAATATTAAGTGAATCCAAATCT
This sequence comes from Acanthacorydalis orientalis, assembly GCA_034766995.1. Classification (NCBI taxonomy): domain Eukaryota; kingdom Metazoa; phylum Arthropoda; class Insecta; order Megaloptera; family Corydalidae; genus Acanthacorydalis; species Acanthacorydalis orientalis. The sequence goes on along the minus strand of CM068322.1, from coordinate 16,309,653 downwards.
CTTTGAATATCACTTTTTTCCATAAACAATTCATTGCCTACTTTCGTACTTTTATCATTATCAGACATGTTTTTCTCAACATTATTTTCTATTGTCGATGAACTAATTCGACTTTCACTACTGACATTACTAGATGCTCGATTTTTCTGCTTTCCATACTTTGATTCAAAGGAAATCTGTTTCTTAATATGAGATTTTAATTTAATATTTGAATTTAATCTACTAGTGCTTTCAGAACTAACTGATGATATAGCTATAGAAATATTTTTCTTTGAAGATTTATTAGAATCAGTATCAGAATTTTCAGCGGTATTAATAGAACTTTCTGACATTTTCTTCAATTCATCTTCTACTAAATTACTTCTATTGTTCAAAGCTTTGAAATCTGTTTCACATATCTCAATACTTGAAGAATTTTGTGATAGCTGATAAGGGTCTTCATGGTTACTTTTTTCTTCAATTTGTGAAGAATCCAAATTTTTTAAAGTTGATCTATTGATACATTTTAATCTTTCTGTTCCTACATTTTCTTCAACAATCAAATTATCAATTTGTTTCTGTGACTTATTTACTAAATCGATATTGCTTATATCTTCAAACGATTGATTGTTTGACTTTACACTTTTATTATGTTCTATTCTATCAGAGTTTGCTGTCAAATTTCTATTCTTTTTATACTGTAACTGACCAATTTCTGGAATTTTGGTAATAGATTGTAATTTTTCTTTGATGTTAGTTTTATTCTTAACTATATGAGGTAAAGATGCATATTTACTTAAAGTTGATTTATTATCTAAATTAAACATTACATTATTTGGCAACATTAGTCACAATAAATAACAATAAAATGGAATATAATTTACCTTGAATGACTGAATTTGTTGAAAGCAATAAATTATGTGCACTTTTTTTTCTCGAAGATATGTTGTTCTGAAGATTTGTAGGAGTTAATATAACCTTTGTACTATCATTCAACATACTTTTACCAGAATCCTACAATTAATTTAAACATTAGATAATTATTAATATACATACATATATGTATATATATATATATATATATAAAATTCACTTCTAATAACTCCTTTAATCTATGTATTTCAATTCTAGTTAAATTTAAATCATCTTCAACTAATCTTCTTTTCGCTATTTCATTTTTCATTTGTTGACAATGTTTCTTTTGTTCTAATTCAAATTTTCTATTTAATAAAGAATTTTTATCATCCATTTCTCTCAATCGTTGTTCTAAGTCTTCTGACCTTACAACAAATATTTTAATTTTTTATTTGCCTAATATTTACATAATTAAATATTTATCATACTTTCGTTGTAAATCACTACGTGAAGAAAGTTCTTTATCATCTGCCAGCTTTTTTAATTTGGAGTATTGCTCACGTAATGTCATCAGTTCGGTGTCAGAACGATTTAAACGATGTTCCAAATCTCTAATTGTTGTACGTAATGTTTTAGAATGAGCTCTAAGGGCACTCACTTCCGCATGATGATTTTCTAACAGTTTAGGAAGTGCTGAAGCATTATCTTCATATCTAATTATTATTTTAAACTATTACTTGTCTAGTAATATAAATTGCTTATAAGACTATTTATTTTCTATTACATTAAAAATAAAATTGCAATTATACTATTCCAAAACAGTTTATAAATGCTCAAGAAAACAAATACATGAATAAAATTTGATGTAAAATAAGGAAATTAATGAATACAAATATACGAATTTTTATAATTTATAATTTCAAAAAAAATGTTCTTACTTTGCAAGAGCAGCATCTTGTCTTTTTTGTATATTTTTAAGTAATCTATTTTCATTAAATAATTCCTAAAAAAAACGTTTTTAATTACACAAATGTTGTTAATATTAAAATATATATTTCTATACTTTTAAAGATAAATATATGAATAAAAAAATAAATACTTACATGTACCTGACATCTAAGTTCTTGTAATTCATTATGCATTTGTTTTAATCTTTGTGCTTTTGCTGACATGACTCGTTGTGCTATTACTGTATTCTTTTGAAATTTTGTAAAGTCTGTTTTCTTTCGATTTGAATTGTTTATAAATTTTAATCGACTTCCATTACTTTGTAAGTAGGGTGTATTTGTATAAAAAGTTTCATTACTAATTTGACTAAATGTGTAGTAAAATAAAAATGAAATATTCTAATTAGTAATTCTATTGAACAAATAAAGAACATACCGCTTATGTTTGTGTTTTTCTTCATTTGTAATATCTAACGAGGACATATTATATTGTTAAGTGTCCAGTTTAAGATAAATAAATTCAAAGGATACAATATATATTCTCCATTCAAAATATTTTAATACTTCAGTAACAGTTAAAATGTCACCATTCAATGTTTAGATATTTATTGCCATGGTAACTTAAAAATCAATTAATTCATCAAAGAAAAAACCACTACTTACACTTAAATACACTTTAACATTATTAATAATACACCAATATTTTAAGGGAATTAATAATATTGCAAAAAAAAACATAATTTTTTACATAATTATACTGTAGAAACAAATAGATTATTCAATGATTTATAATACATGAAAACTAAATGTACAATTTTAGTTCAAAATTTACATTTTACATCACAACAAATACAATTCTAAAATAACCATACCATTTTATATTAAGCAACTAAAGATAAAAAGTCTCTAATTTTATTGTTTACTGAAAAATGCATATCTTTTCATATTAATTTTTGAAAGTAAATAAAATTAATTTGAAATACATTAACTATTATTATATAGTTCTATACATAAATGTTTTTTATAAAATAAATTATTCTCTGGTTTATCAACAAACACTTTCACTAAATATAATTATATTTCAGTAAAATTTATATTTTTTAAAAACATTACATTAATACTTAAAAAAACTAAATAACAAATTATTTATTTATAAATGTCAAAATATTTTGAAAATAAATAATTTTAACTAGAATTTAAATATTTATGTATGCATTCTTTAATAAAAAAATACTTGTAAAAATCATATTTTTTCATTAAATACAATATTAAAATATGATTATTAAATTTTCCATGCATATTTTTGTACTTCAAAAAAAATGCTAAATATTGTTTTATCATTTTCATATCCATAATTTATGAAAATATAATGAAAATGTTATCAGTCTATCTATCAATAATTTTTGATTAATTAATATTGTTTTAAAAAATAAAACGAATAAACACAATAAAAATTATATGTTCAGTTGATGATGATACTTTGCAGATTTCATTATAAAAATAATAAATTAAACTGACAGTTTACATTTTACTAACATCACCATAAAGATGAATACATAAGTCTATGTACTACGATCTGACAGTGATAAATTGATTACAGTATTATATACTGTCATATAATGTCATTACATATTCCTTAGTAAATAGTAATAACATTATTACTTTATATAAAATATTGTATAATAATTACAAATGTTTAAATATATTGTATGTAATTATCTAAAATATTCATAAATATAATTTATATTACACAAAAATATGTATTATTACATGTATACATCCGAATAAAAAAAATAATCCAATATTTATGTTTCATTTATGTATTTATTGATGCACTTTTTATGATGAATTAGATACATGAACTGCACTATTTTGTTTATTCCAAAGACGAGTATATAACGATGATGGATTTGAAATTAACTGAGAATGAGTGCCTCTTTCACTGATTGTTCCTTTTTCAAGAACTAAAATTTCATCAGCATCTGCAACAGTACTTAAACGATGTGCTATACATATACTTGTTCTTCCTGATGTTGCTCGTTGTAAAGCATTTAATATATTCTAAAAACACAAAAATTAATTTAAACACTGTTCGTATAAATCATTTGTATTAAAGCCGACATTTTACTTTAAAAATCTACTATTACTTACATGCTCCGTAATGGAATCAAGAGAACTGGTTGCTTCATCAAATATTAAAATAGGTGAATTTTTTAAAATAGCCCGAGCAATAGCTACTCTTTGTTTTTCACCACCTGATAATTTCAAGCCACGTTCTCCAACTTGTGTGTCATATTTTTGTGGCCACTGGATAATAGAACTGTGTAAATCAGCCATTTTTGCTGCTTCAATCATTTCAGTTTCGCTTTTACTTAAATCTCCATAATGTATATTATGTCTAAAATATCAATATGTTTTAATTTATTCAGTTAAAAAAAAACAAAATCTTTATTACCTTATAGTATCATGAAACAAAACTGAATCTTGAGGTACAATCGCAATAACTTTTCTTAAACTATCCAATTCAACATTTTGTATATTTTGTCCATTAACTAAAATTTCGCCTGAGTGTGGATCAAAAAATCGGAATAATAAGCGTACTAATGTTGATTTACTAAAATTTAGATTATGAAAAATTAAATGCAAAATAATAATTTCTAAGAATTCGTATTTTTAAAACCAATAAATTGATTTTATAAAGAGTAATACCATTATAAATTTAAGATGTTTCATAAATAATTTTAGCATTATAAAATATAACATTTAAACTAAAGTAATATTTTTATTTATCTTGTTATACTAATAAATACCCTGAACCAGATCCACCAACAATTGCAATTTTTTTACCACTTGGTATAGTAAATGACAAATTCTGAAAAATTGTTTGATTTGGGACATAGCTAAAATTCACATTTTTAAATTCTATTGTTGAATTTTCTGAAGTTGCTGTTAATGGAACAGCATTACCTTTATCCTGTTAGTAAAACAAATACATTTATTAAAATTACTATACTTAAATACTAAACATTAAATTCAAATATTGAATATTTTATAATACACTCTATCATAATTAATTAAATAAATGAAAAAAATAGCATCATTAACTGCTGGTGTATGAAAATAAAAATATTATTATTAGTTTAATTATATTACCTTAATAAGAGTATCCATCATCATAAGTGTAAACATAGTTTGCATATCAATTAAAGCTTGTCTTACTTCTCTATATACACTACCAAGAAAACCAAGTGGAACCTACGAGATATGCAAAATATTTGTTTCATTATTTATATATATATATATATATAAATCTGATATTAATAAACATACACTTAATTGAAATAGAAGTGCATTGACCATTACTAAATCACCAACTGTAAGAGTTCCAGAAGCTATATCTTTTGCAGTCATTACCATTATCAGACTAAGTGCTGCACTAAATATTGCATTTTGTCCAAAATTCAACATTGCTAATGATGTACTCGTTTTTAAAGATGCATCTTCATATTTTTTTAAACTTTCGTTGTATCTAGTTGCTTCATATTCTTCATTATTAAAATACTAAAAATACATAATTGACATATATTCACAACAGACTATTATTTTTTAAAACATATACATATACATGCATCTTCCATTATGTGTGTGTGTGTGTGTATATATATATATATATATGTATATATATGTATATATATGTACATATAATATACTTACTTTGACTGTTTCATAATTTATAAGAGAATCAATAGCCTTATTACCAGCTTCATTTTCTGCTTGATTCATAAAAACACGAAATTTTGTTCGCCACTGTGTTACAAGTAAAGTGTACATAGCATATATAGATACACATCCTATAGAGAGTCCTGTGAATATTTAAAATTACAATGATTAAAAAATAAATAAATGTAATGACATAAAAATGTATACATCAATTTATATATCTTTAGAACAATATATATTGAAATAAAATTCAAAATGATAGTAAATTTTTTTTCTTCACCTGCATATGCAGGCCCACATCGTAGACCAAGAACTGAAGATACTAGAGCCAACTCTACAATTGTAGGTACAACATTGAACACCATAGCAGAGAGCACAAAATTTATACCTCTTGAACCTCTGTCAATTGTCTAAAAAAAAATAAATGGATATTCAATGTGAGTGTGTGTGTAACTCCTATTTTATATAAAATAAAATTAAACAAAATAAATACATTATGTAATGAACTATAAATTATTAAAATATATGTATATATATATATATATATATATATATATATATATATATATAAACACCTTGCTTAGTGCTCCTGTTTGTCTTCCTAAATGAAAAGATAAATCTAAATTATGAAGATGGAGGAACACATTTTTGGCTATTTTTCTTATTGAATGTTGTGCAACTTTAGCAAAAACTGCATTTCGAAGTTCATTAAAACCTGCAGCACTTGCTCTTGCTACGCCGTCTACAAAAATGTTTTATTGCATATATTAAAGAAAAAAAAACAATAAAGCTACTTCTTCACTTAGGTTATATACATATATAAACTTATTGTATGTCAAGAATAATAAATAAAAAAAAATAAACTTACATGCTATTAACAATGATACTGCTACAGTTGCAACTGTATTTGGAGCTGTTTCCATATTAAGAGCACTTCCTGCATTCAAATAATCGATTGCATATTTAAAAATGAATGGAACACACACATTCATAACTTTAGCACCAAGTAATAAACTAACTGCAACTTTAACTCGATTTTTAATAGCAGGTTCATCCTGGAATTATTTTAATTTATCTACTTATAATAAAATCATATTTTATAATCTATTTCTTTTACTTTAAAAACATGTTAATAAGAAATTACAAGTAAAATAATTTAATACAAAATTATTGAAATACTCAAACTACTAATAAATAAAATTATAATTTAAGTTAAAATAGATGTCATTGTGATATTATATTAAACTGTTATATAAAAATTACAATTTAAATTATTTACTTTTGGCCAAATATACAATAACATAGCTTGAATCATCTGAGATCCAGTCACAGGAGATGGAGCATTTTTGCCTAAATTTAACTTTTCAATCGACACAGCATTAACACCAGGATGAAAACAATCACGTTTTTGCTGCGGTGTAGGGTTTATTTGACTTTTTTTTCCGAACCTTTTTCCCAAAAGTGCAGCAAAAAATGCAGAAGGTGAACGTCGAGATTCTGCAGGACGCTGTTGATCGGTTCCGATACATAACGCCTTTAAAAGAAAGAATATATATATATATGGAGTAAAGATAATAACAACTTGAAAATTTTAATGTTTTATTATCAAATTAAAATTACAATTATAACATAATTTTCACCCGTTTTACATACATTTCCATTTTTGTTCTTAAAAAAAATAATTTATGTATATTTCACATTAAAAATGAATATTTTTATTACACACATATTTTACATATATATTACAAATTTTATTAAACACATACATATTTATATATATATATATATATATATATATATATATATATAAACACACATCATTTAAATTACACATTCAAGGTAATAAAGATTTTTTATTCATTGTAAATTTAATTAATTTTATACATTCTTCAATATATAAATACACTAAGGTAATAAATGGATTAGAATATCTCAAAGTTGTTAAATCATTTTGACTTGTTTCAAATTTTTTCAATAAAAATTCAAGAAGTGTAGTTGCTATAAAATTCATTGCCATTAAATCATTTTTATTATACATACTAGAATAAATTTTTTTCAAAGCATATTTTCTATCAAATTGATCAGACAAAACATAAAATAATTTTAATAATTCAAAACTGAAGCCTTCATATGAAAAATATAAATTACTATTACTTAAATTTAGTTTGTTAAAAATAAACTTGTACTGAATGGAATCTAATTTTACATTAAAATTAGAAATTAAACAATTAAGATTCAATGGAAGAATATCATTATTATTGTTTGGAATGATGAAACCATATTCACAGAGTAATTTCATATTATTATGGGAACCATAAGATATAAATACTTGTTCATAAGGTTCAAAACAATTATTAGTTATTAAACGATAATTGAAGAATTTTATATTATTATTATCTAAATCTATTTCTGACATTTTAAACTCATTATCAGAAACATAAATCGAAGCATTCGTTATTACATCAACATTATGGTTAAATAAATCAAGAAATGGCATTAAAGCCATATTTGGTGAATCATTTACAGTAAAATAATTTTTCTTTTCTAGAATATTGCAATTAGATATACTTTTAAATACTTTTTCTGGAATAAAATCTTGCTTTGTTGATTTTGATAACAAATCATGAATAACATTAGGATCTATATATACTGCTCTTGTATTTACAGTCCAATAACCCCAAACAATTTCTTCTAAAGTAAAAATATCACTGAACATAACTTTACAATGAAAACATGTTTTAAACTGAAATCCCAATGAAATGTTTTTAAAAGAAGTCAAACAAGTTTCTTGTTTTTCTAAAAAATAAATACTAACATCATTTGGTAATTTACAAAAAGCACTTTTTGGAAATTGCATTGGACTTACATAATTTAATGGCAAAGATTTTACATAAGTACTCCATAGAGACTCTTCATTTAAATGTTTTTCAAACACTATGAAACAAATTAAAGCTTCATGAATACTTAATTTTGAACATAGATTTATTGATGAAAAAAGTTTTAAGTACTGTAATGTTATTAAATTAACTGATAACTTAAGAGGAATTTTTATCAATGTTTCCTTTTTGGAAATTCCTTTTCTTGATAAAATTCCTCGGCCAGTGTTTGGAAAATATGCTGGACATAAAAAAGAAATATTATGGAATCCATTTAAGCTCATCCATTTCAACAGGTTAATAATAGTCTGGTCTGTATCTAACCGAACACACTGGTTTTCTTGAAAATGCTTTTTTTTAAATTTACGTATTCTTTTTGTACGACCCATTTTAAAAAAATGTAGTGCTAATAAAATAATTTATAATATGACAAAAAAAATTTTCAAATAAATATTAAAATTATCAAAATTTCAGTTACTTTTCATAATAATGTACGGTGTATGAATACATGTAGTACATCCTGTAAATTAAAAAATGTGTATATTTCTTTTTGTTTTATATTTCTTTAGAAATAATAATACTTCACAAAATATCATAGAAAAGTATTATATATATATATATATATATATATATATATACACATATATATATATAAAATTTAACATGATTGTAAGGTATAAAGAATATAAATATTTTTATTATAACTATTACATAATATAAAATATGGGCTATATGTAAATGAATTATCTAAAACTTCAAATATTTTAAACTTATGAATAAAAATGTCATTTACATACAAAGATACACAACAAAAAAGGGTGTAATTTATTACATTTTTATATGTATTAAAATTGATAAATAATAAAAAAATATTTATTATTAAAGCAGACTGTGATTACTTTTTTAGGAAACATATCATAACCTAAATTATTTACTTACTGAATTTAAATATACTTTTCTTTTGAAAATGTTTGTCTGTAAATAATTCTGATTTTTTTGCCCAAATAAATAATGACCTTTTGGAATATTATACTTGCATATATTACCGGAAATTCTTAAACTAAGCATCGCAGCCATGCTCAAAATTTATAAAAAACACACTTAGTACATTTTTCGATTTACTTATATGTTGCTAATTTTCTTACATTCAGTTCAGATTGTTAAAAAATGAACTAATTACAAATATTTAAATTCAGTATATTGTTAACTTCTATCATATTTGACATTCAAATTTGTATATAATGTTCATAACTTGTAGTTATAGAACGTGATTTGTCAGTTCTAAAATTTAAAATAAAATTATTAATAAATGGGTACTTCAGACCAAAAAAATAAAGAATCTCTAGAAGAGTACGGCCCAAATTTAAAAATTTTGCCTGAAAATGATCAAATAAAAGAATTGCAAACTATATTAAGAGATAGGTACGAAAAATAAGGTTATATATATATATGTATATATTTATATATATATATATATATATATATATATATATATATATATATATATTTGTGTGTGTGTGTACATAATTAATCTATATAGGTAGCAAAAAAAAATGTTTGCAATATAAATGAATTATACACGTAATTATTAAAAACAAGTTTTGGAATCAAATATTTTTTTTAAAAAAAGTGTATTTTAAATGTTGTGTAATTGTAGGAATACCAGTCGAAGTGATTTTAAATTTTATGCAGATCGGCTTATTAGACTTGTTATTGAAGAAAGTCTTAATCAGTTACCATTTAGTAAATGTGAGGTCATTACACCAACTGGTGCCCGATATGAAGGTCTTAAATATGGTAGTGGTAATTGTGGTGTTTCAATTGTCAGATCAGGTACATTTATAAATGTATACTTATATACATACGAATATGAAAACTTAATTTTTATTGTAGGAGAAGCAATGGAACAAGGATTACGTGACTGTTGTCGATCAATCAGAATAGGCAAAATATTAGTTGAAAGTGATGTGGATACACACGAAGCAAGAGTAGTATATGCACGATTTCCAGATGATGTTGCACGTAGGCAAGTTTTACTTATGTATCCAATTATGTCTACTGGTAATACAGTTTATCAGGTAATAATTTCATACATGTTTTTATAAACTAGTTATATAATATATATATATATATATATACACACACACAATCTGTTTAATTATAGGCAGTAACAGTTTTAAAAGAACATGGAGTTCGAGAAGAGAGCATTATATTGTCAAATTTATTTTGTACTCCAGCAGCTGCTAAATATGTATTAAATATATTTCCAAAGGTAATTATTTACTGCATACTGTAATATGTTTATATAAAACATTTGTATTTTTAGATGAAAATTTTAACATCAGAATTGCATCCTGTTGCACCTAATCATTTTGGACAAAAATATTTTGGAACAGATTAAATTTTATATTTGTACATGGAACTGAAATTGAAGTAATCATTTATTCCTAGCAGTTTTGCAAAGTTATTGGCATAAGCAAGAAAATAGTTATTTATGTAATAAATATTTGCATAACAAATATAATTTTGTTATTGAAGAAGTTTAAGATTTTCAAAATAGTGTTTAAATATTAACGAGTGTCTATGTATATGGAGGTATATATGTAATATAGCATGTGTGATTTTATTTTAATGTAGACAATTATAACTTTGATTGTAAACATTTGAAGTATTCATGTACTAAGTTTCAAAGTATTTAGTAAAAAATATGTATAATAATAAAAATTTTAAAGTATATATTGTAAAAATTTTTTTTTATATTTTTTACATCTTCATATGTACAAATTATAACTCAATTAACAATTCTTACAAGTTAATCTTTTAAATATAATTAGCTTAATGATGATTTTGTCTATTAAAGTGTATAAATATTTGAAATATATAAAACTTTAATTTTAAATCATATGTGAATATACATGTTAAAATTGAAATATTATTAAAAGCATTGTAAAATTATAATACAATTGAAATATGGCTAAATTCACAACAATGATTTTATTCATATTGTATATATGGATGTGTGTACATATATATATATATACACATACATATATATATATATATACACATACACACATCATCTTTTTCGTCCTGATAGTTAATATGAAATACATAAACTATTGAATATCAACATACAATAAGCATATATCATTTTCTGCTAATATTACATTGAAAACATTGCACATCTAGAAATAATAAAAAAACTTCCAAAAGCACTTAGAAAGAAATATTGTTTTGTTCATTGATATACTATTTTCAAAAATTAACTGAAGGTTAATTTTTTAAAATTAGACACCAAAAAATCCATTATCAAAATCATCTGTTAATATACATTATTTTACTTAGTTATTACAATTGAATGGCATATGATATGTTCAAAAAAGTTTATGTAATCAAATATGAACAAAAATAGATTGTTTATTCACATATTGTTTAATACAGCTACTAAAAATTCATGACTAGTTTAATTAAAAGTATGAGTTATTATAACATTTAAATTTCATATGTTTTTTTTAATGCCATCAAAACATACATGAACAGAAAATATTTTTGAATACATTAATTGTATATTTTTCTTGAACAAATATCATATGCTTTAAAAATTATTATCTTTAAAAGTAACTTTTTATACAAATAGTTTTTAAAAATCCAAAATTTACAGATTTTCTAAAAAAAATGAATACAAGTTTCACATGTACAGTCTTAAATAACTTATTTGAAAGTTGTTAGAAATGTTACATTTGCATTTGACACTGAAAATCACACTAAAACATGATAATAGTTATGTAAAGTACTGAATTGCAAATTAAACTTTATGAAACAATAATTATTCAAGGTACAATGTAAAGCGTGTTAAATTCAATGAATAGTTTTCATGTCTTTCATTTGATAATATATGAATAAAATGTATATACATATAAGAATGTAAATATATATTCATATTAATATAATTTAGAGCCAATAATAAAGGCATTATGTTATAATTAAGCAACATTCAAAGCTTAACAATGATTATAAATTGTAACACAAAATGAGCATTAAAAGTTTAGTATATTTTATATACTTTTGTAATATATGTTTTATTTACATCATTGTCGGCTGTTCTTACAGTAAATCTTATGTAATATTAAGAGACCATATTTAGGACAAACCACCTAAATTGTATGTTATTTATTTTTATTTCCTTACTATTATTATGAAATCAACCCAAATAATCGGCAGTGATAGAAATGAAGTACATTTTATATTCTTAAAATAAGTTTTTTGACCTTACAATGTGAAAACTTAATGCAAATATATGAAAAGTATGCAATAATCCAAATCATTGTATGAAATTAATACTTAAAACAAAAGCTCATGTTAAAATAATTGTCACTTAAACTCATTCTTCATCATTTTCAGATTCATTTTCTTCCTCTTCTTCTTCATCTTCTTTATCCACATTTTCTGAAATACCACTTTCAACATCAGCATTTTCTTTAACTTCTTCTTCTAAATTTTTACTCTCTTCAATTAAATTTTCTTCACTTCTAATAAAAGCAGAATTATCATCTACTTCAGGATCTAATTTTGTGGATTCCTCTTTATTAACTTTTTCAGGTGTATTTTCACGACTATTTGACAAACCATTTTCAACAGATACTTTTTTTAAGTTACTGGCATCTGATGAAATCTCTTCTTTTAAAAATTTATCTAATTCATCTATCTCATTTGCTAAATCAAACTGATCATAATCCTAAAAATTAAAAAAAAAACATTTTACAAAAATTAATTAACTGATTATTTTATGTATAAACACAATGCTTCTCGCTATATAATATCTAAAAATAATAAATATTAAAATATTTGCATACAAACTCTACTTATATTTTATTTGATAATACTAACACCACAATATTCATCTCCATTAAACAACTGAGGAGGAAGACCTGGAGGAGTAGCGCCACAAGTTTTTAATCGGTCTCGTTCTGCTTGTCGGCCTGGTTCTGCAATATCTATTACTTCATACTGTATTCCTCGAGAATCGAGAATCATTAACACACGTTGTTGTCTTTTTTTAACCTGAAAATCAACTTTTTATGTTAGAATCATTTTTTTAAATAGAAAATACAGATTAGACTATTTGTTAATAAAAAAACTTAAAATATTCAAATGAAAAGTTCACCTTATCAAATTTGGGAAAATGTACACATATGTGCACATTTATGTTCACCTATTTCAATATTAATAACAGTAATAATTAGTAGTAAAAATGAATTAATAATTTATTAAACAAAGCGATAATTTCACTGAATTATGTAAATTGCATTATCTTATTGCCATATTACTAGATGTCAATTAATTTACTTTCAATATTAAATTTAATGATTACATCTGATTGACAGAATGACACTGTGACATTTTCAAGATATGGAATACGTCAAAAGTATAGTTTAAAATTAAATAATAAGCCTTAGCTGAGAACCACTTCAATTTAACAAATTTATTCTTACCTCTTTATTACCACTAATACCGCTCACATAGATAGTTATAACCATTTTGTTGCACTACACTAAATCAATAATAAAATAAAAACGAAATTTAATATTTTCAAGTGTCAAATTATTTAAGGAGCTGTAAAAATAAAATGGGATTGTTCAAGAACACCAGCAGAATTTTACTTTCTCTTTTTACGCTATCGCCCTTTCAACTAACTTTACAACTTCTATTACCAGCATTGGCCAAAAAAATGTTCTATAAAAAATTTTATTTGTTCATTTAGTTTACACAATCATAATTGTTGTGTTATATATTTCATTACTGAATGTAAACTACAAAATCTTAGCACAATATTTAGTAATGATTAAAAAAAATTAAATGTTATTTGTTATATGTTACAACTAATGACATTCACAATTATTTTAATGTTAGGTGATCATTTCAGTCTAATTTTAGTTTCATAATCATTGTCCCGTCAATAATCTATTTCAATTTCAGATACATGGTATTATCAATAGTCATAAATTCCACAATCAAAGATAATCAAAACAATGGATTTTTATTAAAAAAATTTATTACATACTTGTCTATAACAATTATTCAATTTATATTTTTTATAAATTCAATATATATATATATATATAAATATATATAAAAGAAATTGCTCCAACTTTTTAAAAATAATTTTTAATCATAAAAAGATAACTGATAGTGAATAAATTTACTTTTACATTAGACTTACATTTGTGTGTAAATAAAAAACAAATTTAAAAAGCTCATATTTAATTATATCAAATTGAATATAGCAAGTCCATAACAAGTTACTAATATAAACACACTTTTTTTTAAATCTAATTATTTAATAACTTTTTCATATATTTCAGATGAATATACAAAATACTACAGTAATGTATAAATAACATCGCATAATATTAATAAAGATAATCTTTATTTACATCTATTTTTTACATTTATGGAATATTAATAAATAGTAATAATAATAATAATTTAAAAAGATCTCACTTAAAAAGTATAATTGGATTAAATAAAAAGTTAAAAACATTTTTACATCCTAAATACACATATTTAATAATAACACCAATATTAACTATTTCTCCAGGTATTATTTTTGATTCTGTTAAATCTACATTGTGACATGCGGTACATCCAATTTCAATTAAATTAATGGAAGGTCTAATTCCACCAATCAATTCATCACTTTCATCAACATTATTTGTTAAAGTTCCTATAAACCAAATATTATCATTTGGTTTAAGTTCAAGTGTAAAATTTTTGAATGAATTTTCAGCTATTAAATTCACTTCTGTAGTTTTTCCCCATACTCCTGATATAATCTTTACTTTTATTTCAAAAATATACTTATTCCAATATGTCATATGGCATTTTTTATTGTATTTTATTATTTGACTAATTTCTAAATATTCTTCAGATGCTTGATTGCTTTCACACAAATCATATTCTTCACCAAAGAAACAGTACAAATGATCCATCATAAATGAAGGCATTTTATCAATGATATATTTCCAAATATTATAAACATATCTGATTTTAACTTCTGTTACATAACCATTCCATTTAACTGTAATACCATCAAGTAATGAACATTTCAGTTGCGTTGCTGCCATATTTGTATGTTCCCATGAATCTTGGTGGCAAAAATTTTGGTACTGTTCCCAACTCAACATAAAATTTTGGGACTCCACATATTTTGGTAAATAGATGTTATTTGATTTTGAAGACAAATTTATCGATTTTGATTCTTTTAAAATATTTATCGAGTAAATAACTGTACTGCAAATGATTGTAATTCCCACAATAATCTAAAAATTTTAAATAATTAAATACAATTTAAAAAAGAAAAACAGTGTAAAAAATATACTAACCTGAATTAGTGTGATATATTGATAATACCTTGTGAAAGTAAGCATCCATGAGCAAATAATGAATATTATAACAAATAATAATGTAATAATGAGGGTATAAAACCAATCAGAATCATAAATATAATTTGAAATAGCTACAATAGGCAATAAGATAGTAGCTAAACCAGCCAAGGGTAAAAACAATACTATTCCTACTAATGCTAACGTTCCACGAAGTAAACCATACATAGTTGCACCTTGAGAACTAATAATAGCTATTTGTAACCAACTTAAAGTAACACAATGAGGAATGAAATATTTGTAAGTACCTCTCCAATTTTCTTTCATTGCAATTTTACACAAACATATAGGTATAGACAAAAATAATAATAATCGAAAGTTCAAACAAAATTCAATACCATTTCCAATAATGTAACTTGTAAAAGAGGGTACATTTAAATCCAAAAATCTCCAACCTTGTGTTACAACAGCATCTGATTCGTAAGGATATTTTGCTAAAACATTCACACCAAAACTGAACAAAAGAAGAAGAATGGGGTACTTTTTTTCCCTATGATTTCGCATAAAAGTAATTAAACTCAAAAAAGTTAAGCAAAATGCAGTAACTGTAAATTCAGACTGAGGTATCCATTGTGTTGCAATTATGGGATAAATCATAAGATTTATTAATAAAGACAAAAAAAAATGACCATATGGCTTTAAATTATTTCGAATAAATTGGAATTCTGCTTCCTCAGAATTCAAATTTCCACCGGAATATAATAAAAATAATCCAGACCACACTCGAAAGTCCTGAAAATCATGATTACACTGAAACATTTGAAAAGTGGTGAGAACCATTGTAATAAAACTTGCATAATACAATATCATTGGTACAAACAGTAATAAACTTTCTGTGCCAATCATAGAATAAACAAGCATTAAAAGTAACAACTGAATATTTGTTAATGAAAATGGAAAAATATTTAAATTTGACCGAGAACCAATAAAACGTATAAATCTATAATAAAAAATTTTTAATGATTGTAATGGATGTAAAATAGACCGATTAAAATAAGGAATATGATCTAATGAATGAGGATCTGGTGCAGAAAGGCAAAGTATCATATTAACTTCAGGTAATTCACCATGAGCATAATTAGCTGCTGCAGCTACAAGATTTTCTTCAGTAAGTTTTTCAGTTCTTACATCAACTCTTTGTGACCAATCTATTAAAAAAAAATTATATATATATATTATTTATTTTAAATGAAAATTGCAAAATCACACACGCATGTGTATACAAATATAAAATATTAAAAATAATACCATGATCACTTTCACTTTCTAATTGTGTCTCTTCATCTATTAAATGATTTTTCAATTCATTTTCAGTAATATGACCATTTCTTTGACAGTATTTATTTTTACGTTTTTTATAGTATATCTCAGTCATCCGTTTCTGGAGCTGTATAGAAGTAATAAAATCTTCTCCATTTGATAAACTTGAATTAACAAACAAATTTTATTATTTTTTTTTCTTTTTAAAAAAATACTTTAAAATGAATTTATATTTAATTTACCTTGCAAACATTTCTCTAGCAGCTTTTCTGGCAAGTTTTTCATCTTGAGCCATGTTTATACAGGAGTTCACATCAAGAAAATTGTGTTCATTTATTCCTCTACCATTAAGAAAACATTTTTTTAAAAGATCAGTCGCTTCTTCATTACCTTGTTCTGAAGACTTAATTAGCCAATATACAGCAGTTCTTGCATTCTCAGTCTTATCAACATCAAGTTCTACATTAAAATTGATATAAATGATAACAGATTTATAAATATATTATATAAATAAATTAAATATTTCAAAGTATTTTTTTACCACTGCATTCTGCTAAAAGCTGTCTGGCTAAAACAACTTGAGATTCAGGGCATCCATCTTTTGCTAACTGATTTCGAAGTCTTCGTAAAGAACCTCGAGGTCCATCTGAAAAAGTAAAATAAAAATTTTCATTCTGAGAAGGAAAATTTATACTTTTCAATTAAGAAATACTGTAAATACCATGTAAACACCACTGTTTTCTTCCAGATTTTCCACAAGGTACCATACCGGCCATTATCTTATATAAAAAGTATTTGTTACGTAAATTAATTATAATTTTCTAATGTCCTTCGTCTAAAAACATTATTACCTTTTTCGGTTACGACTTGTTCAAATGTCAAATGTCAAGTACATGTTCTAAACGTTAATTTTGAATTAAAGATGTATATGTTTATTAATTAAATTATATTGAAATATCAAAGATATTAATGTTAACGATGTTTAATTTAATACAAAAGGTTACATTTATAAAAAGGAACTAATGGGAATGTAACAATATATATATATATTTGAATTTTAAAAATAAATATAGAAGTCTGTGATTACAGCAGTCAATAAGTTAACCTTAATTTCACAGAATATAGTTTAATACAATTGTTTTCAAACTTTGTCGACTCTCTGAACCTTTAGACATAACAGTTTTTTGCGTAACCCCTACCATCCCCAGAAAATTCAAGATGCGTACTCCACAAATTTTGAAAATTAGCCATCTTACATAACCAAACTTTATTATTTACATATATTGAGCGGTGTCGTAATGTGTATTCATAAATACAGCTTACTGCATAAAAATATGTATTTATAGAAATAAAAGAAATTATTATAAATTAACTATATCAGAGCACTTCTGTGAAAAAGTATCACACTGCAGTCTATGGATTTTGACTTGGTTGAGTTGCATGATATGAGATGGCTGTAGTAGTTTGCACAATTTTTTTTGAGTATTCTATTCTGGATTAAATTACATCTTAACGAAATGTTAATTATAAACAATACAAAGAAAATAAAAAATGTGTATATTATGTATGTATGTACGTATATATATATATATACACACACACACACATATATGTACATACATGTCACCATATAGCAATAAGCTGAAAATATTTAATTATACTAAAAAAATATAATTTCAAACTATAAATAATATAACAGTTTATGTAATAAAAATTTATGTTCACACTGTTTTTTCGTTTAAAAATTTTATTTATTTTTTATTTATAAACTCACAGTACAGAAGTTCAAAAATTGCATTTTCAACATTCTTGTAAATTCAACTTGAATTTTAACAAGACAACATAGATACAATATACATTTGTATGATACATATACAAACAAAAATAAGTAATAGTTCCATAATGAAAATAAGTGTTTTAAGTTCAATTTAAAGCAACACACACTATTGACCCATATTCATTTGATAAACATCACAACTTTACTGATTAAATAACAGCAGTATCAAAATGGATTCATCATGGCCATTATATATTACATAATTCAAAATTAATTTTATTCCTTTCAATAAAAAAAAAATATTTTGTTACAATAACTTAGAATATATTTTATTATCAAAATTAAGTGATTTTATTTAAAAAATTTAGCCACAGGTAGTTGTGTCATCTGAATATAGTTCACATTTTCATAGAGGGAACAAAACACTAATAATCATCACCGCGAGAGACAACTTCTTTGCATGTAGGTCGAAGCATAATTGTATGTTCAAACTGAGCTGTGTAACACCCCTTTATATCACACAAAGGTGGATATGCATCCACAATACCTTTATCACACAAATCTTTGAGCGCCATTTGATACCTTGTTGCTCCAGCACGTTCTAACCATCTTTTACAAAATGCCAAAGTACCAAAATTTTTATTGATTAAGTTTAAGAGTGATTTTGAAGATATAACTCTACAACAAAATAAGTTACACTACTAATTACTGAAAACTATAAGTTTTTTTAAAATATTACACATTAACATTTTATTTTTTTACAAGAATGAAACTCTGAAAATGTAATACAATGATAAGATTAACAACTTACCGTAAGGGCATGTACGGAATATCAAAATTTTTCATATAATGAGAACAATCCATATCATCGTGCACTTGACCTTTTCCAGTTGAACCAAATGTTTCAATGGCATAAAATTCATTTTCTTCCATTAACGTTGCTTCACCACCTTTCACAATCGGAACTGTTTTACCAGCATGAATTCCTGTTACAAAATAATTAACATAGATTACATTTGATCATTACCTTGACAACAGTACTAAGTACTTATCAGTAACTTACGATATGGAGCAATAGAATGTCCATTTAAATTTCTAATAGATTTGATAGGATATGTTTTCCCGTCTAATTCAATTTCATATGATTCCATTACTTCTTGAATAGCAGCTCCAACTTCACAAAGTGCTACATCAATACCTGCTACCTATAAGAAAACAACAGTCAAAAAACATTGGATAATTTTTTAAAATACTTAAAAAAATACAACATTAATAATAAAAGCAAATACTATTTAAAAAACATACCTTAATTCCTGTATTTGTAGCATCACGTACTGCTTCCACAAGCTTATCATATTTAGGATTAAAAGTTAATGTAAATGCACAATCTATTATTCTTCCATTAATGTGTGTTCCAAAATCAATTTTTGTCACATCATCATATTCCAAAACAGTTTTATCACCTAATAATTTCATATTGTCATTACCTACTTTTTATAACATATTTAAAAATATACCTGTATTGGGAGTATAATGAGCAGCAACATGATTTCTAGAACAGCCTGTCGGAAATGCAAGTCCTGCTTGTAATCCACTCTCATTGATTAACTTCCGAGCTGTGTTTTCAAGTTCTTCACAAATTTCAATCATTGTCATTCCAGGTCGAACCCATTTCTGGATATGCTTTCGAGTCTAGAATTTCAAATATATAATAATAAAAAAATATTAAACTTTTTTAGCAAAAAAACACACCTGTCTATGAGCTTCAGCAGCTAAACGAACTTCGTTATACATATAATTATACATACGATCTAAAGCACGTTTTTCCTCCGATGTAAATCTATTTTTCGCTGTACGATCATCTTTACCTAATGAATATTCTTGGATTTCTCCCAAAGGATAAATTTCTATGAAAAAAATAAATTAAAACACATATTCATTAATTAAAAAATAAAAATATATACAATATAAAATAAATGTGTTGCAAAACTTTTCTCAGAAAGATTACTGATAATATAATTATTTTTCGTTTGTTTTCTTATATTTCAAATTAGTTTTTAACAGTAGTAAAACAAATATCAATGTATAGAGTGACTTACATAATGTTTTCACAAACTCTTAATATAATTAGAAACCAAAATGGTATTTTTTTAAATACTTGGAACAAAACACATACCATCAGGAAAAAGTTCTGTAATGGGAATTGTAGGTGGATCTGTTTGAACCCGTCCCTTATTTTTATTACGATTACGTTTTTTCTTTTTTTTCTTATCGGCCTCTACATCACCTTCTGTATTTTCGTCGCCATTAACAACATTTTTTTCATCTAAAGCACTATGTTTTGAGACATTTTCTTGCGTTGTGCAAGTATTACCTAGAAAAATTAAAATTTAGACCACACGTGTAAGTGTCAACCTTAAACAAACATTGATTATAATTACTACTTTTCTTTTTCTTCTTCTTTTTTTTCTTCTTCTTATGAATGTCTGATTCATCTTTATCACCATCTATGTTATCGATTTCTTCATTTTCATCGTTTTCTTCATTATTTTCTTGAACAACTTTTGTGCTTTTTAAAGTCGCCATTATTATTAATGGCGATGAAGCCAATCAAGCGGTAATGCCAACCAAGAGTATTTTTTCTATGATGCCAACTTTCGCCCACTGTAAAACATAGACAAAGAGTCTCTCTAAAAGCTAAAAATAAGTTGTTTACAAATATGTATAACAATTTGAATAAAAAATGCAAATAATAATTATTATTTACTTAACTTACTTTGAAGGAAAGTTATAGATAAATTAATCTACTTTTTTGTAGTAAATGTTTGTTTAATAAACGATTAAACAAAACTTTTATGATTAATACAATTGTATAAATAATATTAAAACATTTTTATAAAATACTTGGTTTTTTAAACACAATTGTTATTATATCCAACACTTGTTGGACTTTACTCTGAACATCATTTATTTCTATACATTTTATATATATACAATATGTGTATATATATATATATATATATATATATATATATATATATATATATATATATATATATATATATACATGGTAAATGAGCGAAATATTTAATGGTCGATGGTCAACAGAAATTAATAACTGATAGTTGAAGTACAAAACGGTAAAAAAATGTAATTACTAAAAAAAATATTTAAAAATTTATGGAAAGAAATATGCACCATATTGTAAACAAATATAATTGTATCAATCGGTTTATAACGGCTGTATAAAAATCAATTAAATGAGTATACTAATCATAGATACAATACTCTCATACTGATTTTTATACATAGTATTGCATAGTATCTTCTAAAAAGTATACATAAGTAACCATTACATCTAAATAAATTGTTTATTGTAGTTTTTTTTTGACAATAAGTTGTTTTATGAATTACTAGTATATAAGTTTACTATTTTTTATTAGTATATAACTGTAAATAGTAGTTTATATATGCTATAAATCAGAAATACGTCTAACTGTTATTTACTTAGGCCATGATATATATTATATATATATATACTATTTTCCGTTTTAACAACTAACCTTTGCAGGTGGCCAAAGGGCTAAAAGCCAGACCATCTTAAAATACACCTCTCTCTCTCTCTATATATATATATATATATATGTATATATATATATATATATAATTATTATTATTATTTAACCCTGTGACAAAATCAAAGCAGGGGGTAATGTTAGAGTAAAAATAAAGTATGTTTTTCTAATGAAGTTATATCTATCAATATTTATGATTGAAATATTACCAATTCACCATGAAGTTAGTTAATTTTGTTGAATACTATTATTCTCAATTTCACCCCAAATAACCCTCCTGTAACAACCCTATGATAACAATGTAATAAATAAGGAACAATCCAAAATCCCCTTGTCATAAACATCGATGAATAATCAAATAATTAAACTGTGATTCTTTTTACAGTGATTAGTGAAAATATTTCTTTTTATAAAATAAAGCCTTTAATAAGGGTTGTAGCTGAAAATTATGGATGGATTTAAATTATTTTTATTATTGTGTTTTTTAAAATGCACAATTGCTGACGTTTTTTCAGACGTTATGCGATCTCGAGATCGTTGTAAAGAAATATGCGATAATACACAATTGCCCTTACCATCGGTAAGTAATAAAACATAAATTAATATTATTACACAACTCCATTAAATTAATTGTTATACATAATAAAATTTAGAGACAGATATGCCAGCGAGGATGTCGATTTTTTAATTTAGCGACGTTCAAAGGTTACAACAATGAAACTAAAGATGAATGCCACTCATGTAAGAGTACATTATTTTTCTGTGTATTTAATAACTATTAGAGATTAATAAATAAAGGTTTCTCACTAATTTACAGCATGTTCAGATGCCTATTCACGTAAGAAAGACCGAATTTCTTGTAACTTAGGTTGTGATTCAATGTTTAAAGAAAAAAAGGTAAGATAAATATTTGCTACACATTAGTAATTGTGTTATTGTGAGCATGTTTGGTGTATTGTAGTTTGAAACATCTGATAATTGGCTAGTAATTATCGGGCAGGAAGGTCATGAGAAGTTCATGATTATGCAACCGGAATTGGAGTTGGATAACGATTTATTGATGGCAGATCCAGGCTTAAGAAATCAAATAGAGTGGAGCTATGAATACAAAATTCCAGAAACACATATTCGAACCATGCCAATTGGAGATAATGTATGTAATAAATGTATACGTATATGTGTGTGTATATGTATGTATGTCATGTGAACATGACAAAATTATACTTGTATACTATAATTAAAACTACAAAAAATCACTTAAGTAACTAATATTTTAATTTAAATAACTGGTTTGAGATAATTTTAACTACAGTGACTGTTTACTCTTATTTCAGTTGTTATAATTTGATTCAGTTCATTTTAAATTAATTTATACTTTATTGAAGAAATAAATTTGACATAGCAATGTTTTAATAATTTTTTTTGCAGACAATTTCTTTCGGAATCCCTTATGAAGAAGAAGGAAATTCAAAAGAAAAATCTCATCATTCATCTGATTGGTTGGACTGTGCTGCACGTAATTCTGGATTACCAAGATGGATACTCGCCATGGCTATTGCAATGGCAATATTTCTCGCATTATTTCTTTGTTTAGCTCCAGAACGATTTAATTTTGATGTTTCACAACCTTTTCTTGTAAATGATCTTCAGTTTGCTCCACCACCAAAATATAGCTTGTCCAGTGATAAAGTATAAATTAAATCTTAACCTTTAGTAGACTATTGAATTTTTTTTATAATTTTATTTTGATAAATTAAAATGTTTCTGCCTTGAGAAGTTTTTTCTTAATATCTACTAAAGGTTAAGCATTATTGGATAAATTATTTTTATGTACAAATAATACACTTTGTAGTATTTGTATATTCAGATATTTTCCATGTATTTCATTTAGAAATTATATATTGTATATATATATATATATATATATATATATATATATCGTATACAAATCAAAATTAGGATACCTTAAGAGATATTGTAGCTTAAGGAAGATGCTAGAATATCTCAATCCTTTTGGTCATTCCGGTTAACTTCAATATTGATGGAAGCTACTTGGCATTGACATGTATCCAAAGTCAAATAGCATCCGTTACATTTAACTGGATCAGCTTCAGTCTAGAGATTTTGATTTCTATTTTTTGTGGGTTGATCAGATCTGGTATTGGTAGTAGTTCATTGTATTCAGAATCAGCTTTTATTGATACTAGATCCAAAATTGCATACATATATATATATATATATATATATATATATATATATATATATATATATATATATATATATATATACACACACATATACATACATACACACACACACATACATATATATATATATATATATATATATAAAATAGTAAATGTGGGTAATTTACACATGTATTATTACATCTATAACAGACACAAGTAACCTCGAAATGCACATACTTTATTTAATATATGTTAAACTGGCAATAATATTAAATAAGTATTCAAATTAATACCCTAATCAAAATAAAAATGATGTAATTTGAAAAATGTTAAGCAATTATGTGACATTGTAGTGTGATTGCACACATTCATTAACTAATGAGTAATTCATTAATATTTTGTGTTTTTATGTCACATATTCTCAGTTTAAACAGTCATCAAGGAAAGAGGTTGATCTCAAGCACCAAAGAACCAATCCAATAGCACACATTTTTAAATCTGGTTTTAGCACATACCATAGTTTTAATATTATATAGTAAAAAAAGATTTCAAATAAGTATTTATTTTTCATTTACAATATTAATGTTACTTTACATTATTTATTAAATATGTGATAAAAATAATATTAAAAATAAATTACTTTCCAATAATATGAAAAACAATATTTGAATAAAATTATTTTTTTTTTACTTTTTTTATTATTTTTTTGATGTAAATATATGTTGTAGTTAAATAATTCAAAAATATTTAGTTTTTATTTTTATAATACACATTTGTTTAACAATAATATTCATGCAATTTTCTAATTATTTTGGTCAAATCTAATAAAGTAATAATTTTTTAATAATAAATTACTTATGTATCTATATACATTATAACCTAGTCAATGTCTAATATTTTTAAATAAGCATGCTTTGTATACATAAAACATTGAAAATTTTAAATATACATTTACCAAAGTATATGTGAATCAAATGTTACATATAAGTGCAGTATTATTATAAAAAATATTTTTGCTTAAAATTACGTTGAAATATATTATTCACTATCTTACAAACTGTATTAAACACAATTATAAATAAGAGATTGTGAAATGATAATTACTTAAAATGTGATTTAATAAAGATAATTATTACTATCATTCTCGCTACAATTTATTTAAGTTCTCTTATCTATATTTTTTACTATTCAAACAAAAATGTAATACTAGTTAATTAGTATTTTAATTCATATTTAATTATATTATTATATTACATTTAAAACCATCCTAGTTTAGGATCGTCTCTTCTTACTTGTAATTTAAGAACATGCCTATATATTTTTAATGCAGGCCCTAATTTTAAATTTAAACTGCTTAAAACATCAGTACGTTTCATCAATAGAAGTGAATGTCCATCTATTTCCTAAAAATAAGTTTTAAATATTTCAGATAATAATTGATTAATTTTTTTTAATAAAAGATCATCGTATTAAAAACCAATAAATAAAAAAAAATAACACAAATTAAGTAATAAATGAAATATAACTAGTTTTTAATCACACTAAATTAATTCAACTAATTAAACGCTTACTTGTTCTCTAAAAACACATGCTTCATTTGGAAAATATTGATCAAAATAATGAAAAACCTCTTCATAAGTCCAATTTGTTGCATCTGGAATATTTGGATCATAATTATCTTCTGTAAATTCTGAACTTTTTCTACTACCACTAATGTCTTCATTTCCTGACATTGATATATTAAACTTATATTCATTTGAAGAGCAATTTGACATATCATCTACTATACGGTTTGCTTGCGGACTTAAAGCAGGTGGAAGTGAAGGAGATCTATCAGGTTGAAATTGATTCGCATTTTCTGAATGAGCTGGGGATACAGAACCATTATCTATACGACAAATGATGTTTACTTATAAATGATATAAAAACATATTTTGCACTAAAAACCTTACGTATTTTTTCATCAAAATCAGAATTTTCAATTTTTGGTTTAATTTCATTTGGTATTAAATCATTTGGTGTTCGGCAATGATAGCATAACCACTTAGAAATACCAGTGTCGATTATTTTAGGATCATGGCAATCACTATGATAAGCATCAGAACATATATTACAAACAGTTAATATACCCTAAAACATAAAATGTATCATTTCTTTATTTAAACTACTAAAAAAATACTTATTAATTTTATAAATAATGTAATAATTCACTCATAAAATAATATTGTACTGTATCAATAATTATAGATAAAATAATAATGATAAATGAGGTAAAATGATTTTTTAAGCTTTCTCAATTTATAGTGTATAATATTATAGAAAAATATTAAAACATATTTTAATTAAAATTCCACTGTACAAATTTGTGAGTAGACTTGTAGACAAAAATTGTATATATGTATATATATATATATATTTACCGCATCAGAAGTTTCAAAACATGTAACACATGTTTTACAATGTGGACACTGCCATGTATTATCTGGAAGAAGTCGTAACATTCCATCTTCAGAATGAAGACATGAGATATGTGCTGCAATTATAAATTTCTCTATGAATACACATTACTGAGAAACACAAATATTTACTTTTTTAAAAATATAAGAGTTACAAAAAAAATACTAAATAAGAAAAAATGTATTAAAAATATATTAAATTTGAAAAAATACAAGATTTAAATCAATACATTCTCAAACATTAATGTTAATAAATTCTAATAGTTTTTTTCATAATGTATTATAGACTTAATATTCATTTATAACATTTAATTGAAAAATGAAATAATTATTAGTTTTTCTATATAACATATTTTAATGAGAAAACAAGATTTCAAATTTTAAAATTTGATGAATTGACTGAAGTCAAAAAACTAATTTCAAAACACTAAAATTTACAAAGAAAAGTACAACTGTTCTTTTCCCAACTTTCTTACCTTTATTTATACAATCACGACACGAAATTAACTTTTCATTAAAACCCTTTTTTAGCTGATGACAAACAGAACAAACACCTCCCGTTGGCAAATCAATTTTATTACTGTTACTTGTTACAGAAGCTGGCCTTGGTGGGCTTCTTCTGGCTTGCTTTTCTAATGTTGATCTATTCAAAGATCCAACGGGTCGTCCTCTTTTTCTTTTTGGTAAATTGTTGTCAGATGGATCAAATACCTTTTTTGCAAGCTATATATTATAATATTAATTATAATACTAAACAGTATTTATATATCTGATTTAGTGAATTTATCCGTTTTTAAATGCTCACATACAAATATATATATACATATTAAAGATTTATTATTAAAGAAGTTATTATTAATTATAATTATGATTGTATTTGTAATTGTGCTTGTGATATAAAATATTTTATGTACATATTTCTTTGGATTGATATACTATAAAATGCGATTCGCACAATTAATATTCATTCATAAGTCCTAATATATATAATAACAATGATAAAATCAAAATCATTGTTTAACATTGTAAAACATCATATAAATTTGAATAATAAAAAAAAGAATGTATGTATTATTCTTTAAAAATATTTAACATTTTACGATTTAATACTTTATATTTTTTTATTTCAAAACTAATTATATTACTAATTGATATTATTCAAATTTGAATAAGAAAATTAATTACGATATATATATGTTTTTACAAATGTTGAAACCAACTAGTTTATTAAATATACCTTTATAAATACGCATAGAAGAAAACAATAGAATATTCATTTTAATACAAGTAATATAAGAATAAAACATATGAAAATGTGAAATTAAAATACAAATGGTAAATTTTGGATTTTATTTATTTCGTAAAAAAACTTGGAGATACTGTAAGATAAATCTTCATAAATAAAATTATATATATATATATATATATATATATATATATATATATATATATATATATATATATATATGACTACAATTCATAATAGGAACGCGTCTAATATGTTTTTTTTGCTCAAAAAAAAAGATAACCGCCGATAAAAAAACTCCATATTTTTTTAAAAAAAAATAAAAACGGGCATTTTTTTTATTTACACAATTCATATAATTTATTTTGCATACTATATGTGTCCATATAACTTTCTAGGATACATTATTAGATTATATATAAAAATAATTGTTTTTGTGTATGTAAATTTTGTTTGTTTATAAGAAAAATAAAATAAATGACATACCTTTTTTCTACCCCCGACTCGATATCCCATTGAATTTCCGAAAGATTTATCAGTAGTCATATTTTCTTTAGAAAATATTTTTTTTCGTCCCGGTTTAGGACCTGGTTTTTTACGAATTTTTTGCGGAACTAAATTACGTGATACATCTACAGTACGATCGTTTGGAGAACAATCTACATTTATTTCATCAGGCATTATAAAATCATCATCGGATTTTTCTGCTTCCATTGGCATTGAACCCACAGAAAAATTTCCATTTTCTAATTTTATTAAACCACCATTATCAACTTCTTTCTGAATTAATGCAAACAATTGTTTTTTACTATACTTTATGTTACTTTTTAGTAAAATCGTTCGCATTAATTCTGGCCCTGGGATACCTAATTCAAGATAATCGGGCTCTTGAAAAATAAGTTCGCTAATTGCAGTGTTTAAGGTATTGAGAAAATAGACAATATTTTTTTCAGAATCTGGAGTAGTTTCTATCACGTCTCCTGGTTTGTGTTTATGATTCCATTTGGCAGCATTCCGGTAGCTTATATCGCCTTTATACTCAACTTTAATAACGATTTTTTTTTCAATACATTTTTCTAAGTCGGATTTTGTATCTTTACAATCAACAGAAAATCGTCGCATCATATAATTACAAATTCTTGGAGAATCTGGACGCGCTTTTCTTCGGCGTAATTGATCAATTGCTTCGAGAATGCGATCTCGATGTTTTATTTCAACCTCAGTCATTTTTAGTGAAATACGAATCTAAATAATAAAACTTTAATGTAGTTGTAAAAAACAATACATTTTTCAAACGCGTTTTGACAAAGGAGCGTCAACATAAAAAGTATCTGAGCGATGTCTATATAATTCAATACAAAATATTTTTAAAGTTTAAAATACCTTATTAAAATATATTATTAAATGTACATTATTAGTAAAACTATCAAATAAATATTATCTACAAATTTAATATACATGATTCAATTCAATAAATACAAGAATATGTATGTTAATATATAATCTTTAGTTAGAAATATTCATCGTTGCAGATATGTAGTGTCAATAATATTTGAGCGTAAATGGTAATATTTACCTGTAAACGAAGAGATCTAATGTCGCACCTTATGTACCACTTAAAATAATATACAAATTACACTTTCGGTGTTAAAAATAATTTTTTAATTAGATTATATCTCATAAAAATTAATTTTACATTTTTATTGATAGACCAGTAACACACTATGAACAAACATTTACCACTGACTTGAGACACATGGATGTAAACTATGCGCAGGTGCACATATAGTTTTTACATTAAGGGTCGCGGGAAAATATTCAAGTTAATTACTATATTAATATTTTACATGCTATTTCTAATGTTTCATATACACGTTAAAATGATTTTTTTACGAAACTAAATTATATGCCACATTAAAAATATTTTAGGTTAAACTATTTCTGTTAAATTCTGTTATCTAATTCTTAAATTTGATAATAATGAAAATTAATGATTAAAATCACTTCTATTCTTGTGTGGGTGTGCTCTTATATATATATATATGTTTGTGTGTGTGTATGGTGAATACATTCGGTCATAAAACAAATATATTTGGTACATATTTGGCTTCATTATAAAATAAATTAAAAATATAAATATAAATATCCTACACCAACAGACATTCATTAAGAAATATTAGTCTTAAAATCATTAAAATTTTTTAGCAAAATAAAATTGTTTTTTTAATTTACCTCTTTAATACAATTTAAATCATTTTCTAAATTTATGTTTATAACTGATTATGACATAATTTTTTTGATATACTTTAGGTACATGTACAAAAATTTCAAAATTAAATATTAAAAAATATAAGGATATGGAATTGACAATTTCATTACTTCTTCATAATGGTTTTTAAATATTCAACAAAAACAAACTTCATCATTAATTTTAGCAGCAATGTTTATTTTGTATGTTTTTTTAAATACATTTATAACATTTCATTCACAAAAATTGATATTAATTTCAATTAAGATAATAGATACATATAAATACAATATGGTGTTTTAGTACAGTGGTCATAAAATAAATATATATTAAAAAAGCATACATTGAAAAAAATAAAATCTTTTTACATAATATACAAAAAGTTTTTATAATTAAAATAAAAAAATACATTAACTACTTATTAACAGGTAATTTACAAGTTAACAAATATTTAAATGTAATAATTACTTCAACAACTCTGAAATAAATTGAGCTTTATTGTAATTATAAATATTAGTTTCTATATTTATAGTTGACAAATACTGAATATAACATAAAACATGTAGTTACAAATACATTTCAGAAGTTATAAAATTACTTATGTACTTAAAATGTAAACAGTTGAATCAACTGAATACTTAT
The DNA here is from genome assembly GCA_034766995.1 of Acanthacorydalis orientalis. Taxonomy (NCBI): domain Eukaryota; kingdom Metazoa; phylum Arthropoda; class Insecta; order Megaloptera; family Corydalidae; genus Acanthacorydalis; species Acanthacorydalis orientalis. The sequence goes on along the minus strand of CM068322.1, from coordinate 16,278,441 downwards.
TAATAACAACAATTGACTATTCATCACTACACTATTATATTTATGCATGAATGCTTTAAAAGATTGTTAAATACAATAGTGGTATAAAAAAATCCAATAAAATATATTTTAAACATAACAAAAATATACATATTATTAACTACCTCTTTAATTTATAAAATATAATAAAATTATGTATTAAAACAATCATACATATATATATATATATATATATATATATATATATATATATATATATATATATGTATATATATATATATATATATATATGTGTATATATATATATATATACATACATTTATATATATAATGTATTTAGATATTTTAAAAGTATAGTTAAAACCATTTTAATGGATTAATAGACACATAGTATTTTTCATAAGAGTAAAATCTTAAAGTAATATGCTAGTACCACTTTTAAATATTATGTCAATAATAGTATTTAATTGAATAGATACTATAGTATTCTATAAAGATATTTTATTCTACAAATAATCAACAATAAATTATTTTGGGGATCAATGATATACATTTGGAAGAAAGTGTGGATTATATTCGATAAGACAAATAAGTACAAGTGGTTACATGAAGCAATAATGTCTTAATTTTTTCAATGAAAGTGTACATAGTGCATATAGAGTAATATATAGTATGCAATTATTGCTTTTATTAAATAAAAAGGAATGTTGTCAGATACATTCACATGTGAATTACATGTTTCAATTAAAATTATTTCATTTCACAGAAAAAATAAAGGACAAAATATTACGTATATTAAGTGTATATATGTGTGTATGTTACATATCATATATATATATATACATATATATATATATATATATATATACACATATATATATATATATATATATATATTTATATATGTATGTATATATATATACATACATATATATATATATATATATATATATTAATTCATATACATATATTTTTTAAAACAGGAAAAAAATCATCTGTGTTGTACAAAATAATTTTGTTTTGAATTTATGAATATCACAGAAGACTTTGAGATAAAATTTAATAGTATGCAATTCCTTGCTTTCTCTTTTGAATACTTTTTTAATATGATTAAAATATTTTGTTAAATACTTTTGTTATGAAGTTATGAATATTTTTTGAGAATAAATAATGAAAATTACAAATAAAAGTATTTATATTAAACTATAATTAATAACTCTTAACAGAATCAAAATTTTATTGGGAATATTTGTAAATTAAAAAAGTATTATTACTCTATTGTATGTAAACAAATATATCATAAATATATTCTCCAACAATAAATTTGTGGATAGATATGTGTATTAATAGACAAATATCTATTTAACCTAAACACTGCAAATAATCATTTCATAAATGAATTTTTTTCTTTAGTATGCAATATCACTTTTGAGATCACATCCTATTTCCATTAATAATGTACTATTAAATACAGAAATAATATCCTAATTATATCTACATATTTTATCAATATTTATAACATATTTTCAGGCTTATTAATGTATAGATGTGTTTGTGACTAGACCTCCTTCTTCTTCTAGTTTTGTTAAAAACTTTATAATTCTGAATTTTTCTTCAGTTTGACGTGCCATATCGATTAACGCCAAAAGTTTTTTAATACCAATGAAAATTCTGTAAGAAAAATGAAATATAAAAATATAATTGTAAGTAAAATTACTGTCAAAATAACATATCTAGATTAAATTTACCGTTGTCCATGAATTTGACGAGATATTTTTTGCAATTCTTGTTTAGAAAAAACATCAGATTCCTCAAGTACTGCTAAAAGATGTTCAGGTTGTGACAAATTTGGTACATGTAATACTGATGTAAAAGCTGATAACATTTCCATATCTTCAAGTACTTGTCTGAAAAATTTATATTATCAAAATATGCAGCTACTAAAATTTTGTTTGAATAAATAATGCATACCTTCGACTGCTTGTACACAAAATAAGTAATTTACGGCCACGTGGTGGTTCTTTTTTCAATAAAACAAGCAGTGCTTGTAAAGTTAAATTAGAATACCTTGGCCCAATTGGCCCATAATCTAGTAGACGTTCAATATTATCAACCAAAATGCAACTTAATGTTGAACGATACGCATCATCGAAAACCTATATTGAATATGATCACAGTTATTTTTGTTAATTGTACACCTTTTTGAATGTTCAAATAATTATTGATACTGACTTTTTTGATGTGTAAGCATTTTGCTGTTTCTGTATAACCAACCATTTCTTCCGGTGAACAAACTTTTACAAATGGGAAATCTGAACGCTTGGCTAATTCAGCAGCAAGTGCTGTTTTTCCAGAATTCGGTGGTCCTTCCAGTAATACCGAAACAAGACCTAATGAAAATAATCATACATCATGAATTAACGGTGGTTAGTGCAAAATAATTACCAAATATAGTTAACTTTTTATTTTGTTTTGTTTTAAAAAAAAATTTTTTTAATGTTCATTCTATTAAAACAGAATAAGGAAACAATATTTAGAAAACCAGTAGTAAAAATTGACTAAATAATAAACTGAAAGATTTACCTGAAGTATCTGTAGCACGAGCTTGTTGGATAAACAACATACCATCTTCAAATAAACTTGAAACTGGAGTTCCCCAGTTGATAATTCCTCGAGTTAAATAATGTTCTAATACTTCTTGAGAAGTACCAAATGCCTAAATAAATTGACAAGTAAAAGATATGATACAATAAAATATAATTATACAATTCTACATACTGGTTTAATATCATGTTCCAATGCATGAAGAAAATCACTGCGATTAACAAGTAACTTTTCCATAGCTTCAGGATCAACTTCTACTTTTGATGCAGCTTTGATAAGTCGATTCATCGCTGTTGATTGAGCAGCACGTACCAAACCTTCTAATTCAGCACCGGAGAAATTTTTAGTTTTTGTTGCCAATTCCTACAATTAATTTCAATATAAGAATCATCTATTTCATGTTGTGTTTTACATCTTACTTTATTATCAACATCAGGGTTAATTTTTTTAAATTGTTTCATACGAGCGGTATGTATATTTAAAATCTGTACTCTTCCTGGTTCACTTGGAAGACCGATTTCCATTTGTACTTCTAAACGGCCAGGTCGAAGTAAGGCTTCATCTATCATGTCTCTTCTATTAGTCATACCTGAAAATAGTATTTAAAAATACGAAGAGCTTAAAATATACACACATGGTTCATTATTTTATCAATTTTTATAATTAAAAAAGCTAAAAAGATTCATTGATTTTAACCTAATGAATACTTTTATATAAATATGTAGTACTTACATACATACATATATATGTATATATATATATATATGTGTGTGTGTGTATACATACATATATATATATTACAAACACACATATACACACAATTTTTACAATCAAAAACTAACTTACCAATGACAAGAATATTATTTAACTGTTCAACTCCATCAATTTTTGCCAGTAGTTGATTTACTACAGTATCATGAACACCAGTATTACCTGCTACAGAACCTCTTGATTTACAAATGGCATCTATTTCATCAAAAATTATAATATGCAAACCACTATTAGGACCACACTGCAAACAAAAATTGATTTTTATTCAGAGATTATTTCAGTGTTGATATCTACAAATAATACATATATTTTAAATTTAAATGTATATGCATATCACTACAGAGAAATGTAAATAATATAAAAAAAATATGCAAAAAATGATTATTTTCAATTGGGATGGTGAAAATCATTTAAAATGAACATTTTTAGAATACTGTAGAATTAAATTACATTAATACAAGTAATATAACATTATTATATTTAATACTCCATATTTTTACCCTTTTTTCTTCTTCTTCTGCATCAGCAAACAATCTACGTATATTTGCCTCACTTTCACCAACATATTTATCTAAAATCTGAGGACCATTTACAATTTTTGGTTCTCTTGCATTTAACATATTTCCTATTTGGCGAGCCATTAATGTTTTTCCAGTACCTGGTGGTCCATATAAAAGAATTCCTTTTACGTGCTTGCATCCTATAAAAAAATAATTTTACTGTAAAAAAATGTAATACCTATTAAAATAAATATAATTAAAATTCATAGCTTATATACCTAATTGTTCTACAACCTCAGGTGGAAATACTCGAGATGCAAAAGCTCGTCGGAAAATAGCATTAAACTCTTGATCTAAACCACCAATCCCCATTTTTTGAAAATCCCAATCTGGATTGATAATTGATTGCCTTGGCTGAATACTAAAAATTATAAATAATTGATTAAAAATAATCAGACATACTTTAAAATATTAAATAAATAAATATTTGATTATTTCCACAACCTTATAATTTACTTTTTTAAAATAATTATGATTTTACCCTTTTGATTTTCCAACTAAATTCAATGAAGAATTTTCAGCTTTTTCAAACTGAATAACAGTATTTCCTGAACAACGTCCCATTTTTGTTTGACGTGATTTGGTATCTTGACCAGCTAGAATAGCATTTGGATCAGCAGCTGCAAAAATTGAATTCTAATTATAATCAATTTAAATATATTTTATTATTCTACACATTTATATATGCATTATGAAAATATACACTGATAAATTTGCACACACACACATATACATACATATATATATATATATATATATATATATATATATATATTACCTTCTAAATTTTTTACAAGAAGACACAAAAACTTTTTTTCCATAAAACTAAATGCTAATTGTTGACCAACAGTGAATGCTTGTCCTGAAAACTGTCGAAGAAATTCTTTAGCCATTTGATCAGTGTCATATGGTTCAGTAGTTGTTCTAAAAAATAAAAAGACAAATATCACAAAAATAAAGTTATAAATACCTATATTTATATACTGTTCATGCTGTTAATTAATATATAAATTTTAAGGCAAATGAACCTATTTTAAGAAAAAATAATTCAAAATACTATTGTTAAATATTTGCTTATATTTATAACTATTCTTAATTATAAATTACTTTTAAAAACATCTAATTAATGAAAATATATGATACAAATATTAAAATACATTACGTTTTTTTTTGTAAAAAATCTGCTTCTAGTATAATTGAAGATAGGCATTCTGATGCACTGCTAGCATCAAAATGATATGGGTTAACTTCTATATCTTGATTTATGGATAAAACAGCCCATTTTCTTTGTAACAAACTGAACCCGATTTGACCACGAGGAACTTCAGAATTAAAACGAATTGTAAATATGAAATTTTGATTGGGACCAGTTGAGACTTGTATATGTCTACAAAAAAAATTAAAGTTTACATAACTATTTACCAATATAATAACCATTATACTAAAAAAAACAATGGTATTAATATGTAAAACATTAATTAATTAAAAAATAAAATGCATACTTCTTTAAGTATAACTTACTTAACATCATCTGAGAAATCATCTTTATTAGCAACTGCACAATTTGTCAGTGTTAATTCATCTGTTGGACATCTAGTCGCTTTCATACGCTAAAATAAAATCAGGACATAGCAGTGGTATTTTTCATATAAAAAGAAAATACATCAAAGTAGATATAATTGTTAGTGATTGAAATGAAAGCTAACATTATAATACAATTAAAAACTATACTATTAATAAAAATATAATAAACATAAATATATTTAACTGTAAAATTTACTTTAAAAAATATTTTTATATATGTATGTGAATGTGTGTATCTGCATTTATGTGTATGTATGTGTGTATATATATATATATATATATATATATATATATATATATATATATATATATATATATATATATATATATATAAATACAAATAATAGACTATTTGAATTTTGATCTTCAGAATAGATTTTTCTTATCATAGATTGGATATCTTACTAATAATTTTTTAGGGCTTTATCATTATAATAATATCTAAAATAAATGTGTATTGTATATGTGTGTGCATATATATATATATATATATATATATATATATATATATACACACATTCATAAATACACAATTATGTACAAATTATGAACATTATATTTTATTGTTATTTTTTTTAATATTTCAAATGACATAATTGTCTGTCAGCACAAACAGAATGCATAATATAGAAACCAAATATGTTTAAATTTATTTATGAATGCGCATAAATAAAAAAAAAACATTTAAAACAATACAAATATATGTATAATTATTACCATTTTGGAACTTTTTTGACACTTAATAATCGTTAGAAATTCTTGAAGTCAATCTGCAATGCAGCCACTGACAATCAATACTATTGTATACAGTCAGTGTACGTATGTAGGAAATGCGAATGTACGAGAGATTTCAAAACTACACTAACTGACAACGATAATAAAAAAATTGTTTTTAATAAAAAAAGTGTTTGATTTTATACAATTACACGTCAATTTAAATTTATTTCTTATTGACGCTTATAAAATAGTATTGTTATATATATATATATATATATATATATATATATATATATATATCGATTGTAGATTTTGTTTGTCTTCTGAAACGATAAAATTATATCGAATTATTTATAATAATAACTTGATATTTTAAAAACGTATGTTGGTATTGCAAGTCACTTTTAAAGTTACTTTATAAACTGTTTTGTACAACATGTAACTTTTTATTGTTTTTATCTAATAATTTATTTCATGGGAATTATTTTATATCGTAACAGAAGAAATAGAATTTATTTCGTAGTGAACGACTAAAAAATAAAGCAAAAATAATATACTATATTTAAATAACTGTGTTTGGTAATTAAATTGATATTTCACACCATAATATGCTCTAACAATTATTACTCTGTACGAATTGTTTGATTAATCTAGTGATTATACATATATTTTTAGGGTAATACAATACAAAATATATATTTTAGTGTAATGTAATACAATACTTATATATTTACTGTTTAGACCAGAGGGTTCCGTCCTCTGTTCGCTGCGCTCACCCACCCTACGGGGGTTTTGCTCCCCCCGCTCGCTGACGATCGCTCATTCCTAACAAATAATCTGCGTAAAATGTAAGTCGTAAAATTTTTATTCGAAAAGATTATAAAAAATAACAAAATACTATGTTAAAATGTATAACATTTTTTTGCTTTTAAGCTTCAGTGAATAAAATATTTTAACTACATTTCTTATCAGTTTTATATTGATATCATATACACTTTTTCTTTGTATACCGTGAGACAGCTACATACATGTGACTGATGTCAACCAATCAGAACAGAGATTACGCGATCTCCATTAACCAATCAGAACACGAATAATATTTCCAAAAAGTGTGCACGGGACTGGTTTTTAATTATAGATGTACTTAATAAACCATATATATATATATATATATATATATATATATATATATATATATATATAATATGATTATTTATCGATGACCATGGATACATTCCATATATTATTTGTATCTCTCTATCAGCCAATCAGAACAGGAATAAAAGTGCCGGTACAGGACCGATTTTTAATTATAAAAAGATATAAAAATGAATTAAAAATATTTTTTATAATATTCAAGTACTAAAAGTATTAATATATATATATATATATATATATATATATATATATATATATATATATATATATATATATATATACGCCTTTGGATATACTCGTATTAAATGTTAATTATAATGTCATTTATTATGTAGTTAAAATGTATGTGTGTTTACTACTAGTGAACAAAAACTTATTAGATTCCATCTTAAACAATCGCAGAAAATAAATGAGGAAATTTTGACTGATATTGATTTTAGCAGCCCCTTCTCTTTCATCTCTTTGTAAGGTCATGGTATACAAATTTGTTAGTCAGCCTGATTGGCGACTAGTTGTCCGCATGTTTTAATATAATAGCTCATGTGGTGCGCACAAATGAAGAGTTGTTTTTTATGCGTTATAAGTACGTTTTCTTCGCATATCTATTTTAATATTCACCTGATTACCGTGTATAGAAAGTTATATAGCACACACATAAGAAAATTATTTGTTAAGCTTGTTAAAAAATATTTCACCAATATATTTTATAAGAAAAAGATTTTTTTGTATTATTTTATTAGTAGCAGTAAATATGTATACACACGAAAAATTCTGTTTGATATTCAAATAATTTACCCGAAAATACAGCCAATCTCAGACATCATTAAAATTCTTCAATTTATATGATTTTGTTTTTTTTTTCACAATATAAAATAATTTTTAAAATCATGTATAAATGATAAATTCGATACTCAAACTATCAAATTTTGTAATTAATAGCAATAATCTGTATAAAAACGAATTGTTTTATATATATATATATATATATATATATATATATATATATATATATATACACATATATGAGCTTGAAATAATTTTCTATAATAACAAGAGGTGAGTCTAAGAGGTGATTTCAGAGTAAGGAATCAGAAATAAACAGTTTTGACTAAGAGAAGACAGTTTTAACGAAAATTAAATTAGTTAAGGTATTTTTTTATTTTTAAGAAAGATCTGAATTTCACAAAAGAGTTACTCCCCTTACACTGCAATTTTTTTCTTATAAAAATGTTCAATAATTGCTTATTATTCATCCAGTATGTTTATATGCGTTTTTATGATGTTACCGTATTCTTCAGTGTTGACACATAGGAGACCAATAAAAAATCTCGGAGATTTTTTTGTGCCTTTTATAGTATGCTATATTTGTTAAATAGGTTAATCCTCCTTCATTATATAATAATATTTTAAGTAGTTACTGATTGTTTTTCCTTAACATTTTATATTCTGATTAAACTTTTTTCTACATGCACTATTTTATTTCTTCTGTTCATTCCAAATATTTTCCATTCCATATTTTCAATAAATCGTGAGATTTTTCTGCAATAGATTATTTTTATAATTTTATATCAAGCAATAAAAATGTATTTTTTTATTTCTATTTTCATATTCAGTAATTTAATTTTACATATTATTTTTTAAAAAAAGTAATCCACAAGTTATAGGTTTTATATATAAAGTTTAGAAAAACACAAGGTAATAAAAACATGTATAATAGGAATTATCTATTTAAAAAAATGTTACATAATATGTATTATCAGTTCGATTACTTTAAACAATAATTCTTAAACGCGTAAAAAATTTGTAAATATTCGAATTATGTAGTTTTAAAAATGATATTAACATTTATTCACTAGACATTCATGTATTGTTCTACAAAAAGTAAACGATGTTACCTATGGAGAGTAACAGACGCCTATGTGAAAAATATAATTTATGTGACCTAACAACCATATTTAATAGTTTAAGGATTATTTCGTCTATTATGTTATAAAGGAATGTAAGATGTGATCTAATAGCACTATTATCATTAAATGGGCACTGTTGTAATCTTATGGCAAGCAATTTTAATAAATTTATAATTAAATACGATTAACGATGTGTCAAATAACGGGAAACGCAAGTTCTTGTATTTGTGTAAAAAATACTTAATGAAAAATATTAAAATAATTTATAAAACTGTTTGGAATAGTAATTGTTTTTACAGTAATTTGTAGTAGATATATTTACACAAATAACTATGTTCTTATATTTGTATTTTTTATGACAAGAAAACTAGTTTCTTTTATTCAAAATATATTCATGAATAAAAAATGAAATTAATTTCAGTATACAAAAATATTGATATAAAATATTTAATCTAAGAAAATAAATTTTACTTGTTATAATTAAGAATTACTGTTGTAAAAGTTGAATTGTGTACACATATATATATATATATGTTTTTATCTTTGCCCTCATATTGCACTTGTTTTTATGTAATCTTAAAATACCGTCATATTAATTTAGTAAATGATGAAAATATTTTTATATTGCAATATAATCTACTTCACTCTGCCTATTGAAAGTTAACTTTCAAGTGATTGTATACAGATATTTTGAACAAATCCCTATCATATTGTTAACTAAACGACAAAAGCTCTAGCGATAAATTATGCTAGAGATCTACCAAAAATTATGCTTGTATATAACCACTTTTGATATTTTTAATGTACTTACCTAAAATTGAAATAATATCAAATTTTATCAGAAAGGATTTAAGAATATTTTTTTGTAATTACTGAAGTATTTACAAACACATTATTTAATTATTTTTTAATAACTATTCAGAAAATGTTCAATACGATACTAAATATTTACTAAATAATAACTCATTACTCATTTGAACATTATTTGGAAGCTTACATTTTTTTATATTACTGAACAAATCATAATTTGTATTGAAGAAATAATTTACAAAGAAAATGTTTAATTAAAAGATTTTTTATGTAATTATTTTTAATATAAATTTTAATACTTATGAAGTTATTTACAAAACTCTGCAATAAAAAAAATAACATTTTATGGTCAAGAAGCATTAAGATGTTTAATTGTTGCACAATATGAATTCAATTGTTTCATAATAATGAAATAATAGAATTCATATCACAAAATAATTGAATTCAAATCACAGTTTGTAATAATAAACTATGATTTGTGAAATAATAAACAATTTATGTATACATAAAAATATAATTTTCAAATTTCATTCATAGTACAATGATTGAATCAATTTCACATTTCCATATTTTTCTTTAGAATATTAAAAAAAAAATACTTCACTGAAAAACCATACCACTAAAACAGTACAATATGGCACAATAATAGGTCTTACTATTTTATAGTTCACTCACTCCTTATAAGTACATGTACAATTTTGATTTAATTTTAATTCAATATTTCATATACCAAAAAGCTGCCTGATTTTTTTAAACATATAACAATTATTACTTAGATTATTTTGTATAATTTAGAATTCTATTGTTTAAAAAATATTTTAAAAATAACATTTATAATATGGAAGAATAGTAATGAATACTTTTTTCAATAAGTTAATGTAAGTGCTACTACACTAATATGTAACAACTTATTTTTATAATTTCCTACATTATTATGTTTTTATGTGCTTTTGCATATATACATATATATATGTATTCAATATAAAAAAATTTTGAAATATAAAGCACTACTTTTTTGTAGAAAAAATGTATACAAGCGACCTATTTGTACTTTTTATGAAATAATTTAACATTTTCAAAAATATAAGGCCCCCTATTAATACCACAAAGCTATAAATTACTTTTTTTCTTTATATATATATATATATATATATATATATATATATATATATATATATATATATATATATATATATATATATATATATATATATATATATATATATATATAATGTATGTATATATATATATATATATATACATGTTGGACTTATGATCATGCAAATGTGCTGAACATAATAAGTATACATTTCTATGTAAAAAAAAAAAAAACAGTAAATACCAAATTCAGTTTTAAAAATAGTTCAGTCTTTATATTTTGTATAAATTTAAAAGAAAATATATAATAATATAGTTTATTTTTCAGTAAATTCTATTTTTTACCTACATACAAAGCAGGTACATAAAAATATATTCTTATTGAACTTATAGTAATACATACAATAAACGAACAATTTGATCAACAAACTGTATAAGAATCACATTATTAATTAGAACAGAAGTGGGGAAATATATTTTTTACTTTCATTTAATACATGGTTTTATATTTATACTGACATGCATCAATTGGTGTAATTTTTAATTATTCACATATTTTTCTTAAAGAAAATTGTAAGACAATTTGTTAACATCATTAATTTTTTTCTATACTATTTATGTACTTATAAAAAGAGTTAAATAATAGCGAACATTTCTTTTTTTTGTTAAAGTGACAAAGAATTTTTGAACATAGTAAGGTATTAAAATTCATTAAAATAATTGTAATCAAGTAACTTATTTTTATAACCTCAAACCATTAAATTTTACATATATATCAAAAATAACATTATTGTCACTAAAGGTGAAGGGCATTATTTTAATCTTTTAATTTTCTAAACTTAAACTACACATTATATTTAATGACAGTGAAAATTAATTAAATAAAAAAAATGTATCCATTGATAACCTTTGGTTTTAAATTCCCTTGTATTTTATTATAGTTTTGATAATTAAAAAAATCCATTTAATTAAGCTGCACATATATTATAAATTGACAAAATAGATTTTTTTGAAAATGTTGACTGTAATTTTGATACTTTTTAAATTTCATATAATAATATATCCTTGTATAAATATATGTTAATATCAATAATGGAAAAGAAATAATATCTAAAAATATCATAAACTGAGAGAAAATATTTAAAATTATATATATATTTATATATATATATATATATATATACATATATATATATATACATATACATACATATACATACATATTACATATACATACACTGTATATATATATATATATATATATATATATATATATATATATATATATATATATTAACTTGTAAAAGTAAGTATTAAAAATCACAATGTTCAGTCAAAAATTATCTGTAAACATATTCAGTTAAATTATATATTTTATGGAAATTTTAATCATGTAAATATATAGTTTAAATTAATAAAAAATTATAACTTAATTTTTCTGAATACATATATTACATGTGTATAAATAATATAGCAGATTATAATAGATTTATTGCAATAATACTGAGGATTGTCAATGATGTAAACACTGAAGGAATTATTGTCGGACTACCATTTTCAGTGTCTTTAAAATATTTTTTACATGGCGTAACTTTAAAAATAAATTTGAAAAGAGACTCTACTATGTTTCCTGGTGTTGGATCTTTACATTTTTGAAGTTCTTTTACAATGCAGATTTGCAACTTCTTGATATCCCTAAAAGCATATTAATATTTAAATAACAAATTATAGGTTAAATATTATTTGCTTCATTATTAATATTTAAAAAGCTTACATACCCACATTCTTCTTCTTGTAATATAAATAAAGGTAAATTATCTACAGTAGGCATTTCTGACTGAATATGTTTGCTGAACGTTTTGTTTGCACACATTTGTATTTCCTCTTGTTTGCTTTGAATGCATTCTGGGCCCCCTTCCGCAATAAACACTGAAATTACATAATATAAAAAAACTTGCTACTGACATACACTTATATGTAGGTGTGTGAAAATATACTATAATAAAACAGACAACATACTAGCAATACGATCTCCATCTTTATGGCAGGCAAAAGTCGTTAAAGATTCAGTAACATTAAGTAAAATTTTCATACTATCTTTTTCTTTATCTTCAAGGCATGGATTTAAATTCGTTGTGTAATCAGTAACACACTGCTTTAATTCCGGTACTTTTTTACAATATTTTGCAAATACTCTGTCCAATTCACCTACATTATAAATTTTATTAAAATTAAATGTACATATATACATTGTGTCTGTGTGTGTGTGTCTGTTGATATGTATGTATATATATATATATTTATACACATACACACACACACATACATACATACATACATATAAATACATATTTTTTTACCATGTAATTTAGATTCTTCAATTTCTTCTTGCAAAACCGTGGTATTTATTACATTTGTAAAACAATGTTTAATGTCTTCAGTTGCATTCTACAATTAATTTTTATATACATAAAAGTTACAGAAATATTAAAAAAAAAACACTTAAATCAACATTGAATAATTTTGGAGATAATAAAAATTTCAATACTAACTTCTACTTTGGTAAATGCTGAAGGCCCTCCATATTTTTCACATTTTTTCTGAAGAAGATTTTTAGCATCATCAACTGATGGAACTTGTGATTCGTTAAACGTTGGTAATTTTTCAATGCCCGGTATTTCTTGTAACTTATGTGTCAATTCGTTTAATTTCGATGATGTTTCATCATCAGTGCTGCATAATACTAAACCTGCAAATAAAATTATATAAATTAATTATTACGTTTATCATTGCTTTATGACAAATGTACATATTGTTATTATATTTGTCATAAAAATTAATATCATTGAAATAAATAAAATTTCAAACATTTTTGAAACAAGTTACAAAATAAGATAAAGGGAACATTTTTTTAGTGGGAATAAAAACAGATAAACTGAATAAACTTCAAGCGGAATCTCTCAATATAATACGTGTATATAAATTTTGTATCAGTTACACTGTGAAAATTTTTAGTATTAATTAATTCGGACTTTAAAAATAAAAATAATTCTAGTGATTTAATAAACTAAATTAACTTTTGGCAATGAAAAATTGTATTACTGACAAACAATTACGTCATATAATTCACTACTTACATTTAAAGACCGCGTAGAAAAGGTATTTTATCATGTAATGTAAAACAAATTAAATTAACTTAATCGGCTTTTATATTCTATTTAAAACTACAAGGTTACATTTTTGTTATGTACATCATATGGTTTATTAGTGTTATATTTAAATAAAAAAGACTTTTTTTTTGTTTACTAACATAACAATACATAGCGTTTATTTCCGTGCGTATTTACATTTTATATATATATATATATATATATATATATATACATATCAGTACCATAATGCACACTTCATACATTTGTATAAAAAAACATGCTCTTTTTCTAGAAAATGAACTGTTTTAATTTCTTATTTTATACAATAATTAATATTATAATTGTTAGGTATAAAGGTTGATCGAAGTCCATATACTTCATAGTTACGGAGACAAATTATTCAATATGTAATGATTCAATAACACTGATACAATATATATATATATATATATATATATATATATATGAAAAATAAATGAATTTATTGAGTATTGCGAGAAAGAAATTAAAATATGAAAATGAAAAAAAATATCAAATAAAAATTATATATTATTCCACTCATATATTTTATTTGTTCAAAATTTGAAATATATTGTAATTATATATATATATATATATACACAAAATACAAATTAAGTACAGAGCTAAAACATAACTTTGATACTAACAGTGAAACTTAGAGACAAACATATTATAGTAATGAATACATAGGGTATTGCTTTTGGGTTTAAAAATAATATATTATTGAGTGTAACATAAACGGTAGAATTTATTTTAATATAATTTATATATTAAAATAAAAGAAACGCATCGACAAACAAATACTTTTTCAACAATGACATAAAAAAACAGCATCAAATTAGTTCTTTTTAATGTACAAAAAAGCTGTCAATTTCATCGATGTTCTCTCATACGAACACTATAGAAACAGTTTAGGCTCATTTGAACATAAAAATAAGATGATTCCATATTCGAATAACGTTTTTCTTAAACAAATAAAATAAAAATAGTTAATGCCGGAAATTGAAAATGTGAAGTGACGAGAAAATTGGTAACCTTGACGCCACGCGAAATCCAAACGGAACTGACTGTTAATTACTGTCTATTGAGATATTATACATTTATTTACTTACAGTTTGTATTTTTTTTGTGATTCATACGTATAATTTTTATTATTCATTTACTTAGTTTTTGTGTGTATTTCAATATTTTTAAGAGAACTGCCACTTTTTTATATTTGCATTATTTTTTTACGCGGAAAAATGTAACAATAATACAATTTCAATTTATCACTCATGTTCATTCTTTTTTTAAGGGGCCCGAACACTTTTTTGAGTTACTAATTTTGTTTATAACTATAAAAATTTAAATATTAATATTTGTTTTCCCTCTTATTATTAAGCAGTTCATAAAAAATCTTGAATTAACAATTTTACATATGTGTAAGTATATACGTATCCACATAAATATATAATAATTGTTATAAATTACAAACATATAAATACATTGCACGGCTATCACGTAAAACGATAAAAGAAATATTATGTTACACCCCTTAGGTCAATGTATAGTTTAAGAGGACAAAGATAGTATTCACTAATGAATCATATAGAGAATAATCTATTTCTATTGTAATATAGCTGCCACAGTGTAATATCACTTGAAAAATTTTTAAGAACTTAAATTAAGAATAGAAATTATTGTTATTACTATTATATAATTTTATCCACATATTTATTTATACCTGGATTATTATTAAAGTTTTATTGCTGTATGTGGGTGTCCTTGGACCAATGTTTAAAACACACACATTTATATATATATATATATATATATATATATATATATATATATATATATATATATATATATATAAAAGTAGCCGTACAAACTTCAATATCTAAATATATGGTGATATTTTTAGTATTATTTACATTATACTTGTTTTTACTTACCGATATTAAGAAAAGAAACAAAAATCAGAATGTTTGTTTTCATTTTGAATAATTCTTCAAGATTTCAATATAAATGAAAAATATTGGCACACTGCACTATAACCTCTAAATTAAATAAAGATATGACTTATAAAAAAGTATAAATAATTACTTCTGGTAATATGTACTTGTTTACCACGATTATTTTGACTATAACATTTACAGAATATAATTATTTAAAAATATTCCGATGTGACAATGACGAACGCACGATTGACCGAGTATATCTAAAAATTAACGTATAACATATGACAGCACATTATTGAATCTGTCCATGACTATTTGCGCATGCCCGTGAAATATTGATCATTCATATAATTTTTACGGTGTGCGGCTGTGTATATGACACATGTATATGGAGATATATATATACACACATATGTATGAATATGTATATATATATATATATATATATATATATATATATATATATATATATATATATATATATATACATATGTATGTATATACATATGTATATATATATATATACATATGTATGTATATACATATGTATGTATATATTTATATACACATATATATATATACACATATATATATATACACATATATATATACACATATATATATATATATATATATATATATATATATATATATATATGTATATATATATATATATATATACATGTATACATTATTACCAATATAATATAAAATAAATAAGTAATAGGAAATAATAAAAAATGGTATTTGATATTTCTTCAATGAATTTTCATCACATCACAAAAAATTCTAATTGAAATGTTTAATAATTTTGGTATTTTTTTAATTTCACTGACAAAAATCGCTAATATGCAGAAAAAAATGTCTACACTTTAGAAGCTCTCTGTTTTTATAATAATAGTATTTATTTGTATGTCTAATATTTTGGTATAGTAATCTAAACTTTTAAAAATAAATGGCGAAAAGAACAGAAGTGTGCATAATTATTAAACACAAAGAAGTAAAATTATACTGATTTGAGTACAAATATATGAAAATAATTATCCATTATCACTCATCAGATGTTTATGAAATTATTTGGTTATTATGCATATTTATCTTCATAATAGAACTATAAATGTTGTAGTATGTGTTGAGTATTTCCTTAATAAGATTTTAAATTAGTAGAAAATACTAAACCGAATTATCATTTCTCTTCATAGTATGACCAATTGTAGATATCTCCAATTTCGGTACTTTGGAGATCTACTGGTCAACGACATACACAATTTCACCAGCCACAAAAATGCTTCATTCATCAAGATATTTTGTTTGTTCGGAAATATGAACGGTAACTTTTGAAAAACATAAAAGTATTGCTTAAGAGCTTCAGATACAAATGACAAATATTTTTTTGGCACAAAATGGATTTTAATTTACAGCATCAACTTTTTTATTATAAATAATTGGTAGTTTTGAGAATTCTCATATTACGAAAAAATAAATAAAATATCCTTGATACAAATTCTTTTTTAACGCTTGAAAGTAGGGCTGCTGAAATTATTTATATATATATATATATATATATATATATATATATATATATATATATATATAGACATATATATTCGAAAAATAACTAGGTTACAATTTACAAGTTTTGCAAACCATAAAAAGCAATCAAGATTAAATAAGATTTTAAATTTTTATGTAATTTATTAAATTTAAGTTAAACATATCTTTAAACAGAAAAAAACTGGTTATATACTAGTACATGCAATTTTTATTTATCACAAAACAGATTTTGTTCGATTTTGAGTAAAAAATATATAAATAATGAGTCAAATGAATTTATTATTGCCTATGTAGTGATAATTACACATACATTTTGATTTCTAGCTGTACTACATTTAAGAATTTAAGTAATAGGAATGTTTCATAATGAAATCACGTGTGTACTAAATATATCATTTACGCTGATAAAAGAAGTTATAAAAACAATATATATATATATATATATATATATATATATATATATATATATATATATATATATATATATATATATATATATATATATATATTGATTCAACACATTATTATCAACCAAGTGATAATGAATGATCTTCGTTATTTATGATAATATCTTTTATATCTTTTAAATATTACGATAACAATTGACCTTTACCGTTTTCAATACTTGATCTTTGTTCAATGAAAGTAAATTAAAATGGATGAATATAACAATTTATTTATTTTAATTAAGTTTAGTAATTGAAGTAAAGTAAGGATATGTATAGATTTAAACTAAAATGTATATAATTAAATAATATAAACGTATCAATAAAATTTTGTTCACTTTACTAATATGCATGAAAAAAGTTAAAAATAATTTTATACCTATTAAGAACACAGTTATACTATGTAAATAAGAAAAGGTATTGACAGTAAAAAATCTGGTATGTGACTGTGTTGAAATATTCTTTTAGAAAATAATAAATATTTGTTTTAATTCAATAAACAAACAATAGAAGATGAACAACATCTTACATTTATATATATATATATATATATATATATATATATATATACATACCAGGGGTGGGAAAATTATTCGATAATAAGAGCCACATGTAATACTTTTCATATATTTTTGAATGTTTAAAAGCCTCACCCTCACCCACCCCAATTTATTTTTATTGCATTCAGCAAGTCTTAATTGACAAAATTCCTTAGTTTCATATCTTTTTTAAGGATTGTACATAACCGTAGAGTCACCTCAAACAGTAGTTTGGACCCATAATGCTTATGGATGTTTGAAAAGATAATGTATATTACCCGTTTATATATAAAATATTCTAATATTGTTACACACTATACTAATATAGATTATTAATATAAAAGTTTAGAAAAAATGGCAATGAAACCCAATATTGTCACGGAAGCCGCACAGAGTAGCTTTGTGAGCCACATGCGGCTCACGAGCCCCAGTTTGCCCACTGTTAATACTTACAGTTATGAACAATAAAATAAGTGCGAGTTCACTAAATTTATTTTTAACATTTTTTTTAGTTCTTTAATACAACCAACATGACATCAATGTGTAATTTTTCAAGCTTATAACGATCTGCCAGAAATAGTTTGATTGGGAATAATTATTGTTTATTTTTGGAGAAATCCGCGAAAACTTTCAAAACTATTAAAATTATCCTGGTCAACAAAATAGGTGTATTAAGAATAAGTGTTCAAATTTGAGATATAACAGCTAAATAAGACGAAATTTAATTTATAAAAATTAGGCAGGAATATAATTTCAGAAAATAAATGTATTAAAATTAACGTGGTCAATAAAATAGATGTATTAAGAATAAGTGTTGAAATTTTAGAAATAACAGCTAAAAATACGAAATTTATTTTATAAGAATTAGGTATAAATAATTTTAGAAAATACATGTTATAAAATGTGGAGTTTAGTTTTAAGGACAAAATAGGTCGTGGTTGATACTGTACCGCTGAACGAAGAGACACAATAAGAAAATTAGGAAAAGATGGTACAACTTCTAAAGAGATAGTTGAAATTATCGGATCCTCTCAGATCGATTATAATGCTTTTAAAACAAAAAAAAACTTATTAAATAAAAGAAAAAAAGAGGAAAACATCGGTTCAAATCGATAACCACATAAAAATAATTGCAAAAAAGATCTATTTAAGTCGTTCAGAGACATTTTGGAAATAAATGTCTTTATAAATGCACGGAATGAATGAAAACGATTAATAGAAGGTAATCTATTTGGTAGAGTGGCTAGGAAAAGTGCCTCATTTGAGTACGAAGAATATAAAAGAAAGATTGGCGTTTGCAAAAGGTCATAACAACTGGTTCCGTAAAGATGGTGTCAAAAAGTGGAGTAACGTTTTTTTGGACTGATGTCTCTCCAACGTAAATTTATTTGGCTCCAATGGAAGAAAATTCATGCAATGTTACAGAAACAAACAACTTTCCCCACGATATACAAGAAAGATGCTCACGGCGAAGGAAACATTATGTCATTTGTTTGGGTTTTCTAGAAGGATGATAATTCAAAGCATACATCAAAATAACGAGTTTTCGACGACAATATAAACTTATTAACCTGGATAGCGCAATCACAGATTCTCAATTATAGAACATCTTTGGAAAGATGGGAAGATGGAGTATGGAAGATATTTTGGAGTCTGGAAGATTAAATCTTCCAGACTCCAACATAGTGACGAGTTAAGGTGAACAATTTGTAAAGTATGATATGAAATACAAGTTGAGGGTTGCCGGATTTTAATCAAATCAGTGCAGTCCAGATGTGGTGCTGTGCTTAAAAATAGGAGTTATTCAATAAAATATCGTTCAATACTATTTGTGAGGTTATGCCAACTGTTTGGCCAAGATATACAGTGTCTTAAATATTAAGGTTGACGCTTGAAAATTTTAAAACGACGTGTAAATATTTTAATTTAAAACAAAGTTATGATTGATTTAATTTAAAAGCATCGAGTTAATTTGTACATCTAATGCATTTTAATCTTTTTTTATTTTTTAAGCGAAGTTTAAAATTATATGTGTTTTATATATAAAAAGAAACAATTTAATTTCAAAAGTTGTGAAGAGAATTTTTTATCAAAAAGACGTTTATTATATTGAAAATTAACTATTTTAATTTTATTCAGTTTGAATATATATATATATATATATATATATATATATATATATATATATATATATATATATATATATATATATATATATAGTTCTCAATTAGTAATGTTATTATCATATGTAAGGTACATTGTATTAATGGTTTTTGCGATTATCTTTGTTAATTTTAAGTACAAAACAATGGTTCAAAGTATAATAATAATTAATATAGAAACTTTCATACAATATTATCAGTTAATAATATTTTTTTAATAGAAATCATGGTATTGAATTCATATTAAAAATGAGAAATTAAATATTCAGTAGTTTAACAGCGACGAATTAATTTGTATAGTATTACTTTTTTACTGAATATGACGCACAAACATTTTTATTTCATATCTTGAAATATTTAAGAAATAGTGTCTATAAATATATAACAAATATCTCAAAATAGACAAGGTTTAATATTTATCATTTATCAATGTATTCGTAATGAAATCCGAGAAAATAAAAATAGCAAATGTTTTGATTACTTATTATAAATAATACAAACTAAAATAGATTTAAACATCAAGTAACCATACATCATGATTAATTATTTTTTAAACATTATTGTATTATCCAGAAAAAATATCAGTAATGAATTGCTGTGAATGTTTAAATAATTTGATATGAAGTATAAAATAATCAAATATCGTCATTACTATTATCTTAGCCTTTGACTTTCCGTTGCTGAACAAAGGTCTCATTCAATTTGGTTGATGTATTGTCTCTTTCATATATCTTCTGATAACACAATCTTTAATATCTTTTTGATAAAACATACGAGTATCATATATATATATATATATAACAGTTAATTTTGGCGATAGAAAATTAATTTAATTATAAATAAATATATTAAATGTTAGAATGGAGATGAAAGAATTGAAAATATAAAAAAGACAAAAAATTTATCTTACTTAAAATATAATGATTTAATTATTTTACAATTAGAAGGATTAGCAATAAGATAATTAGGAAGTACTTCAGAATTTAATTTGTCTTTCTAGTCAAACTCGATTCAAAGAAAAAATTAATAACTATGTATGTAGATTTGAATATTTATAAAAAAGAATATAATTTTTAAGCTTTTTATTATGTTACAATTTTAAGTTTTTAGGAAAAAATGATACATAGAAATCTGTAAAGAGCGATTCACTTTTATGCTAATTACACCTGTGTATATCTACATTGTACCTTTTTTGTAAGTTTGTGAAATATTTCGTAGATGGCACAATACGAAAGATAAGAAAATAACGTAATTGGCGATTTTATTTTAAAAATATTTACATTTTAAATTAATGCAAATATCTTTTTTCCTCTTAAATGAACAAAAATTATTCGATTTCATGTTTAAGTTTTGATTTTTTAATGCGTACATAACTTAAAAGAATTAAATTAATTTAATATCGAAAAATGCTTACAAAAACCAATAGAGAAAAAACATGTAACCTTACTTTAATGTGTATTAAAAATAATGCCATGATATTCGAAAATATTCAATCTTCTTCTCATCACATTGTTAGTGTCCAGTTGATAGAATTATTTAGGTATAAACATGTAACAATATAATTTTGTCTTAATATTGGCTTTAATTATTTTAGTATATATAGAAATATATATATATATATATATATATATATATATATATACTCGTATATATATATATATATATATATATATATATATATATATATATATATATATATATATATATAATTGCACAGTTTACGTAATGTAAGAAAAATTAAATATTTTTTTGTATGTGTTAGTAAAATTAAAGTAAAAAAAATATAAAATATTTTATTTTATATTTTATTTTATTTATTGATAAATATGCAGATCTAAGAATGTATAGACATTTTAATATTATTATAGACACAATTTTAAGTGCATGCAGCTGTCATCATAACTGCTTTTCTTTTGTTTATTGAGATAAGAGTGCAAATATTTAATTTTCAATGGATATTTTTTTTTAGAAAATATGTTAATATAAAAAAGAAAATACCTTGAATGTTGTTTTTTTTTTGCAAAGATAATTTAAATTTATTTGTAACTGCATGTATTGAACAGGAATTCTTTTTTTATTAATTTTTTAATCTACGAATAATAAATAATTTTATGTTTTTATGTACTATTGATATGCAGTGAAAATAGTGCTTAATATTAGTACGAATTTAAAATATTAAAAGAACTGATTTGTGACATTTGCTTAAAAATTAAAAAAATAGTATTATTTATGAATAAAATGATTTTTTTATGGCAATGAAACTTTTGTAAATTGTTTTACATAATATTTAAATTTGAATTGTTAAAAACAGGAAATATTTTTCAATAGTTTTGGTTTGTGTTATACATTGATTCATGAATGTATATTTTCAAAGGATTGTGGTTTACGTATGAGACATTGGAATGTGGAATTATCTCTATTAGTCAGACTATGAGAACATTTTATGAAATTGAAAATATAAATATAAATATTCAATATTTATCATACATAACACAAAATAAAATTCGTAATTTAAAATAAAAAAAAAACATTTTAATGCAATTATTAACTTAATTGTTAAATAATCGAAATATAATTCACAAATGTTAAAATTTAAGGATATTAGCCACCAAGGGTTACCATACTTTTGTAAAATATATTCCTGACAAATACTATTTATACATATATGTTATGCATATGATTAAATTAATTCTAAATTGTATTATACACAATTTCTAATATTTAAACAATTTTATTCTCAATATGTGATTATTTTTCTGTTGTACTCTTACCTACTTATATGTATATGAAGTTTGTTTAGCAAGTGTATTGACAAGTATTTACACACATGCACACACATACATATATATATATATATACATATATATATATATATATATTTGCAACGAATATTCATTATTTCATCTATGCTGTCAAATCATTTAATTTTATTGACATTTTATGTTTTGAAAACAGAAAATCGATATCTTCTGTGTTATGATGGTTCTGGAAAATATCTGTTTCATTTCTACTTAAAAATTGATAAACATTGCATTGAGAGGAAGTGCAACATTTAGTTGTTTTCATATTAAATTTATGGCCTTTCTTGAGTAATTTTGTGATATAAACGAAGTAATATTTTAGGATAATACACTTTATTTATTAATATTAGAAAATACTTATATTGTATTAACTTTTGATAATTTTTTTTAAAAAATAAGCATTCTTTAACTCTAATTAGTGACGAACTATTATGAATGGTTCTTGATTAGGTTTTGATTGCTAATATTTCTTCTGTTTATGTATAAAGTTTTAGAATTTTTACTCGAAGAATGTTGACGAGTATCACAAGATGAGAGGCTTGCACGCGCAGTTCAAAAACATTAAAAGACGAATAATTGTAAGACAGTTTTGAAGGTTTCTAGTACTAAGAGGGAAGGGGCGATCTGGTTTCTCGTGAAAGATAATGAAAACATGGTTTTATATTATGATCTCGTATCTGAAAAAGATTCCCTGAAATAAAATAAAAAAAGTAGGCGACTCAACGCAAGCAAACGGTGATGACGACCAGTTTTTGTCGCAGTGAGGATTTTTTTTTAATAAACTTTAAAAAATGACGAAGGATAATTAGTATTCCGTTAGATTTATATTAGAGTCCGTTTATTAGACAATAACACTGCACTTTATATTTCTGATGTAAAAAAGACTATTCGCTAATAAACACTCACCTAATTCAGAGTTAGTATCTAGCTTTTACTTTTTATTTTTAAAACTAAACGCTGATCTGAGAGGAAGAAGATTTAGCGTATAATAAAAATTTCATCACTGTTCATCATTTTGAAAATAAAATTGTAAATATGTTCGTAGTGGTGGTATCGAAGCTTCTATTAGAAAATGTGAACAGTGCGTTAGATAAAGAGATATTATATTAAGAAAAAAATAAATTAAGTCCCCCTTCTGTATTAGATTGAGAATTTTTGAGTTACACTATATGCTATATATATATATATATATATATATATATATATATACATATAAATGTATGTATGTATATGTATTCATAAAAGTATATATGTAAATATATTTCCGGTTTATTTTATAGGGATATAATATACACATCTAATATCTGATCTAATTTTAAGTTATGTGTTATTATTTAATTATTGACCGAAACGAATGAATATAATTGATTTAAGTTTACGTTCGGTTAAGTTAAACATTCGTTAATTAGAAGCATAATAATAACTATACAATTGCGTTAACAACAAACACCTGTGAAAACGGTATCGTATGAAGTATTCGAAAAATATCGAAAAAAGTGTTCCGAACGTTTCGGATTGATGTATATAGCTGACGACGAATACACACAGATGTGTGTATTGTTAAAAATTGTGCTGTAGAAACGTCATTAGCGTCGCATTACGTGCAACTAGTGTTGTGGTAATGGTGGCGTGCTCAGCAAGTGTATCATAATTTCACGGAGGCACAGTCATCAAGGCCAATGTCCGCGGCGTACATCGCGATCTCCAGCCGAGCGTGTCTCCTGGAGATCGCTAGCGGAGCGCGCAACCTGCAGCCGGTCGACTCACACGATACCTCTGCCTGTTGGATCCCAACGAGCGAATTTCATTCACTGATGTCAAATAAATATTTTTAAATTGTGCTTTTTTTTTTGATCGCCTATAAATCATATCACTTTTATGTTTTAGTTGACCTACTAGGTCGTATGCATGACGAAATCAAATTATTAGTTGTTAGATTCTCTAAGTTTGAAGATGCTGATAGTGAATGTCAGTAATATATCTAAATCATTTCATTATATATATATATATATATATATATATATATATATATATATATATACATATATACATATATACATATATACATATATACATATATACATATATATATATATATATATATAATGAAATATATATATATATATATATAGTGGCCGGCAAAAGTATTCAATTGACAATTTTAAACAAAATGCCAATTTTCTCTTTAAATTAACGGCGTTGTTTCAGAATTTTCACTATTTTGTTTTACTTAAACCTATTATGTTTCACTTATAATTACAAATTTCATTAATACACTTTTCCAGGAAAATAAGAAATATGCAACGCAAAAATATTCAAACAAATGGCAAATAACCATCAAAATGTAATGTGATTTTTAAATTAATATTTTGTAACGTTGCCATTAGCTTTAATCATACCTTGAAGGCGTTTTGTCATAGATTTAACTAAATTTTGTGTGTTCAGGTGTTATTTTGCTCTATTATTCGAAAAGTATCGTTTTTAGCTTTTCTTAATTGAAAATGTCATGTTTTCTGATACGTTCTACCATAACAGCACAAAATTTTTCTATCGGGTTCATGTCTGGCGATTGAGGGGGAGTTTGAAGTACATGTGGGCGATTATAAATGATCTACTGGCGCACGTTGTAAGAGGTGTACTCGGATCGTTATCTTGTTGGAAATAAAAACTCCGATCTATTCCCATATTTATTGCAGTTTCTTTCAAATTATTTTTTAATATTTTTAAATACATCATCGAGTCTATAATCCCATCAATTATTACTAAGAAACCTGGATCTTTATCCGACATGTAGCCCCACACCATTACTCCTCCTCCACCGAATTTACTAGTTCTTTGAAGATTTTTAGGATTGAGTTCTTTTCCAGGTTTTCTCCATACTAGTATACAACCATTCGACCTAAAAATGTTGAATTTAGTCTCATCGGAGAAAATTATGTTATCGCAAAAATTTTGAACCACATATAAGTACTCTTTTGCAAACTCCAGACGTTTATTCCTGTTTGATTCGCTTAATGCAAGTTTTCTTCTAGCAACACGAACTCGATATTCGGCTCGGTGAATTGTTTTTCTTATTGTATCGGCACTTGTACAATTGTTATTAGTGCTTGGAAGAAATGAACAAAATAACACCCGAAAAAACACAAAATTTAGTTAAATCTATGTTAAAATGACACCTAAATGTAATTAATTCTAATGGAAACTCTACAAAATATTAATTTAAAAATTGCATTATATTTTGCACGATTATTTATCATGTATTTATATATATATATATATATATATATATATATATATATATGTATATATATATATATATATATATATATATATATATATACATATGCGATCGTAAATTATAGGGTATTATAACAATGTTTCAATAAGGAAAACACATATTCTTCTTTTTATACAGTAATCAATCGTAAAATTTTTATAAACTAGGAAACTTTGGCTTTATTTAGTTTTTGTTTATCAAACTTATACTTAAGGCATGCTATAATTGTTTATTCAAAAAATTCTAAATTTAGAAACGTTTATAAAGTCATCTACTTGTGTAGTTATATTTAATTATAATCTTATATTTGTTAAAAATTTTAATTTTCAATTTTATCTTAATTTGCTGTTATAATGTTTAATTAAATGATAAAAATTTTCGATATGTATTTTTAGTGAAATATTTGCACTATCAATAGATTGTTTCTTTACTCGTCTGTTACTTTCATAATTGAATATTTCCAACCCCTCAATCAACGAACATTTTTTTGATTAAAAAAGTTCGCTGATTATTTTTTATTATTGCTTGTGTGCATTTCGATGGCCATCCCATAATTTTCTAGAGAAGTCTAGTTCTTTTCTAAAGAACTAACGTGGAGAAAAATGTTAATTTAGGTACTATTACAAATGATAAAATGCTATCATTAATATGATCTTTCAGAAATTTCATAATTTTCAAAAAAATCTATGATTTGATTAAATTTCAATATTCAACAAGAAAAAGAATTTATTCATATTCATATTATCGGTAATTAGTTTTTGAAGTTATATATGAATAAAATGTTTACTTTTTTAAATAGCTGATCAATTACCGTTTATTATATTAAATAAGGTAATTTTAATGAATGTGAAATCATTTGATTAAGAAACATTTAATTTAGTTTTATTAATATATATATATATATATATATATATATATATATATATAAAGATATGTATGTATTTGTCTGTATGACAAAACATAAATATTAATTGCACAATAAAATACGTAGTTAAATCATGGATAGCGTTAAATTATTTATAGTTGAGAAAATGTACTTAAAATATTATTATACCTGCATGCAATTGATGTCGTTTACATTGAAAACAAATTTTAAATAAACGATCATGTAAATGGAATGCTTGAAGGTTCATATTTATTTTCAATCTTGAAATAATATCAAATCCACTTATAAAAAACACATTTTTAGTGACAACAATGAATTTATCGTTATATAAAATTTCATGCCTTTTACAAAAATATTTTATAATCATTAGGTATAATAAATATTTGCTCGTATGAAAATTCAATGCCTCTTTACCTCTCATGACTTTAGTTGTCGACGCGGCCTTAAACTCCAAACAACCAATCAACCATCTTTATATCTCTTGCAAAAAATGTACTCTGTAAATAAGTGTCTATCCTTATATTCTTGAGGTAATATTTTTTCAGTTTCTAATTCCAAAGTAAGTATGAAAGAGTGTGAATTTTTTATATTTAATTTTTAAATTTAATATTAAATAATATATAAATATAATATTATATCTATAAAAATAAACTCTACAAAGGAAATTATTACAAAATCAATTGTATAAAAAAATAAGATACAAGGTAAAATTGTAGTATTTTAAGACGTATGATTGAGTTGTAAAACATTCAAAATTGATACATTTTTTTCTAGAATGTCAGTCAGGAGCGCTAAGCTAAGCGTTTTTATGAGAAGTGCCAGGCACGAATCCTACGACTTTTGACTCATATAGGTTTCAGGATGAGAGATAGGAATGGAGTTTTTTCTATTGCTATCTATATAATAAATAATAAATACATGAAAACGAACGAGCCATATTTCACAGGATCATTTTCTATGTTATTTTTTTTTCTATTTATATTAAGTAAAAAAATGACTCTAATAAATTATGAATAACTACTACTGTCTATATAACGCCATCCAATCTACCTATAATAAACTCTCTGAAATAAACGCTGTTTAAAATAATATATATAATTAATAATTTAAATAAAATTAGATTGTTATATATATATATATATATATATATATATATATATATATATATATATAATTTTTCAAACAACCAATAAAGAAACAGAATAGAGTTGTCAATTTTCTTTTATATTACACAAAAGTATCAATAAAGTTATTATAAGTAGTTTTACGTACTTCATTATATATATATATATATATATATATATATATATATATATATATATATATATAAAGAAAATATAATTACAGTAATAAATTTCCTCTTCAAGCATTGTAAAATAACAACGGTAAATTCTTTTTTTTAGATTTCAAATAAATTCTGATCGTCCAGATGATAAATCATGCAGAAAAATATCTCGAAATAAGGAAGTCAGTTCATAATTCGTTTCATAAATAAATTTAAAAAGGTTAATTTTTACTTTCATAGCAATAAATGTTTATTCTACTCTTTAGATTTTTTCATATATTTTTTATGTTTTACATTTTTGTAGGAACTAAACGTGTATTCATTTTTAAAGAGTCAAAAAGAAATATTTTAATATATATTACATTTTATCTTCTGAATACTGAATTATTCTCAAAAGAGTATATATATATATAAATTATCAAATCAGGCGAACGCTTAGACCAATTAAAATCGTTGTTTCTTGAAATTATGCGGTCGCCAAAAATGACCCGTAAAAGTTCCATAATGGGTCTTACTGTGCACACTATGGCTCCATCTTCTCGAAACCACGCTTGTGGATGATTAACAATAGATGGTCTGAAATTTTTTTTTATCATTGTACGGTATTGGGCACCATTTATGGTTACAGCAATACCTTCTTCATTTTCAAAGAAATAAGGATCTATAATCTTTTTGGAAATTACTCCGCACTAAACAGTAAACTTAAGTGGGTGTAATTGTCGCTGATGCAACGCTCTTGGATACTCTGTACCCATATTCTACAGTTTTGTCTGTTCACGAAGCCATTTAAATGGAAATGAGCTTCATCACTCATAATCAAATTGTGAATAAATTCTTTATTTTCTCCTGCTTGTTAACGAAAATAAATTACATAATCAAGGCGATGCTGAGGATCTGTTGGCTTTAGCTCGTTGACTAACTGCACTTTGTATGGGAATATTTTTAATGCGGTCAAAATACTTTGCAGAGACCTCAGAGACATTCCAATTTGGGTTGAACGTCTTCTGGTTGATTTTTCATGATTTTGCTCAGTACTCTCCTGTACACGTTGAATATTTTCCTAAATTGTCACTTCCATTATTTCCATAATAGAGATTTAAATAATTTTTATGGGTGTGCTACAAGTTTATATTTTAAACATTTGATTTATTATACGATTTCGGTGTGTTTTTAGATTTATTATAAAAAGAAAGCAGAACAAGAAAAAATAAGATATTTTTGTTTTGTTAAAATAATGCACTTGAAGGTATGTTTCTTGTTCTTGAGGTTAGTATTTGCATTTTTTTCTCCAACTACTGGTTTCATCTATTGACATATCTGGTTGCATACCGATTTGCCATGTTAATTTTATGTGTATTTATGTTAATTTTTTGGCGTAATATTATATGTTTTCTAATATATAATTTATTAACATAAATATTCATAAAACTGACACAGAAAGTCGGTATCCAACTTACGATGTCGATAGATAAAATCGGTCGTGGAAGAACATAACCTCATATCCAAGTACACAGGTATGTATGGTACAAATTACAACTGAGAATATATATATATATATATATATATATATATATATATATATATATATATATATACTCTTAATTGTAATTTGTATCATACATACCGGTGTACCTGGTATTGTAAATTATTGTGTAGGGAGGGCCGAAGATCAGTAGAAGATGATTCTCGTTTGAGACGACCGTCAACATCAACCAATGAATAATATATTCAAAAAGTAAAAGATTTGATCCTGATTGATCGTCGACTGATTGTGGGAGAAATTGCTGGTGATGTCGGCATATCGTATGGATCTTGCCAATAGTTTGCACTTGTGAAACGTGTCGCAGTGAGACTTGTGCCAAGAATGCTAAA
This sequence comes from Acanthacorydalis orientalis, assembly GCA_034766995.1. Taxonomy (NCBI): domain Eukaryota; kingdom Metazoa; phylum Arthropoda; class Insecta; order Megaloptera; family Corydalidae; genus Acanthacorydalis; species Acanthacorydalis orientalis. Next base: position 16,247,318 of record CM068322.1, on the reverse strand, counting down.
TTTCAAGCAAAAACAACGTCGAAAAGATGTCGCCGCCGAGATGATATCTGAAGCATCTAAGGATCTCACGTTCATAAAACGCATCATAACTGGAGACGAGACATGTGTGTACGGATTTGACGTCGAAGCAAATCAGCAATCGTCCGAATGGCAGAGCAAAGGCGAACCGAGATCGAAAAGAGAGCGCCAAAGTCGATCAAAGATGAAGGTTCTCTTGACTACTTTCTTCAATTATCGTGGTGCGGATCCATAAAGAATTTCTTCCAAGGGGTCAAACATTCAATAAGGAATATTACTTCGGTGTTATGAAGCGATCCGCAAACATCGACCGGAATTGTAGGCAAACAACTCGTGGATTTTACAATAATGTGCTGGCTCACACTTCAATGCCTGTTCGTGATTTTTTGGCCAAACATTCGATCTACATCAACTCGCAAGCACCTGATTCGCCTAGCCCCCGTGTGTCTTTTTCCTATTCCCCAAATTCAAATTACCGCCGTCAGGATCTCTCTCTTTAAAATTCATATAGTTTGTTTCTTAATTTTTCGTTATCTATTAATATCTCAAAAAGTAAATTACATACACAAATACACACACACACACATATATATATACATATATATATATATATATATATATATATATATATATATATATATATACACACGAGTATATATTCTTATGCACATTTAAAACAAATCCTTAATAAAGATAAACTATTTATAGTTTTGAATTATTTGATAACATTTTTTTATATTATTTTCTATAGTGTACGTATTTTGTTTTTTAATCAACAGCAAGAAAATACACGACAAATAAGATTTTATTTATTATCTATACTATTATTTTTTTAAATATTTATTATTACTTAAATATTCGGCATGTACAAGTAGTTTATGCATATATATATATATATATATATATATATATATATATATATATATATGTGTGTGTGTGGATTGTTTTTAAATTTGTTACTCATTGATTATAATTCAACAAAATAACAATATAAAAACGTATATGAAGCTAGGAACCTATAAGAAGTTAGTAACAGTCACAGTTCAATAATCATAGATGTATATATCGAGATTTGTACAGCAATAATTTGAAATTAAGGAAAGTATTGTGAAGACAATGTTTCTTTTTTCTTGAATCATTGTCTTTTCTAGTTTAATGCTGGTTTTATACAGCGCATAACAGCCACTAGCAACGCTTCCTTTCCAGAGACTGACTGCTTCCATTTTCGTCGCTTCGGTGAATTCACAACTCATTAATGAGTTCTCATTCTATGTTGTTTTGAATGTATAATGGTCGATGTAAGCATAATTTCTTAAGTTCTATAAATACTTTATAGCAGTATTCCTTAAAACTAAGAATATATTTCACGCTTACTTTCATAACAGCTTTTTTTGACATAAAATATATGTACATTTTTGTTAGACTTCTGTACGCTAGATTACTTGCAAAATATTATACTGAAACAAAAAAATTACTTATATATTCTATTTAATTTAAAACAATTTATATATTCTATTTTTATACATTAATTTCGTTCAGGTATAATATATAATCATGTTTATATATCAATTTTTGAATCTACTCACTTCATATATATATATATATATATATATATATATATATATATATATATATATATATATATATTACAAGAAAAAAATCTTATACTGTATATGGAGAATTTAAATTTTAATGATTTTTTTTAATTGTTTTAATGAAATAAAATATAACTAGTATTAATATATAGGAGGTTTAAAATTACAGAGTACATTGACTTTTATCACTTTTAAATGTTTTTCTCTAAACATACATTTAACCGTAACTAGCGTATAACAATAACAATATGTTAGAAGTAAAAGTGTGATTGTAAGTACATTTTGTTTAATCATTAATGTTTTTATCTTAAAAAATATGTTTTAAAAGAAAAATAGAGAAAGTTTCGGAAAAACAGTGAATTTGTATATATATATATATATATATATATACATACATACATACATACATATATATATATATATATATATATATATATATATATATATATATATATATATATATATATATATATATATATAGTGGCAAGTAAACGTATTCAAACAGTTGGCAATTCTAAACAATATGCTAATTTTCTCTTTAAATTAAAAGCGTTGTTTTAAAATTTTCACTATTTTGTTTTACTTAAACCTACTATGTTTCACTTATAATTATAAATTTAATTTTCATTAATATGCTTTTCCAGGAAACTAAAACATATGCAACGCAAAAGCATTCAAACAACGCAAAAGTATTGAAACAAATGACAAATAACCATCAAAATGCAATATAATTTTTAAATTATTATTTTGCAGGGTTTTCATTAGAATTAATTACATTCAGGTGTCATTTTGGCATAGATTTAACTAAATTTTGTGTTTTTTCGGGTGTTATCTTGTTCCTTTCTTCCAACAGTGTTCTCTTTAGCTGTTCTTTATTGAAAAATTAATTATAAAACATCACGAAGAAAATGAAACACTAAGTGGAATCGGGGAAATTGTGGAGAGAAGTCGTCGTACTGTTTATATATAATTAAGCGTTATAAGACGGAAAAAACTAGAAAATAAAATTCGTAATGGTCGACCAAGGAAAGCAACAGACAAACAAGAAAGAAAAAATCTGTATAAAGGAAACAAAATCTCAGAATTAGTACTCCAAAGCTAGCTGCAATGATCAATAGCACTAGTAACAATTGTGTAAGTGCCGATATAATAAGAAAAACAATTCACCGAGCCGTATATCGAGTTCGAGTTGCTAGAAGAAAACCTGCATTAAGTGAATCGAACAGGAAAAAAATGTCTGGAGTTTGCAAAAGAGTACTTACATGTGGTTAAATTTTTGGGATAACATAATTATCTCCGACGAGAGTAAATTCAACATTTTTAGGTCGAATGGTCATATACTGGTATGGAGAAAACCTGGAAAAGAGCTCAATCCTAAAAATCTTCAAAGAACTGGTAAATTCGGTGGAGGAGGAGTAATGGTGTGGGGGTACATGTCGGATAAAGGTCCAGGTAACTTAGTAATGATTGATGGAATAATGGACTCGATAATGTATTTAAAAATATTAAAAAATAATTTGAAAGAAACTGCAATAAATATGGGAATAGATCGGAGTTTTTATTTCCAACAAGATAACGATCCGAGTACACCTCTAACAATCTGCCAGTGGATCATTTATAATTCCCCACATGTACTGCAAACTCCTCCTCAATCGCCAGACATGAACCCGATAGAAAATTTTTGGGCCGTTATGGAAGAGCGTATCAGAAAACATGACATTTTCAATAAAAAAAAAGCTAAAAAGGATACTTTTCGAATATTGGAACAAATAACACCTGAACACACACAAAATTTAATTAAATCTATGACAAAACGACTTCTAGGTATGATTAATGCTAATGGAAACCATACAAAATATTAATTTAAAAATCACATTACATTTTGATGGTTATTTGCAATTTGTTTGGATATTTTTGCGCTGCAATTTTTTATTTTCCTGGAAAAGTGTATTAATGAAATTTATAATTACAAGTGAAACATAATAGGTTTAAGTAATACAAAATAGTGAAAATTCTGAAACAACGCCCTTAATTTAAAGAGAAAATTAGCATTTTGTTTAAAATTGAACTGAATACTATTACTGGCTACTATATATATATATATATATATATATATATACATATATATATATATATATATATATATAATTAAACAATATAAAATTTCAATTTTGTACAGTAGAGTTAAAAAATAATTCGTTTTAACTTAGAAACACAATATGTGCATCAATGTGCATTTCAATTTCATGACTTATTGATCAATAGTCTAATTTAAAACATAATATTATTCATTTCATTCACACTAAATGTATATCATCATCATCATCTTCAGCCCCTGTCAATCCACTGCTGGATAAAGGCCTCTTCCATGATTTTCCATTTTGTTCGATTCAGTGCCTCTCTTTTCCACAGTTTTCCAATAAAGTTTTTAATATCCTTATCCCATCTGTTCATTGGTCTCTTTCTCGGTCTTTTCATATTCCTTGGTTCCCAGTTAATAATTTCTCTTGTCCATCGGTTGTCTTCTCTTCTTGCGACATGTCCCGCCCATTTCCATTTCAGACTCTTTACTCTTCTTATTATATCTGTGACTCCTGTTTGTTTTCGTATTAAATGTATATATATATATATATATATATATATATATATATATATATATATATATATATATTCGTACAAATCGTTTTTATTACAATACAAATTTGATATTTTAACTGAATTTACATTCACAAAAGAATTCCATTTGCATCATACAAATCACAAAAAGTTTTTTTTTAATCAAAAATATTCATTAAATGATCATTTCTGGTCAGAAAAAAATGTGGGTTCTAGGGTTAAAAATAATTCATTTTCGACAATTTTTAACATTTTTTTTTCTAAATACTATAAAATATTACTTACATGGAAATTAAAAACAGATTACGTGGGTATCAGTTTAAGGTTTGGTTTTTAGGTACAATTTGCTACTGATTGCCAATTGAGTATAATGATCCAAATTAAAATATTTTTTTTATAATAATGAATATTAAAATTGTATTAAAATTATCTTCAACTTGAAAAAATGTGTAATCAATTACATCACAATATCGAACTTGAGCGACTAAATATTTTTTCTTTACATACATCGGTGTGTTTTCTTTAATATCCTATGAAAATTATATTTTGTATATTAAATATTTCAAGCTTTTTGGGTTTTTTAAATATTGAAATTAAGCTTATATTAATTCTCACTTGGATAGATGTTATTTATTTTTCAGCTGATCAATTCACTTATTTATAATAGATGTGTTGATATGTGACTTTTAATTGCCAAATAAACAAATGCTACAGATTTGTTCTAAAAATTCAAATAGAAAATAAAAAAAACTGCAACATAAATTACTTAAACTATCTAGTACATTCATAAATAATATTGCATATTACTTTTTAGCCTTTACTACCGGATTTTGTTCTTCAACAGGTGTGCATATAATGAATCGTATTAATAAAATTATTATCTATATGTATATGTTTGGTTGACCAAACTCGACTTGTAAAATGAATACACTTTTCTCTGTAGCGTAACTAATATGACTGTATTTATATAGATATTTTTAATATGGTAATAAAATATATAAAGATATGAAGTGAAAAAATCGAGTGCAATAAATTAATTATGATTGATTTCAGTTGAAATTTATGGATGCATTTAGAATTGTAAGATTTATGTCATTCTATTTGTCATAGATTGTAAAAATAAAAAGAAGTACCGGTAGAATAACTGCTTCTTGTCATCTTGTTTTCATTTTACCATATGTTAAATACATTATATATACATATATATATATATATATATATATATATATATATATATATATATATATATATATATACATTTAAATAGTAATTTTGAAATCTTGTAATAATTAGTTAAGCTCATTATTTAAAACATAATTTAATAAAATCTTAACACACGCTGAATATTCAAGTATAATTTTAATATAATCGTTTTTATTGTTTCTTTTTAATATTTTGAATTAGGACACTTGGCAGAACTAACATAAATGAAATACAAAACACATGACTGTTTAATGTTAGAAAAATAACAATATAATTACTTCATTTGTATTTGTAAGAATACTTGGAAATCAAACAATAGCATTTTTAATCATAGACTGTTAGTATTCATTTCATAGATTAACATTAATTAATTCGCTGATTTATTATTAATTACATACTTCACTACTGAATTGTTTATCATTTATTTATAATATGACTGTTCTTTTAGTAACAACTGTTAGTTACTGTTGTTCAAAACGCAGTAGGAAATTTCCATTCTACTTTCTGTATCAACGAAGTATTCATTCAATTTTTATTTGAAATGTTATTAAGAGTTTAAATACTGAATTTAATTTTGTAATCAAAATTAAAAATTATAAAAGGCTTTAGATTATGTGGTATATTAATTGCACAGTTATTGTTAAAGTATCGATAATTTAAAACTAGAGAGGTATGAAAACGTATCCAATTTATTTTAAAAAATTCACTAAAAAAAAACCGTTTATTCTTTTTTTCATTTTAATGTATAGAATGCAAAATAAAAAAAAATGCACATGTAAAGGAAAAATAGATAGTATTGTTTAGTTTTGTTTAATTTCGTTAAATGTAATATATATTAACATATATATATATATATATATATATATATATATATATATATATATATATATATATATATGCATGTATTTGTTGAGAGTAATATACGCTCATCATGCAGCGAATTAATTCAGTAATTTAATAATTTAACATTTTTTGGCGTGATGAACTACTGTGAGTAACGTTCAATCTTAGAGGCAAAAATTTCATTATGTGAAAGTACCGAATACCTAAAATTATTAAGCAGTCAGAATATCATAACTATTAATTTATAATATACGGACTATTTGAAGCTAGAAACATGTTTCTAAGAAAATATATTTAGTTTTAATATTTGGATTTTTTGATACAAATCCATATTTAATATAAATAAATGACTTAAAAATATTTTGTTGAGCAACAATATGTACATTTTCTTGTTTTTACTTCATACAAAAAAAATACAATAAATCGAATTCTTATTATCAAAATTAAGAGTTGTCTCGAAAAAATATTTAAAGAAATATTTGTTTTCATTGCTGGTTTTTATTAGTTAAAAAAGTACAAGTCTCTAAATATATCAACGAATGAAAATGTGACACGAGATGTAGACTTGCAGATTGTTTGTTTATTTTTATCGACGATAATTATTGTTGAAATGTAAATTTGAAAATAGTATAAAAATATAGTTACGATTACTTAAAGGCTGCCAAATAAAAAATATTCTACGGTCTTTGTAATGGAATGTATGTGAAATCATGTTTATGTTAAAATAAGTGCAGACGTATGTACGTTTTTTTATAATAGACTAATATTACTTACTGTTCTATACAATGACCTGGGAATATTATGAAGTGCGCGAATAAATGATCATAAAGAGAAAGTTCAACGAGTTTTTTTTTGTTCAAATCTAGATATTCTGCTTTACAGTACTTTTAAGCAAACTGTTTTTAATATGGATAGGCCATTCGAATGTCTCCAAAACGTATAGAAATTATTTTAACACAAATGAGATTTTAAATGCAGAATTTGTATTACATTCAGATTGAACATTTAAACAATGAGCATAGTAAACGTTAAAATGTACACTGAAAATTCTTTTATAACAAAAAATGACCCCAATTTACAGTAGTTTAATGCAATTCTATATTTACTGGTACGTAAATATATTATACATTTTTTTTAAATCAACAATAGGTTGTCATACACATTTTTTATATCAGACTAATTTATAATAAGTGGTTCAATTTTGATTAATTCTAGTAAGTAATTAATTTAATTCTGCTTGTTGAAAAAACGGTGTTTATTTAAAATACTTTTAAATTATATTAAAAATGTTCAACATTATTTAAAACCGATGATTGAAGGTGTATGGAAATAATTTTATGTATCATTTCATAATCATTTTTTGTTAATTCGCGATAAATGTTTCAAACAATTATTCCATTAAGAGATCAAATTTCAAGATTTAATTTTTGGTACTTTTATTTAAATTCGTTTTTAACGTTTCAAACGCCAGACAGTCATCGGTAAGTTCTACATGAACGCTTCTCACAAGCCGTCGACTCACCAGAGAGTTCGGTCGTATTGCAGCAGCGTCGTAATTTTTTTAACATTTCATCCTCCTATAACGGAGTCGGAAAATTTGTATGAAGATTGATTTTTGAAAGACCTTCCAGAAAGTCATGAATCTGGTGACGGCGATGATATGTTCGATAAGATAATATTATGAGGATTTTGACAAAGAAGAATCCGACCAATCATCTAATATGTTTACAAATGGAAAGAAGGTGATTTTATTCCAAATATTTATAATTTCGATAATAGTTCGTCAGGAATTAAAATTAATGTAGACGGAGACGAAAGTGATATTTTTTTAAAAAAATTATAGATGATGAATTTATGAATATTGTGCTACAGGAAACTAACCGTCAGTATTAATATATCACAAATAATTTAGAAAATCCGGAAGAGCGATGAAAACAATGGGTGAATGTTGACATTGACGAAATGTACATATTCATAGCAGTTTCACTTTTATTCCCGTCTAATTCGAGAAAGATTCTAGAACATCACTAGTCGACAAACCCACTTCTGCATTCTTCGATATTTTCTGATACCATGTCACGGATCGGTATCAGATTATTTTACGAATGTTACATTGTTCTATAATATACCACATTTACATTATAATATAATATATTTTTTATAACATTTTTTTTCTTTCTAAAACTTGACAAATTGCCGGCATGAAGAGATCAGTTAAATATTTCGCGTCTGGCGGTTAAAAGGTTAAAATAACGAAATTCTTAAACTGATCCGTTATTTCAACAATTATCTGTACCTGACTTTTTACCATTTACTGTCGTATATCATTGCAATACCGCGATATTCCACAGTTGTAGATAGATTTTATTTATTTATGACTTTAGATACTTTTCTTAAATATTTTTCCTTGTCCTGGATACAAAAAAAAATAATCTCTGTCATCTGTGCGCATAATAAAATTGAAAAGTTTAAAAGTGAATTTAAATATTATTTTGCGAAATTGCTATCTTTGTTTATTATATGACATAGGTATTTTTTAAGTTATTCATTCATTGTACTGACGTTCCGCGTTTTTTCTATTGTTCCATTAATAACTGTTTCTTTACCTCACTTCCTATCAAGAAAATATTAAAAAATCTCCATGTATTTTTAGATTTCTTGACAATAGAACACTTTTACTATTCGGACAATATTCTTGATGGTCCAAATACGAGCATACTTTCCTTCTTACATTAATTTCAATTTTTATTTATTTTTTTTAGTATTAGATGGGTAGGAAAATAATTGCGGTAATGTATATGAATTTAAAGGTAATAAACCGCAATTATTTTTCCACCGGGCTAGTATATCCGATGGTAGAATAATCTTTACAATCATGTTTGTAAATCTCATTTTTTTCTACTATTTAATTCAACACAACTGAGAAAAATATCGTGTTCTACTTTTACAACTTAAGAAACGTACACGCAAATAAATAATGATAAAATAATAAGGGACATTTTATAATACGGAGAGACATGTTAAGTTTTTAGTTATTATACCTTTCAGTTAACTTTTGTGATTGATATATTTTTTTTATTTGTAAAATATGATTATGAAAATAGTTCTTAATATAAAATGAATATTATTATTTTAAGTGTAATTATAAAAGTTATCATGCTGCACTAAACTTGTCTGGTTAAATTCTTCTGTGATAGCTGGTTATTTGAGGTTTAAGAGCGTGCCAACAACTAAGCTCGTTAGAACCCGAATACTTCTGAGAGTAATTATATATATATATATATATATATATATATATATATATATATATATATATATATATATAATATCGTTATCTTCGCAAGTATTCCGGAAGAGCTACAAAAGAGGATAGAAGAATTAGATGATGCCAGTCAAAAAATGGCCTAAACATGACCCACGCAAAAACAAAAGTGACGTTCAATGCGTTTGCCTGCCCGAAGAAAATTGAAATAAAAGGAACAGAAATAGAAGAAGTTACGAAGTATGTTTATCTAGGCTAACGCATCAACAAAGATGGATCATTCATTGAAGAAGTAAACATGAGAATAAAAATGGGATGTAACTCATATGGACGAAACGCCTCGATATTTAAATCAATAATCCCATTCTGTTTGAAGGAAATTTTTTTGATTAATGTGTACTATTAGTCTTAACCTATGGCAGTAAAACATGGGTGCTTAATTTCAAAATCATTCAATGACTCCAAACAACACAGAGGAGTATGGAAAGATGCATGCTAAAAATAACAAGAAGAGATAGGAAAAGAATAAAATGGATACGAAAACAGACAGGAGTCACAGATGTAACAAGAAGAGTAAAGAATCTGAAATGGAAAATGACGGGACGTGTTGCAAAAAGAGACGACAACCGATGGACAACAGAAATTATTAACTGGGAACGAAGGAATATACAAAGACCAAAAAAGAGACCAATGAACAGGTGGGATCAGGAAATTAAAAATTTTATTGCGAACCAGTGGAAAAGAGAAGCATTCAATCGTATAAAATGGAAAATTATGAAAGAGGCCTTTATCCAGCAGTGGATTGACAGAGGTTGTTTTTGCTGATTGATATATGTATATATATATATATATATATGTATATATATATATATATATATATATATATATATATATATCAACATCATCATCATCATCACCGAGTTGGCAGAAGCATATCCTATCGTATCACTTCGCCAGTTAAGAACTTGATTTTGCTTTGGGCAGAGGGTGGGTGAATTATTATTAATTAACTTTACCTCTCTTCTTTCTTTTATCAAGAGCACTAGGTTTTTTGAAATTTTTCCTAGTAAATAAATTGAAGTTTAATTTCGAACTGAAATCATTAAATAGAATAGAAATTAAAGATTGGTTATCTGGGAGAACTCTTCCTCAGGAACGGTCAAAATAAAGCTGATGTCTACAGAGATCAATTTGAAGAGCAGAATGATTAACCTAAACTAATCGAAAAAAAATATCATCATCAATATATATATATATATATATATATGATGTGTGTGTATGTTAATATGTATGCAATGGAAAAATAATCAGAATATAAATATTGCTTAATTCACTTGCATACAATGTTTATATTTTTTGTACGCTTAACCTTTGAAGCGGAGAAAATAAATTGTTTATCGGCAGAAAAGTAAATAATAGAAAAGTAAATAAAAATGAAATGCTTTATGCAAGAATATAGGTAAAATGTTATAACATAAAGATCTATTAATGCTTAAACGATGAAGACACTGACTTGTAAAAAATAGATTTACTTGTAAATCCATTCTTTAGCAATAGTTTTATTTCCACATAAGATATTCACGTGCGAAATAAGTGTATATTATTGCACATGCAAATCTAATTATTTTGACATGTAGTGTTCTATAACTGAGTTCAACGATCTTCCGTGTACACTTTTTCAACTGTTGTGCAGGTTTTTATGTAAGTAATAAATATTTATTTCAATATAAAATTAATCATATATGTGTATATATATATATATACACACAAATGTGTGAATTCGTGTATGCGCACATATAGATAATATTTCATAATTTAATTTCACTTTAAAATTACTATTTATTAACTAAAAACTTATTATATATGTACATGGTATTTTCATATGAATTATACACAAAGAAGTAATTCAAGAAAATTGTATAAAAGGTACAGTTCCGTGTTCGTTTCGGAACAATAATTAATTTCATATGTCTTACAAATGTTATAAATCTAATTGTGAAATTTTACAATAACATATTAAATAAAAAAATTGTAACGAATATATATATATATATATATATATATATATACATATACATATACATATATATATATATATATATATATACATATATATATATATATATATATATATATATATATATAACATTATTTCATTGTAATAAAGGAATAGTAAATTGAATTTTTTTCTTCAATTTTATTTAATTGTATTATATTTCACATTTTTATTGATTGGATGTGAATGTAAATAATTTCATGTAAAAAATTGAACATAATTTAAACCCATTTATTTATGGACTGTTTTCTATATCGATGTTTGATTGTAAATAAGTACATATATAGGAGTTGACTTCTTACTTATTAATTTTATCTCTATGTATAAGATTTGTTCATTAAGCAATAAATTGAATTGAATACAATACATTTAATGGTTTATTGTAATGAATTTAATATTTGAATGTACTAAAACATTTATTGTTTACTTTTATTTTTATGTTTGTACTTCATAATTGTTGTAAACTATTTATATTGGAAATTGAATTTTTAAGTTAAATGCACTTACAATATGCCTTTATAAATTAATTGGAAAATCGTTTTGAGAGTTATTACAAAATATAACTTTAATTCAATATAAAATTTAATAATAACTTTATACAAAAATTGTATAAAGTTACTTATAAATACTTCTTTATAAATCACTTATAAATACTTCTATATAGTACTTCTTTATAAATTTACTACTTATTTCAACATATATTCTAGAATGTATTTTTGTGTGAATTAGATAGGTCACGTTCCTTCTAAGATCGGTTTTGACTTCTGTCCTCTTTAGGTAGATTCTAGACTTTAGAATTCAAGATCTGATTTTGTGCTCAACATTTATCTGAAAAGAAAAATAGTCGAAACCGATTTGCAGAAAAAGCGAACTCGCTTGTGAATTATGTGATTCATTTAAAATTATGAACAACAACCACATAAAAGAACAACCGAATAAAGTTCTCTAAAAAATAATTAAAAACTTTATAGATTTACATTTTTTAATTTTTTTTTCTCAATAATTATTTATGTAAAGTATATAAGGGTTGGAAGCAAACTAGTTTCAATTATGAGAATAATCGTGATTTTATTCCATCTATACTTTCTTAAATTTGAATTTTTTCCAATAATAATATTATTAAATAACAACTAGGGAGATTCACCCCCTGATCGTTGCGCTTGCCAACAACTCCGAGGGAGGAAACTTCGTCCCTACTCGCTAACGCTCATTCCCCCCTAACAAATAACAGAAATTAACAAATTATAAACACAAATAATCCGAGTAAAATGTAAGTCTTAATTTTTTTATTGGAAAAGCTTATAAAAATTAACATAACAAAATACAATGTTAAAATGTGTAACAATTTTTTCACTCTAAAACTTCAGTGACTAGAACATTTTGAATAAATTTCTTATTAGTTTTACACTGAAATCATATACCCTCTTTTGTTGTACATCGTGAGAGAGCTACATATAATTATCCATGAGCAAAAATTATATCTTTAGCATTAACAAATATACCAATCTTGTCAAAACTATGGCCTTATGACAGAACACGATCATGTGACTGATATCAGCCAGTCAAAACAGAGACCACGCCATCTCCATCAGTCAATCAGAGCACGAATAAAAATCACGGAGGAGGAGGAGGATCAATTTGTATTTATAGGAAGATTTGTTGTTTCTCGTGATGAGTTTAATTTAATCATTTAATCTGGACTGAACAAAATCTAAATTCAATTGAATTATTTACTTAAACATTTTTAAAGAACGTCTTAACGTCAAAAATTCAGAGACCACGTGTTCGATATAAACCATTCAGAGAACGAATAAAAAGGGAAGCAGCATCATCATTACTAGATCGTTTATATATATATATATATATATATATATATATATAAAGATAACATTCATTATTGTTTTACTAATTGTGAAATTTAAGTAAACTACTAATAATTTTAATAATACTCTTAGGAATGTTAATGAAGAGATGTCTTAGTAAAGTATTTTCTTTATTTAGTAGTAATATTTTAAAGTAAAAAAGAATGAAATATAATTCAGTATAGTTTAATTATTATATTCCATTTAAAATATTTCTTTCATGCTATTGATCAACTGATTTTCAATAACTAATAAAATATAATGTTCAAAACTGAAATTATTCCTCTCTCAACTGAAAATAAACCAATAGATATTTTGAACAAAAAAAAATATATTTAGTTTTTAATGCTGTAAAAAAATTAAAAATACTCGAATGAACATAATATAGAACTAATTAAATTAATTAAAACCAATTAAAAAGATTTCTTTTCATATTTGTATGATCGTTGTTGTAATCTTGAATTTTTACTCTTGGATTATTTATTAAGTAAAGGAAGATTTGGAGAGTAATCGAATGGTAAAAAATATTTCAAATGAAATTAATTGGTTATATAGATTTTTTCTTAATTTGTCATGTTAATATTTTTCAGCAACATATAAAAATAAATTTATTATATTATGTTATAAATTAAAAGTAAAAATATTAACTCATGTCATTATTAAAGAGAGATTCTTTCCTATATGGTTTTAATCTGATTGTCAAACGTTACCTGTATTGTTTGATAAAATGAGATTATATTATTTTCGAATACAAAATTCCTCTAAAGATTATTGAATAAGTTTCATTAAAAATAAACGGTAAATACGGAATGTTGCGATCTCGTCAACAATACAATCTATATAAAAATTAATCAAAATATACAATTATTTTTGCATACAATAGCGAAATTATACACTTTTTATCCGTCTCTAGTAAGTAGTACTTATTGTAATCTTTGCGTTTATATTGTCTTACACATTCTAATTCATAAAACATTTATATCCTCATGCTAAAACATGTATATCCGGTCGATATTTATTTATATCGAACCGTTATATTGTTTTATGATTATAAATGCATAGAATGGACCGATAAAATATATAAATCGTGGATGTGACCGCAAAAAAAAACATTAACTGTGTGTATAACTACGCGCATTGCGTTGCGAGTATACATATATGAACATAATAATTAGTGTAGACAGATCGTTACGGTCAGAGATAGGAAATGGATTACGAAGGTGTGCATCCATCCAATCCATCAGTTATTTATACTTCACCTGTTACACACACACACATACGCAAACACACGTTGAAATAATAGATGTACTCGTTTAGATAGATACACTCCAGAAGAAAACATCGCATGGAACAAATCATTGAACGTGTTTATCAAAAGAGTTTGATTAGGAAGAAAAGATTTGTGTGAGAAGATTGAATGTATAAGAAACAGTGGAAGCGATTTAACTTTAAAAACGACAACACAGAAACGATTTAGATATTTAAACATTTATAAAGTATATTTAAAACATTTTTTTTTTGTTTATAAAATTGATTCGATTTGATTTTCAATATGTTTTATTGTTTAATTCTTTGAATTGTAACTTAAACAATAAACCGAATTTTAGAAAATTGACAAAATATTTTTTTTCAAACTATGATTGACATAAAATAAATGTTATTTAGTTACAAAAAAGATGTCATGAAAAAAACAATATTATTTTAACAAGATAATGTTATTTCTTGTTTAAGAACCATTGTTGGAATAAGATATTATTTTAATTCTTTTATAAGTGTTTTCTATCATTCTAGTAAAAGTGTGTATTTTTTTGGCTACTATGTACAATATTTATCATTTCAAAAACCGTTGATGAATAAAGGGCTTTTCCAATTTCATCCAATTTAAAAAATTACATTTTCTTATAAATGTCTAATACATTTTTATGTCATTATATTACACTATTATTCTACATTTTCTAATATTTTTATGTAACATTCACTTTTTGTGAACATTTTTATGTCATAACTCTCAGTTAATATTAGGTTGGTATGAAAATACGTTCGGATTTTGTTTTCTGAATTCTAACCTTAAGTTGACATACGTTTGGGTTTGAATTCGAAATTTATTAATGATTCATACTGGCTTATTTTTAAATATCTCTCTGCCTTCCGAATTCCTTTTTGGTTTAATAAACTCAAGTTTTTGAAAATTTATTGTTGAATTCAAACTTTTCAGTTTGTACGTTGAAGCACTTCTCTTCCCTATTATGTTTTCAATCCATGTATACATAGAATAAAACTTTTATAATATCTATTGTAACTTTATTAAAAATAAATTACAATATACGCTCTGCTTGAAACATACCGTAAATGTTGTCATTAAAATTAAAGACGTACATTTTATTCAACTTTTACTGTGTACCTTTTAATTGTTGCGTGGCTAATTAATTTTCTAATATGTTTTCAAATGAGAAGTTCATTTAATTTCTAGTCATTGCTATTGTTTTATATACAATTTTGTTAGAATTGCAAAACATATTTCTTTTTCATTTATGCACTACAAAACAAGAACTGCCACGCTATTTTAATTAAGCAATGGATAGTTAAATGATTTAAAAAAACAAAGACATTTAATATACATAAATGCATATTATTTATTTCATATGAATATATTATTTTATAAAATTAAGAATTATATATATATATATACACATTTTATTATTTTTATTCAATTGTAAATAATAGTAAATTTAAGGTCTTAACATTTTGTTCAAAACAGAAGTGTATCGTCTTACCTTTTATAACTGTTTTTAGATAATAAAAAAGTAAACAATTTGGTTTTTATACAATAATAAATTGGAAAGTTTGTTTTAATGTATTTGAAAATGAATTAATGTAAATTATGAAAGTGCAACAACTGTAGTAGAATAGTTTTAAGACTTTTTATTTTTCCAGCTGCATAGCTTGTAGTGGTTATTTTTCATGAAGTGATGTAATAGAATTAATTTATAATTTTGTAAATTATTTATCAGGTTTAAATATATTTATTTTTTATAGAATAATTTATTTGAAGTGACTTCATGTAAAGCATCAATAAATACAAACATGTACTGCAAAATAACAATTATACAAGTATGTAAATTTTAATTTGTTTATGAATCTGAGTAATTATAAAAGAGTAGATTCTGCTTCAGACATTGTTTATGATAATGTAATAATATAATGCAAGTATAAAAATTAGAAGTTGAAGTTTATAATGAAAAAAGAAAAAAAATTGAAATAATTATTGTAAGTATTATTATAATAATGATTTTCAGATATATTTACTCAAAATTGACTTATAATTTATATTAACAGTTAAAGAAACTATAATGCACATATAAAATGGTTTTAAGAGAGAGATATTATAACTTAAACCTATATTGAAAATAATTATGTAACTACATATATATATATATATATATATATATATATATATATATATATAATATTAATTTTAAATAAATACATATAGTTAAAAAAAATGAGAAAACAAATATATTTTATTTAAAGATATTAGGAGTTTAATTTAAAAAATAAATGTTCAGAAAATTCGTAATTTGTGGTAACAAGAGAAATTTAAAAATATTTGAATATACAACTCAAATTATAATAAAAATAATATTTCTTGAATTACTTTTTTTGAAGTTTATTAAAAACCAAATACAACATTCAAAAATTTAATTATAATAACAATAAGTAAATTTGAGATTTATGATAGATTAAATAAACTATAAGTTTTAGTTATATGATATAATGAATATAAATTTATTTTATATACGGTAATATGTGTGTGTGTATATATATATATATATATATATATATATATGAATGTATGAATTGTAATGGCTCATATAATCAACAGAAAAAGAATTAAATACGGTTGTTGGTTTTTATTGACTACTTGCAGAATATATTCATTAAATATAAAACTATTTATAACAATAATTAAATTGCAACGTATGTGAGGTTAAAAATGAATCATTAATAGCAAATATAATTGTATTACAATGTATGTTTTTATCATGACAATCTTTAATAAATGATAAAATGTTTTTAAAAATTAACATTTTTATACTCTTCAAAATATTTTTTTCAATTTTTTGAATGTATTCAAATACTATTATACAAAAATCATTCTCTCTCTCTTTATATATATATATATATATATATATATATATATATACATATTTGCACATGTTACTTAGATTTATATTTTATGAGGCAAATATTTTCAACTTTAAAAAGCAAGTAATTACGCAATTATTGTAATTATGACAGCTAGCTTTTGTTTACTCAAGAGCACATTATACAAAATTTAGAAAACGAACCAAATATATGTAGGGATCTTCCAACTGTTGTTAAACGAAGAGTTTTTTGAACTATACGGTCCGTTTGAGCACAAATCCGTACACCATTTCTGTATGAGTTATAATAGTGGACAGTAGTCTTTCACTTTAACAAAAATGCTATAGTTGCAACATAATTTCCCATGCATGAGAACATTTCGTGAGCGCAAAGACGCAACCAACGAGTAGCCAACAGAGCATGGTAAGTTTTTTGTTAGAATTTCTATAATGACATAAGGTAATGTTGGAGTGTGGATGATGGTGGTGGCCAACAAGCAAGAACACAGAAGTACGGTCCAAGTGCATTGGCCCCAGGTGCGCGCGCAATGCGGTGTGCGAAGGGGCACCGTGCTGGTCACTTCAATCAGCTTACCTGGCCTTACCTGTGCCATTCGACAATCAGTGTGACTCAGAGTTAGTCCACGGTCACTACTGTGGCTAGGACGTCGTTTATCAGTGCAGTGAAATAACATCTCTGTCTGTGAATCAACAATTACACCGACCGAACCGTATATGTGACAGTGTTTATACGTCAATTGTTACCTGCTTCCTCGTCATTTCATTTAAAGCACTTGTCACTTTACATTGTAGAGTACAGAAGGTTCAACCTCCTAGACAAGAAGTGCCATTTTACCAACGTCATCTATTTCAAAACAGTACACAGTTAATTGTTTATCATCTCTGTCACAATAGAGTCACTGTGAAACCAATTATTATAAATGTCTTTCTCACGACTGCATTGACTATACACAGTTTAATTCTCGGAATATTTTGCAATAGAAATAAATATTGCTTCGCAAATAGTTTTGTTACAATGCAGTCACAGTTTCATGAGAAACGGAAAATTATTGAAACAAGTAAAACATGAAACGGAGAACAAATGTAAAATTGTACTCTGACGAACAATGATTTTACATACATTTTTTGCCGTCATTTCAAATATATATATTTATACAAAAAAACACGACACTGTTTCGTTAGAACGGAAAAAGACGGGTAAAGTTTTGTATACAGTCATTCTGTCAAATGTTGTGGTAATAGAAAGAGACGGGAGTATTGAAACATTCCAATGTGAACACTCAGGTAACCTTGTAATTCAATTTTACAATCAAAATTAAACACGCTATATTGTCATTTGTTTGTTTTGGCTAATTTTCTTTAGTTGATACATTACTTACCAACGTATTCAAACATTTTTAACTGATATTTTACAATATCATCATAGAGTCGCAACTGCTGACGAATACATACTGTTTTCCGTGTTACATGAATGTACGGTATACATTTCCAGTGACACTTGTTGATCGAAATCATTAGTCTAAATTTACCGCCAATTTCTGATACGCTATTCAAAAAAAAAATCGCCCAGGAAATAAGCAGGTTAGATAAATCCGGTCTATTATAATTGTATCACGCAAAAGTTTCACATTAACTGGAACATTGTTTTTGTTCGAGTTCATTGTGATTGAAATGAAAAACAAAGATGACAATACAGTTGGAATGAAATCATTTGAAAATGCAAAAAGTTTAAGATTTGTTTCGTTACTTTATTTTTTTTTAATTGTTTGATGTACAATTGTAACATATAGAAATTCGTTTCTAACTGTTGTTTCATGAATATCTAAATTGTATCGCGTCTGAAGTAATTGTTTAAAATGAAGTAATGTAATTGATTAATAATAAAATTATATATATATATATATATATATATATATATATATATATATATATATATATATATATATATATATATATATATATATATATATATATATATATATATATATATATACGATGTAGAAAAGTAGGTAGCGGATGTGGTTGTAGACTTTTCTTAAATTTACTTATATTTTATTTTAATTTGAATTTGTGGCTATGACATTATATATATATATACATATAATTCATTAAATTAGAATATTTTAAGTTGAATATTTTTTTGTAACAGAAACTCATTCTTTGTTTCGAATAGGACAGAAAAAAGTACTTTTCATAATAAATAATTCTGATGCATTTTTTTCTAAATATTACTTAATTTTTTAATAGTATCGTACAAAAAGGTTGAGAATATAATTTTTTTAGTTTTAATTTTTAAAAATAGATTATTTTCTTCGATTTATCTATTTATTTTTTCAAACATGGTTATATTCTATAGTAAAATGCAGTTATCGTTTGAATTGTGTCAATGTGAGTTACATATTTGTTTGTATTATTATTGTTATTTTGAATTCATGTTAATATCATTGAATGTTTCTTCAATACAACAATGTAAAGTACCATATCCCATTCTCTTTATTACAAACTTTTTCATCAGCTGTATGGATGGGATGGTTTTAATTCAGGAGAAAGGAGATAACTTTATCTATCTATCTATCTTTATATATATATATATATATATATATATATATATATATATATATATATATATATATATATATATATATATTCTATATTTCATTAATCTCTTGTATTGTTCTATACTACTGTAATTTTATAAAAAATGTACTAATTTTGGTTTGATTTCAACATGGAGTTGAATGTAAATATGTGTTTGTTTTCATCTAGAATCTCATTTATTTCCCTTTTCAAGGAAATGAAAGCGCGTGGAGGTACAAACTTGAAATTTTTTTTCTTTGTGATACAGCAAATTTAATTACATACATACATACATACATACATATATATATATATATATATATATATATATATATATATATATACATGTAAATATTATATTTAGAATCAGTTCATATTCAGTCTTTAATACTTTTTTATTTTCTAGACTAAAGCATTGTTCTGGTATGGCTTTAAAATACAATAAAATTACACGTTACAGAGTTTATTACCTGATGGTGCAAGCGGAAATTACAATAGGAAGTGGTAAAAAAAACATCGTCTGTTGTTTTTATCTATTTCATGGGATAAGAAGAATATACATATACATTCTAATTATTTGAAGAGCATTGTGTATTTTTTTTTGTTCGTATTTTAACATTTTTGTTGTATTTGTATACGTTATATATATATATATATATATATATATATATATATATATATATATATATATATATATATATATATATACATATATATACATATATATATATATATATATATATATATATATATATATATATATATATATATATATATATATATATATATATATATATATTAATACATACATACATGTACAGTGTGCATGCATAATACATTACTTAATCACTTGATACACACTCATACTGAAATATCCATTATTTATTTGAAAAATTAGTACAAAATGAACCAATCACATATATCTAATGATTTATCTTTCTGCGCTATTTAAATTTAATAATATGAACAATACATAGAAACAGTGTTATCTCAATAATATATTTAAAATAAATTGTATTTCATTATCAGTAATACATTTATTTATTATATTTTTGATTTGATAAGAAATTCTAATGGGTTTCTAGTAATGGAAAATATGTTTAGTTATTTAATGTGCGATCGCCAAGAAAATTTCTTTGTTTGTACAAAGTTATTTTTTTCGATGAAAATTGTTGCTCTTAAATTTAACTTATAGTATGTTCGATTTTTTGTATAATTTAAAATTTGTTTGATTGGAGGTTAATGTATTTTATAAATAATATTAATTAACCTAATAAATTTTCAATAACTAATACATTTAATTTTGAATTAAATATCGTTTCTTTTTAATTTTAAATGTGAAATTGAATTTTTAATTATTGAAAACTGAACACAACCACGTTAATATTTTCTAATAAAAAATAATAATAGAAATTGTATTTATAATAATTATAAAAAAATATTATTCACTATCGATTTTAATTAGTTCTAAGTGAGGTGTTAAGGGGGGAAGGCTATTCTACTTAATTTCTCCTATATTTTTTAATATCAATTAGTGAAATGGATCCACAGGAGGACCTAAATACTATTATTGGGTAAAAATAATTGCATTTAATATTATTAATGTAAATATACTATTTTTTTTTAGATTTAAAAAAATTAGTTTTTTTATAAACGATTTTTCATTTTTATTTACTGGTAATTCATAGTCACTGTGCGCTGGTCAAATACACACACACACAAATATATATATATATATATATACATATATATATATATATATATATATATATATATATATATATATATACTTTTAAAATGTATGATAAAATTGTGTTATTTTTAATTTTTGAATGGAAAAGTACTTACCCAACAAATAATATTTTTTAGTATAAACAACAAAATAATTATTTATAAAAAACATCTAAGATCAAACTCTCCAGTTATTTAAATATATTTATGTAATACATTTATTAGCATTTTAAAGTATGTTTAGCAGATTTATAAATACAAAATCTCCAAGAAAAAATAATATATCAATATTTTTTAATATGAAATCTGCAGTATTAAAAATATAGTATATTTAGTTATATGATTTTAATTAATTACTGAATTATTTATTATAATATTATTTAATCTTTTATAAATATTGATTTTTATTCTATTTTTTATTAATAAGAAATTGTATGTTTACAGTACAGTACTTAGAATGTATATATATTACAATTTTTTCTTTAAGTTAAATATATTTGCTTCACAGTAAATATTACCAAAGTCAATTTGCCACTGTTAAAATTATTTAATAAATAGTATTAATTAATATGCGTGCAGTATTTAGGTATGGTTTGTATATTTAACGTCATTGCTCCTATCTTTGAGGATATCCTGTATGATAGTTAATTTAATATATCATATTAATTGTGGTGCAGTTATTGCTGAAAATAATTTATTGTATTATATATATATATTCATAAATGAAATTTAATTTTGATAACATTTTTACAGATATTCATTCGTAGATCTTTATTTGGAGTATTGGACATAAACTCGTTGCTTACACAGAAGGTCATCATTCAGATTCTCTTGATTGGCCATATGGTATCAGATTGCATACAGCTGTAATATAGAAGAGGAAGCCACTGGTATGTGTGTGTTTTTTTTTATTTAAAAATATGGCTCTTTAATGGATTTATTTTACTAATTGTTCGATTAGAAGAATTAATATTTCATCTCGAAGAGCCTGTCTGATTTTAATGTAGTTATAAATTAACGTTTTTCTATTTTACTTACATTAAAAGTATAATTTCTTAATGAAACGTTCAAAAAATAGATTAAGTATAAATACATATATATATATACATATATATATATATATATATATACATACATGTACGTATGTATATATATACATATATATATACATACATGTACGTATGTATATATATACATATATATATATATATATATATATATATATATATTCACTTAATACTGGCTCTGTATGTGTACACGTGCATGATCAGAGCTAGAAAAATTGATGTATCTCGGATATATCAATAAAAAAATATTGAATTTTTGATGAAATGTGTGTATATTTTCCAAAATTTTTATTGTTATGAAAAAAAATAATATAATGATTGATAAAAAACAGTCAAATGTTTATATATATATATATATATATAATGTAGAAACAAACATATTGGGTCCTTAAACTCATTTATACTAAAGAACCACAGAGTATTTAAAAGTAGATTAAATTAGATTTGTATTTTATTTTTCCCGATTTACTGTTTTTTTTTTTTTATATATATATATTATTTACTGTTTTAATAATGATAAAATAGAGAAAATAGAATGTAAATAATAAAAGAATGGAGTCTAACTTTGATCAATTACAAAATTCAATTTTATTAAATACAAAAATTGAACAAATATGTGACAATACTAATGAATATAATGAAACGTTAACAGTTTGCATTTCAAAAGGTAAACGTTTGAAAATAATAAGTTTAGTATTTATCTTTACTTAAAATGGATTTATTAATATTTAAGAATTCATTTTTTCTTATTTGTACAATGATAATTATTTTAAAAACTGAAAATTCCCACATACTGTCGGTTCAAACATCGTGTCGAATTTAATTATTTAAATTTAATCGTGTCCATATTTATGTAAGCAACAGTAAGTCATGCAAGCGAGACGTGAATCATGAGCTTAGTTAGAGGTCATTATTTAATGAAAGGTTTAAAACATGTGCTTTAAAACATACTGTTCATTTCCATTCTTTATTCAGTGAAGTTTAAAATTCGACGCACAGCGTTATTTTTTTTATTGAGGAAGAAGTTCATGCAGAACACATTTATTTGGTTCTTTCGGAATGTTTGCAGACATTGGAAGTATTAAAAAACTATGTTGATGATTCGATGTGACGAATCTAAAATCTGATTGAGTAGACACATTGATTATTCTTACGGTTAAAAACAAAAAAATATTCTGAAAATATTTTATAACGTAGATATATATATATATATATATACATTCAAAAGAATTTTAATATATTGAATTTTTTTATATTTTTTTATTTCGCATCAACAAACAGTTATTTTTATATAATTGTTTTTTCCGTTTTTCTATTCTAAAATACATTTATATACTTTCTAACTGGTAATATACTGAATAGCGGTAGAGTTGAGTATTTTGTTTAAATTGGAACACGTTTCTAGAAAATCTGGCCATATCGTATATTTATTTATGAATTTATTTACTTTTTTTGTAGTTGTTTTTTTTTACAATAAATATGAAAACAATACCCTTAAAAACGAATTTGTTGTACAGTGAAGTTTGTAGATCAATTGAAAGGTTGTTATCGTTGGAATGGTTCTGGCTTGAGAAAATACAATTATAAATATAATTTCTATTCTGTTTATATATATATATATATATATATATATATATATATATATATATATATATATATATATATATATATATATATGAATATAAATCGATAGAATTTGTAGATCTATTTCTAGACAAAAGCCTCTTTTCAAAATTCTAGTTTGAAAAATTTAATGTTTTTATTGTCATAATTTCACAATGCTTTTTCGGATATTATCCCATACTTTTTGCAATATGTCCCACCCTTTTTAATTTAAAATTTTAATTGCTTTTATTCTATCTGTAATTCGCATTTATTTTCATATTCATTTCATATTTTCTACCCTTCCTTATTGTTTCCAATATATACCTATGTATATTTTTTTCTATAATTTGGAGTTGCTTGGCTATTTTGGAAATCGAAATCAATTCTTCATCGTCGTATTTAAGAATAAACCGAATACATTAATCGAATGTTTGTTATTTCTTAGTTGAACTATAATAACGTTTAGGTATTAAAGTATGGATAATTTGTATTGGTATCATATTTACAGTCTTTTTTTAAAAATTATTCGGGCGTTCATCATTTCTTTCCATTTGTTGATATGAAAAAGTTATTTGAAAATACATTAATTGTTTGTACTCTTTAATTGCTTCAGGCACTTTATTTAGTATCGGTATACTATTCCGAGTGAAAATTTCAAGTTAAATATAGCGATGTACGTTAAATACAGCGATATTCCTAAATTAATTTTATTCCATTTTTTAATTCGTACGCTTTCTTAATGAATCAAATATTTTCGGTAATAAGTTGGTTCAAATAATATTAATTTACTTCAACGACTGCTGTTTATTGTATTTCAACTTTCTTTGGACAGACAAAGTTGAAGGTATTGAAGGTTATTTTTGCTCGAATTATTGTTATTATTGTTCTCGGTTATTATTGTCGAATTCTTACTTTTCAATTATACTAACAATAATTATTGTTTAATTGTTTAATCATCTTTTATAACTGCTCGGACGTTTTTGCGCACATAACATCATTGCAAAACAGAGGAAGTTTAGTATTTCGTCTTATTTTTCTACATTCAATTGGGTGATTAGGTGTATATATATATATATATGAATTCTAAAAATACAATTTAAAAATAACACATATGTAATTACTCTTTAAAATAATTGTTCTTAAACATGTCATTTACATGCCTTTTAATATGTATGTGCCTTTTACATGCCTTTTATATGTGTGTATATATATATATATATATATATACATACATACATACATACATACATATGTGTATATATATATATATAATTTATTTAAATAAATAAGAAGTTTGCTTAGGATGTAAACATTTGTTCATAACATAACAAGAATAAACAGTTCGAAATTCATCTTCTATCTTATTTCCAATTATAATCGCAAATTTGACATTGCCTTTGAATAATTTTCGTTTAATATTTATATACATTACAATTAGTGGACTGAAAAAAAACAGGTATGTTTATCTTTCAAATTCGTATGTCTGTTCTTATCTTTGTACTGTGTGTATAACTATTAACACTCATTCATAATTATGGCCTATTTCCGTTGACAAGTTTATATAATTTTTAACTATTTTTTAAGTGAATTCGAGTCGTTTCGATTTCAATTCTATTTATATTACATTCGTGTTTTATTTTTTTTGTTTATTCGAAAGGTACATTATTTTGTTACATTGCAACAAAACATTTCATTCATTTTAATTTTTTTCACTAGATAATGTTAATGAATTACATGTTACTCATGTTTATAATACAGAAAGTAAATAACATACGTCATATGTTACAGTATTTTAAACTATTGTATCATCATATTTAATACTTTGTGTATTTTTTTTGACAGGATTTTACATGCGTCGTATGTTAAAAATGTAAAGAAATCTTTAATCGGACATTTTTATTTATAAGATAATTTTTCGAATTTTGCCGATAATTTAAAATGGTTTATTAAATATATATACAATATTTTTGGATACATATTAATTATGTATCTTAATTTCATATATTTTGCAATTGTTATATCAGTAAAAAAAATCAAATATTTCTAGGTTAATATAAACACATAAAATAAATGTCACATATTTTCTATATAAATATTATTGAATAATCTTGGCAATGTAGAAACAAATGTATGGAAGTTAGTATTGTGTATATTTTGTACTTTCATAATATTTTTGGAAACGATTAGCGAATTTCATATGAAAATAAAATTTAACTAATTGCAGTTTGTGGTAATAACTGTAATTTTTTTATTAATATTTTTTTTATATCTGTTATTTTTTACAGATTTTTTATAAATTATTTAGAGAAATAGTATGGATTATACATGCTTGATAAAAGCACATATTTATTACTTTATACCAAAAGTTAGAAATTAAAAAATGTATAACATTATTGAAGTTCATATATTCTATATAAAAAACATAACAGTTTAGGTTGAGTGGTGAATACCGGTGTCCGCTAATGAACCATGCTCACTTCCCATATCCTATATTAGAATCTAATCGCCAACAAAATATAGTATTCTTTATTTGATCAGTGAGAAAAAAAAATACAACAGTATATTATATATATATAATATTATATTATATATATATATATAGTCAATGCTGTGATTAACGGAACTATTTTTTTTACTTTGCGCATTTTTATTTAGATAAATTATTTTTTTAATATATATATACATATACATATATGAATATTACTAAACACAAGATCTAAAGTAATGTTTTTCGAAGATATTTTCGAATTATAAACCACTAATTAAAAAAAAAAGTAAAAAAATATACAAAATGTGTTTAATTTTTCAAATTTAGAACAACAATATAGCTTTTTTAATAACATCAATGATCTATTTTGATATAAAAAATTTAAATATATATTTTTTCTAAAACATATTCCATAAGTATTAGGTTGGTACGAAAATAATTGCGGTTTTTGTTTTCTGATGATGGAAACATGGAAAAGAAGCAAATAAGAGCACTTTTTTGTACGAATTCAAAACTGCTCGTAAACTAAACGATGCTTTTGGTGTGGGTGCTGTTAAGGAACGTACGGTACAATGGTGGTTCCAAAAATTTCGTGCTGGGGACGAAAGCCTTGAAGATGAAGAAGGTCGCGGATGTCTTTATTCAGTTCATAATGACCAATTGAAGGCGTTACTTGAATCAGAACCACGCACAATAATTCGAGAGGTTGCACTAAAGTTACGCGATAATCATCCTACAGTTCTGGACCACAAATGGAAAAATGTATATGAATTTGAAGGTCATAAACCGCAATTATTTTCCTACCAACCTAATAATTATTAACTGAATGGATTTATTTAACTGTTAAATAGTGCTGTTGTAAATTAATACGATCGACAATTAATTAAAATTACAACTTTTTTAAATTCTGAATGTAACAGGTTTCTCAAAGTATTTTAATTTTTTTATGTTTTTTATTATCTTAACATAAACATAAATATTTATTATCTTTAAGCATACGTTTTCGAATAATAAAAAAATCAAACAGAAGTCATTCATTCATGTTTATTTTTATTTTGTTCTTGTTATTTAGAAAATGATGATTGATTTTAAATTAAAGACTGGTTAAATTATTCAAAAGTATCGATATTTATATTTTTACTTTACAACAATATATATATATAATTGTTGGTATGTAATTACATGCAATTAATTTAAGAGTTTTTCTATTGAATTGGTATTTTTGAAAAAGTATTATTCTAAAGACGACTGAAATGAGCAGTCAATTAATGATTCCATTAACAATCTTGAAAAACAACTAAATGTGTATGCATCGAGAACAATACAAAATTTCCATATGTTTTTGCTATAAACCTATAAATGATTAATGCAATATTCTCTTCTATTATTTTAAAACAAACAGTTATTCAACTGTATATTTCTATAAATTAATTGGTTTGTTACAGTTTGTGGCTTGGTTTAGTTTTATGATTCATTCAGACTGACCTGAAATATTGATTGAAACTAAAGGATTGCGTTGACAATTGTTTTTAAGACATTTCTGATTGCATATATATTTCTCATTAAAAAAAATTAGATTTTATATTATGTAACTGAAGATAAATAGAACGTGTCTTATTTGTAACTGCGAATTAGAAATTAAAATCTAAATAATTATATATATATATATTTATTTATTTATTTATATGCATTTATTTATATTTATATTTTATACCAATGTTATACCACAGTTAGTTAATTTTTTCAGTTGTAACATCTTTATTTAATTTTTTAATTTACAAAAATTTACAGAAAATAAGAATTAACATATAATTGAAAAACAATACTTGAAAATTTTATTTTTATATAGTTTGATTCGAATATTATTCTATTGTCTGATATATCGTTTCTTTATCAGGTGATTTAGTTAGTGTTTAATTCTCTTTTTAATTCTTGCAGATATTTAAATAATCTCTATATACAAAACAAGGTGTGTTTTATATGAATTATATTTAAGACATATTTCTGAAGTAATGTTATTTAAAATAAAAAAGCTAAATAATTTATTAATATATTTATATTTAGTATTTTTTTTAATCACACGATTTATTGATCTGATTAATCTTTTTATTATTTTTGCTTGATTGCCCCAATGACCGCTTGCGATGCATTCGTATTCTTCGAATCTTTTTGATGAATATACATTTTTCTTTGAAATTTAAAAACTAATTTTAATCATAATATCAATTTAATTCAGTTAAATTTCAAACATGAAATTATACATATCGCAATTATCTTAAGACGATTTGTTGAAATCAGGCATTCTAACAGTCAGCAATAGTATTTCTTCACGGAAAATATATTAGGAGTATATTAATAATGGTTGATGTACAGTACTTTCGCGTTGGCCCCGTTGGATAATTTTCAAAGTATTGTTTTACGACTTGTTGAGCAATATTTTGACAATTTGTACACTTGGTGTATAGTGACTAGTTAGAAAAATTTATACTGATTTTTGGTAAATTACCAATATATGTTTCAAGACTATTATATCGACAAGATCACATGTATAGAAATAAAAAATTATAATTTAAGTAACAGGTGTATGTAATAAATTTTATTTATGTACAATTTATCTATATAAAAATTTGGTATTTTATGAAATAAAATTTTAAATAGGTAACAATATGGTAGTATATATTGAAAATTAAGAAAAAATAGAATACACACACGCATGCACTTGTATATATTTACTGTTGCTGTTATTATAGTTTCTGTCGTAATGTCTTTAGCTATCAGTTGATAGATTTATGCCACTAAATGATTTCATTGAAGGTTTAAGTGTAGTTTATAACTTTCAACTTTAATTTTATATATATATATATATATATATATATATATATATATATATATATATATGTATGTATATTGAATGTGTGTAACAATTAAAAGACTGTTATTTTCTACTCGAATCTTATTACCATGAAAATGACTTGACTACTGACAGAATGAATATTTCTTTTCTTTACTTAATCTCTTCTTATTGCCAGCATTACCATTATTTTAGTTGCATATTAGGAACTGACTTATTATTGGTTCTACTTAGGTATAAAATCTCTATAGACGCCAGACTACTTATACATATATATATATATATATATATATATATATATATATATATATATATATATATATATATAGCATATTGTTGCATTTGTATAATAAATGCTCTTATTTGTGATACATAGTTAAATAAACAAAATGTAATATAGTCGTCGAAAATATATGTTACAATCTGTAAAAATTAGCCATGAAAATATTTGTACTAATGACGAATAGGTTCGTTATGAAAAAAATGGTCCAAGTATGGGAAATTCGTGAACAATTCAAATAACTGAACGTTATTCTACCTACAGCAGGCCTCAGGCATCAAGCAAGTTAATTGCGTGTATATTATGAATAAAGTTTTGAAGGTTATGTTAACATTATTATTATGGTGTCATTTTAGTTCAGCATTAATATTATTCATATATGATTTTTTTTAATTGCTTTATAGAGTGTGCATATTATATTTAATGATAATCTAAATCAATCTGTTAAGAATTACATAATGTATATATATATATATATATATATATATATATATATATATATATATATATGTATAATGTGTGGGTATATATTTAGAACATAACGAAAATTTGTTCTCATGACTGTTTTCATTCATTTTGTAATGCGGTTAACAATTAAACTTGATCTTAAGGGAATTTTATTCTAGGATACTTCTCATGTTTTAAATTGTATTTACCTTTGCTGTGCATTTAAAAAACAAATAATCTTATAGAAAATTGGATCAATTTGTTTTCTGTTCTTAAAAGTAATAATAAATTAAATACAATTAAATATGTACCAAGAAAATAAATATAAATTAAAATTGGCGAAGAAAAATTTTAAATTACAAGGTAAATAATGAAATTAATAAATTATATCATTTAAAAATATTGAAAATACGGGTCAAGGAATCCGGAATGATCGAATGTATCATTTATTATTCTCTTTAGAGCAGCGAAGGTAAAATATATTTTTTTTTTATATAATGTAAGTAAAAATGTTAGTAAAGGTCATAAGAGTTAATGTTTTGTAATGAGAACAATCGTAACAGTTGACGTCAAAAGTAAAAGAGAATATAAAACTAGTGAAAATATTACTGGAGTACAGTATTAAATAAATAAATAAATTTCGTTCGATCGGTATAACGTCTTTGTAATACGGGAAAATAAAATAACTACACAGAAATTTTGCTCATTTTGTATTCAATAGATATAACCTTATTGGAGTAGCGAATTTCTAGAAAAAATGGGTCGGATTCGTTTAATAGAATGAAAATAATTTACAATATTAGATTTCATTTTTACATCCTTTAAAAGAATAATTGGAATTATTATATATTACGTTGATAATAATAATAGTTGTGATTATAAAATATGATATGTATATTATTTTCAATATATTCCCGAGAGTCTGAAATGAATTTCAATATTCTATTCTTAAATCATTTAATTATTGTGCATTTAATTTCAGAGAAAAAGACTATAAGAAGCATTTGGCGAACGAGCTTTGCTATAAAGGAAACTTTTGTATCGAGGTTTTATTTATCTTAACCAGGTGAACGATGGTTATTTTTGTTTCGTTTGCAATATATTAAAGTATTTTATTTTTACTAGCGTGGAATATTTTAGTGTAAGATAATAAAAAAAATAATTTTTAAAAGAAGAGTTTTAAGTGAACTTTTAAAAACAAATTAGTTATAGTTACTAAATTTAAATAATTTATATACATTTCATGCTGAAGAAAATTGGTAGAAAAACATATAAAGTGTGAAGATTTTTTAAATCATTACAAGCAGTAAAATTAAGAGATGATAATATAAGAGTTTATTTTCAATTATTATCAATACTCATTTTACAATATTATTGTTGAAAAGTATTTAAAATTTCTCTCTTTTATTTCGCTTGTATATATGTGAAAACAAACGTATGTCCATTTTGCATTATAGAGAAGCTTTATTATGTTTTTTCCTAATTATACCTGTCATTATGTACCTAGAAATTATTTTATAAGTATCTTAGTCAAATTGGGATGGATAAAAATGTGAATTATGTATGTATGTTGTATGTTTCATACTTATCTATCTGCACACACATATATATATATATATATATATATATATATATATATATATATATATATATATATATATGTAATATTTGTATGTATTAAGGTATTTTAACGACTTCTCGAAGTTGCTAATTGCCTATGGATTATTCATAAAAATGTTAATTGACTGTCTTTGTTGGCAGATTGCTGATTTTATAAAGTTAAGGGGTAATGGTTATTAGTGCGTAAATAGATCAAGATAATATTTAATAATTCGACCGAGGCAAAACGTCTTATAAAATTGGTGAGTGAATACAATTATAATAAACTAGCTAATCGGATCAGTGAATCAGGTACATTCTCTATTTTCTATTCGACATTCTCATTTTTCTATTTCCTTTATTCCTCTTCGTTATGTTTATTGATCAATTTGTTCAATTTTTATTTATAGGTGTATGTAAAATATACAAAAGAAGAATTGTTATACACAATGAATGGCACTGGAAGAATTCACGGGGTAATTTTGTCACTCGTGTTCTTTTAGTGCCGTCTACTGTGTTGGCTAAAAAATTATCTACAGTGCTGCAGTAATCTCTAATGTATAATCGTATTTGAAGTATCATGTGTAATGTACATATACATATATATATATATATATATATATCACCTAATCAAGAAAGTTCTGTCGTTTTTGAATCGAGAAAAAACACTTGTGTATTTTTACATAAAATAACTTTATTTATCAAAATATTCACCTTCGCATTGAGCGATCCTTTTCCAGCGAGAAAATAATTTATAA
The DNA here is from genome assembly GCA_034766995.1 of Acanthacorydalis orientalis. NCBI lineage: Eukaryota > Metazoa > Arthropoda > Insecta > Megaloptera > Corydalidae > Acanthacorydalis > Acanthacorydalis orientalis. The sequence goes on along the minus strand of CM068322.1, from coordinate 16,214,294 downwards.
ATTCCATTTTTATAAAATTGATTATTTTTATTTTCAAAAAATGTAGACACCTCCATTTTTAATTCTTTTTCATTATTAAACTGTTTTCCACGTATATGATTGTCCAAAGATAAAAATAGGTGATAATCTGATGGAGATATGTTTGGGGAATACGGAGGAATGAGAAGTATCTCCCACCCTAAATTCATAATTTTCGTTCTGGTCTCTACTGCAACGTGTGGTCGTGAGTTATCTTGCAAAAATAAAACTTTTTTCCCGATTTATAAGTGCTGGCTGTTTTTGTTGTAATACATCGTGTACTCGTTGGAGTTGTTCACTATAAATATTTTCTGTTAGGGTTTGACCCACTCCTAGATATTCATGGCGAATAATTCCTTTTGAAGTCCACCAAATATAGAGTTTTCGTAGTATTAACTTTCCTTTAGGACTTTCTGGGACAGGATCATCTAATGAAAGCCAGCGGTGAGTACGTTTGTAGTTCGAATACATTATCCATTTTTATCAGTGGTCAAAATTTGATCCAAAAAGTTCTCTGATTTAAGTCGTGAAATAAGAGATGTACAGATTGTAAGACACTGTAATTTGTTATTGGGAGTTAATTCGTGTGATAACCATTTACTTAATTTCCAACTCTTTCCTATTTTGTGTAAATGCTTCCGTATTGTATCATCACTTACTTTGAACAATTCTACAAGCTAATGACATGTTAAACTGAAATTTGTTTCAATCATTATCTCCAATTCGTCGATATTTAAATTTGATGGTCTACCTGATCTGGTCTCGTCTTTAATGGATTCATCCCCGGCAGAAATTTTTTTAAACCATCTCTGGGATAGTCTTGATGTAATTTTATTTTCTCCAAACGCAGTACAAATTTTTTTTGCAGTTTCTGTAGCGTTAGTCTCAAGTTTAAATTCATAAAGCAAACACGCACGTATTGCACTATTTTTCTAACAGTCATTTTTTAGGGTTAGAATTATTATTTAAATTAAAGTTAACAGTTCGAGATTCATTCAACAATTAACAGTAAAACACATGCTAATGTAACTGATAAACAATTCTTGGAATTTTATCTGATAACAAGTGTTAACAATTCTTGGAATTATTGTACGAAACAACGACAGAACATTTTTGATTACTTAACATTTATATATATATATATATATATATATATATATATATATTTATATGAGTGTGTGTGTATGTATGTATTTATGAGTTAAGAGTACTTTTATTAGTGATATTTACGAAGTATTATCAGTAATACTGGCATTATGATTTATTTAGTTAGTATCTAGGAAGAGTAAGTTGAAATTTTCAGTGTATATATATATATATATATATATATATATATAACTACAAATAGAAAGCTTTTCTTTCAGTGTATATATCAAAATTTTATAGTACTAAGTATCATAGTTGTTATTTTTATGTTCTCTAAAAATAAATGAATATTTATTATACGTTGTTACAAGAGAAATAGCTGTCCGTTTAAAATATTAACATAAGTTCGTTAAGAAATCATTCTTGCATAGATAATGAATTTATTTATATTAATTTACATTTTGTAGTATCAATTAAATCGAAGTGATAATATTAAGTGAAAAAATAATGTATGAAATAAAGTCTAAGTTAAATTTATTTGGAGTTGAATTAATAAAGAATATTAAATTGTAATCTTTTGTTATATATATATATATATATATATATAGATATATATATATATATATATAGAGAGATATAGATATATATATGTGTGTGTGTATATATATATATATATACATATACATATATATGTATGTATATATATATATATATATGTATGTATGTATATATACATATATATACATATATATGTATGTATGTGTATATATGTACATACATATATATATATATATATATATATATATATATATATATATATATATATATATATATATATATAATTACAAAAATGACACATTTGTAATCATATATTTATGAATCAACGTATGAGACATCATCACATGTCGTTATAAAGTACCGAAAACATGAATCAAACTGATTGTAATATAATGATTTATTTTCTGCCGTTTAAATTTATTAACATGAACTTTAAACATAATTTAAAACATGAACTTTGTGTTCCAGAACCATTTATGCAGTATTAACGATTTATAGAATAATTCTGTGGTAGTTGCTAATTACAAAAATTGTAATTATTTATTTTATAATACATAAAGAGTTCGAAAATGTTTAGACTGTAACACAGATGCAAATTATAAACATTTTTCAGTCTATGAATATTTTTCAGTTTTGTACTTAAAAAGTACTGAATTGAATCTAATGTATGCTTCTTTTCATTACTTTCATGACAATTTGGAAGAATTACGTCACTTAATATTATTAAAACATTATCTATGAATTTATAATGTCTATTTTGATCAATTATAATTAAATTATAGTACATAATGCGTACACCTCTTCGAAGTACTTACATACAAGATTGAATACGACAAACCCACTCCTGTTACTATACAATCGTAGATTTGTCAGTATAGTAGACATATGTTTTTTATATAATGTAAAATAGTTTTATAGACTTTTATACAAAAAAATACACCATATGTATAAACTATAATAAAATCAATTGAATATTTTTGCGAATCATTATAAAATCAGGTCACAAGATATATAACATTAATAATACAATGAAGATAATAAACTCTCATGATAATAGAATAAAATTAAGTATTTCAGAAAACGTAGAAATAAAATAAATGCCTACCTTCTATTTTTTATTCAAGAAAAGTCCGTTTTTTAAAAAAAAAAATAAATTATTTATCGAATCCAATTTTACATTTACTGACAGAACAGCCTACTGCCTACACCAAATTTTCATTATGTCCATCAAATAGTGGACCTAAGGTTAAGAGTTTCTAATATTATTCAAACTGTATCCACAATCAGTTCTAGATTTATCTTTATCTGAAGATGAAACGAGTACCAAAATTAAACATGACGAAAGAAAGTGACCCAATGGCAAAAATGCGAAGATTGGATTTATATAAAAAATTCCAAATTCTCACAATGAAAATTTTAGTCTAAACTCTAAGAATTGTTATTTGTGTTTTTATTTATTGTAGTAATAAAATAAAAAATATATAATTGTTTTTTGATTTTCTAATGAAAAATAGAATTACAAATGACTAAATGAATAAATCGACAGAACTTCTTTTTTGTAACTGATAATCTCAAATAGTAAAATGATCGATGGGCTTATTTATAAAATATGAAATAATTAAATTTTTTATATAAAAACAAAAAAAAAATAAATTGTGTTATATGTATCAATTCTTATGTATTATTTTAACATTTAAATCCATAATAAATAATAATAACTGTACGTTTTTATTTCTTAAAATGTATACTTAGTTAAAATTATATTTATTTATACTTATTTTGCAACATTTTGTTTCTTGTTAAAAATCTAATTCTTTTGAATGACATCTTTCCCAAATATTCAGTAAATAATTGTAGTACACAATCGACTACATATTACTGTATATAACATGGATGTATTTATTATACAATAATTATAGAAGAATCTTGCAAATATTGCTGCCAAGAATTTGAAATATTCTAAAAGCGAACAACAATTTTTTTCTTAATCTTTTTCTCTGATTTATAAATCGTGAACAATTAAAATCTGGAAAATAAGAACATTTTTAGCAATAAGTGAATAGTTTCATTAGATATATCAAAACATTTTTTGAACTCAAATTTCTTTAAAAGGATTTAATTGCTAAAAAGACGATTGTTTTGAATTTAGAAAAAAAATAAAATAAAGAGACAGAATATGAAACGAGAGGTAAGATTTTAAACAAAGAAGTATAATGTTGTTACACCTGAAACAAAAAAACAAATATTTAAATGTAATCTCCAACATATAAGTGATTCAAATACACGAAAAATGTTAAGATAGGCAGAGATACTTCAGGAAAAAGTTGTATTCTTGGTTTTTAAATTAGCAAAAAAATAATGTTATTATTAGTTGGGAATTTCTTAAGGTCAAAGAAATATACTTTCATAAAGAATTTTACAAAAACGATAACTTAAAATTCAGGGATAGATGACGATAAATTTAAAAAGAGTTCAGAATAAGATTATTAAAAATAAGTGGGTAAAACTTATCATAGCAGCATGAATTAGTGCAATTTTTTCAGAGAAAACTTCCACAAAATATTAGAGTTTAAACTGTATGAGCAGATTTATAATATTGAGAGTCGAGTATTTAAAAGAATGTTTCCATCAAATACTTTTTTGTTAGTATAAGAGAAAAGAACCACCGGCCGAAACTATTAATTAGAGTTAAAATTTTAGAAGGTGTTAATGTAACATGAAAACAAAATTTGAAGCTACGTGTAAAATGATTTAGCTTTCTATAGAATACAAACGTTCAAAATATACATAGTGGGACAGATTGAGATAAAAAGTATTAATTGAAAACATTTACAGTCGAGAGGCTACTTTTTTTAAAAAGTGTTATTGATAATTACATTAAATCCACGCGAAACTTTAATGAATACTTTAATGAATTTCAGTGAAACTTATAAATTACAAGAATGAATACTTGTCTCTGCTATCTTCTTCCAAGAATATGAACCGTTTTTAAAACATATTATATTAGTATAAAATATGTAAGCAACTGTACAAAAATTAGGAAATTCTTACCACTACTATTTCTCAACGAAAGTAATTCATAAAAAAAAAACAATGACATATTTTCATAGAAATGACTATATTATACATTATCTTCTGTTTGACAACTGGTATTTTCAAGAACAACGGAAATGACATTATCATCTACAGTTTGAATTGTTACCGAGCATGTTTCCTTAACAATAACTTTTTCTTTCAGATCGATTTTATTTTGTCGAAGAATCAGTAGATCTTTATTAGCAGCGCTTAAAGAAGATGTCAATTCTAATATTGTTTGAGAGCTAGTTGATAATTGTTTTCGTAAATAATTTATCATGTCTTCTATCTGCAATTTTATTAAATGTTTTTCATTGTTTTATTTGTTATAAAAAAGTAGTATTTTGATAAAAAATAATATTTAAAGTTACTATAGTAGCGTTAGATACATTTTTATAATTTGTAATAAATGCATTTCTTACAAAAATTAGAAATATCAAGGAATTTATTATTTTATTTAATAATTTTGTTATATACTCATTTTATGATAGGCTCAATTACTGTAGTCTATTTTTTTGTTTATATATATATATATATATATATATATATATATATATATATATATATGTATTATTATTAAACATTAAATAATATTAATATACAATGAAAATAATAAAACTATATTACTAACAATGTATTATTTTTAATTACATTTATGTGTAGGTACACTTATATTATGTGTTTTTTTACCTCTTTAGATATAAATTCATCATTTTTCCATATTTGTGATTCGTTTATCATATCTAACTGTACTTTTTGTTTATATTTTTCTAATTCCGCTGTGAACATATACTTTGAATATTATTGATAAATGTGATCATAGAATAAATAGTTGGAAATAATTTACCAGATTTCCCAAGAAACTCTTTTTCAAGACGTCTATATTCAGTATTTAATGATTCATTTTCTTTTGAGAGTTTAGTTATAGTACATTCCATTTGTTTTCCAATGTTAATTGCAGATTCTACGTCTCTTTGAACACGTCTTTGATCAGTTTCCAATTTTTCTAAAGTACTTAAAAAATATGTATATATATATATATATATATACTAGAAGTGAGAACGAATAATGTTTCTCAAAATAACAAAAAAGATTTGTTGTATTTTAAAATGTTAAAAGACAAATTAAAACAATGTACACTTAAAAACATTTCCTGTTCAGTAAATAAAGGTTAATATTCTTTTTACAAAGAATTACTTTTTTCAAAAAATAATTTTATTTAGCGTGAATAAAACTGTTTTATTGTTAATTAGTGATTCTAATTTTAATTCATTGAGATGAAAATGCATGTTATGTGTATGTATGTAAGATGTAAATATATGGACTGTTATTAATAATGGATTATTTTCAGATTTTGTAAAAAATAAAATATATATATAAGGAATGATACTCAAATTAATAATAAAAATGGAATTAAATTTAAATTTATATACACGTAAAAGAATCAACCTACTCATTGAACGCAATATATATATGTTATTTATAGAAGTATATGTAATTTGCAAATGGAAACAACAATATAAGAAAATGTATATGATAAGATCTATGAGATGCTACAGTTGTAAAAATTATGATGTTTTTCATATAATTATGAAAACTTGTTTATTTCTAATTGAATGCAGGTATTTTTTTATATTTTTAATTTATACGTGTATGTCATAGTTTTTTGTAAAGACCATAATTTACATTAATTTATAATCAATAATTATTATAAAAATAAATAAAAGATTATAAGATATAAACATATAAATTAATCAGTAGCTATATAGTAAGAAAAATTCATTGTCATATGTATATATTTTATGATATTGTAGTTTAGTGCTCTCTCTCTCATACATGTATATATATATATATATATATATATAAAACTTTATTGGAAAACTGTGGAAAAGAGAGGCACTGAATCGAACAAAATGGAAAGTCATGGAAGAGGCCTTTATCCCGCAGTGGATTGACAGGGGCTGAAGATGATGATGATATATATATAGAGCAAATTTTTTGAACCACTGCAAATACGCATAATATAGGCGAAATATGAAATTGAATAAATAAAATTGTATATTAAATTTCTCATTTAATACCAGAAAAATGATGCCAAAGTATATAAACTTAAAGAAAATTAGTGATGAATTATGAAGTGTTAATTCATTTCTTTAAAGGAATTTTATAGAGTGACACTAATAATAAGTTTATAATAATTAACATTTTTTTAATAATTATAAACTAGATAAATTTCATTTTTTGTTTGCTATATTTTATTTATATTTATTTAGTTATTTGAAAACTTTCGTCATCCAAAATAATAAAATAATATTATTTTTATTACTTTACTATTGGTCATTTTTAAATAAAACCTTATTTAAAAGCTTAATATTCTTCTGAGTTGTCCCGATTTTATAATTATTTATAAAAAAATATAGCAAAGAGGGTAAAACTATCAGTTTAAAATTTTGTATGTATTATAATTTGTTACATTTGGGATACAATTGTAAAAAAGAATTATTTATTTGTATACATTTTATTTTTTCATCGCTTTTATTATTGATAAAAACATTTTCTATGGTAATTCTGTCTACTTTAGATTATTTATAGAGATTTATAATATCTTATTTAAACTATTAATACGGTCTTTATTTTAAATAGCAATTTGTTTTTTTTTTATTTATCTAAGAAAAAAAAGATTTGAAACTTAATTTATTTAATAATTATATATATGCAACTTAATGGGCATAATTGTATATTAATGTAGACAGATGATAATTCAAATAGACTAATTTTTATCATTGATTTAGATAAGATAGATATTTGCGATTTAGGGACGGGTTGATGATTTGAATAAGGTATTAAAGAAATATAAACCATATATACATACATGAATATTATATATATATATATATATATCATATAAATAATTATTGTAAAATTAGTTTTTAAAAAAAATCAGAAAAATAGTTAACAATGGAATCTCAATAATTTGAGTAATTGTTGTTCTTGTATCTGACAATATGTCAATCGAAAGTTTAATTTTCATTATTACCTTTTAAGATCATTAGCAGCTGAATTTACAAGAGCAAAATTTTCCAAAACATCTTTTTGTGATGTAGTAATATATTGTTGTTGTTCTTCTAATTCTTTTATTTTTCTTTTAAGTGATGAATTTTCTAACTGTACATTATGGAATTGGGCCAACAATGTCTTTTGATCTTTTTCCTATGGTTAACAAATAGGAATATATACGTAAGCATATATATATATATATATATATATATATATATATATATATATATATATATATCAAAATAAAATATATACTATACATAAATTTCCAATTGAATTTTTTGTAAAGAACTTGCTTCTTTAATTTGTGTACGTTGTTCTTCAAAATGTCTTAGTGCTTTTAATGTGATTTCTAATTGAACTTTATCCTCATTGTGATCTTTTTTTTCTTTGTCTAATGCATCTTCTAATTCTTGTTGTTTAATATTTGATTGTAGTAAATCTTGTCTGCATTCACGTAACAATGACTAAAGATTTTTAAAACCATATTTCATGAAAATAATATATTTAAATTATTATATTAAAATTAATAAATAATTCTATATACTCGTTTCATATTTAATTCGTAAATGATTTCACGTTGAATATGTTCAAAATTTAATATATCAGACTGTGACTCCATTTTAAAACTTTGACAGATAAGTTTGAAACACTCTTTTGTTTAATTTAGTTGGCGTAAAGAACGACAGCGCCTATGAGAAATACAAATATGCTAAAAGCTAACAGATAAAATTTATGAAGTAATGTTTTCAGTTTAAATAGAATTTAATATATCAAATTAAGAGTATTTGCCTGAAAATATACTACCATGATATCATGCAAAAAAATATATTTCACCTTAATAGAGTGACGATGTATATAGAACAAAGAGGTAGTTGTACAGGATATATTTTACAACAATGAATGAATTATTGTGTATTTAAAAAATATGAATGAGTTATTTTGATTTTAAATGATTTAAAAAGTGTTTAGTAATGTTAAATACAATGAGCATATGTGTTTTCGTTATAAAATAAGTAATTCTAATAAAATGTTACTTAATTTTAATGCCACTGCTATGGATTATATTTAAGATTTGGAGTAATATTTTATTTAAAAATTAATAATGTATACTATAAAATAATCAATATAATGCCGAACAAGAGACAAAAATGTCATATATTTACAAATGAGAGATTTTTTTAGAAAAAATCGATATTTTCAAGCTATTCAATAAAATGTTTTCGATTTTTCTACGTTATAAAATCATAATAATGATAAATTATGTTTTTTTTTAATAAAAATCTTTAATAATTGATGACCGTGGTACGAACCTCTTCTTTAATATTTCTTCGTATGATAAAAATTATTTACATTCATAAATCAACCTATTAACTGTTTCATATGATAATAATAGACTGATAATTCAGAACATAATTTATGTTTGACAAACATCGTTATATAGATCATTTCTAATAACTATAAATGCTTAAGGTTAACCTCAAAGTCAATCAATATATATCATATCTTTTAGTGATTCCGACAATAATACTTTAACATATAATATATTTCCTTTAAATAAAGGTACTTTGAGAGACAACACACATTTATTAATATTAATATATATATATATATATATATATATATATATATATATATATATATATATATATATATGTATATATACTTATGTATATTGTTAATTTATAATTTGTAACCAGCACAGGAAAAAACGATTACTGATTAACTTTTCTTAATGCCATAGTATATCGATATTTTTTGATGGAACTAAATATATTTACGTTCGTTTTTAGTATTAGCAAAGATTTTTATGATTCACTCCAGAATATTGAAAGTTGGATACATTTTTTTAAATCCGGTACTCTCTTAATGAATGATAAATGTATGGCGGAGCGTGTTTTAAGTCTGATATAGATTATTTTTTACTTGACTATAAATGTTTCTAATATATATATATATATATATATATATATATACATATGTAAGTACAATGAACATTCAAACAGAAAGAATAATACATTCAACGCGAATTAATTGAAATGCTCGATGATATTTTAGAAATATTACAATATTTGCTATTTTTAAGAAGATTTTAGAAATAAGATAAAGTTAATAAGGCATTTTTTAAAATCATTTTGTAAATAGTATAGTATTTTTACATCTTAGCTTATGATAAAAACCGAATAATAAAAAATTTCCAGAATGATGTTTTGAAAATGACAAGCTATTAATTAGAAACATTAAACATGTATTATATATATATAAATATATATATATATATACATATATAAGTATATTATATATATAATATATTGTATATATATGCATATATATATATATATATATATATATATATATATATAATATATTCTCTCTCTCTCTCTCTCTATATATATATATATATATATATATATTTGTATATTGAGAAATAGACATTTTTTATAGAAGTATGAATACAATTTTTCAGAAGTATGTGAAGCTTAAAAAATAAACATTTGTGACATATTGGTATACAGTAACGTTTATTATAATTCGTATGTAATTATAACATGATTATAAATAATTCATTCTTCTTATGATTAGGTTATTGAACTTGTTAAAGTATACTTACTTCAAATTTAAAACCTACAGTGTGATAAATATATGTCATTAAGGAATTATACAATGTTTTTAAAAAGATGAGTAATTTTGTCCTTGCAATTAATCTATTCAATTATAAAGGTACTCTTGTATATATAGCGTCTTTCAATTATATTTGTACAACACGCAGACATGAAATCAAATGTGAAAAACTATTGAATATAGTTATTTTTTATTTTATTTTTTTCTTAACTATATAAAAATTTAAGAAAAAGCAACCAATTTTTCTCAATAACTTCCATTTTTATATTTAACCAATATTGAATATATTCAAAAAAGAATCAAATCGAGGAATTAGTGACATTTCATTACATTTTAATAACCAGTACTTTATTATATTATTACGATAATCTATTTCAGATTTTATATAATTTTCAAAAAGTATTTTTTCCGTTTTTAAATATCTAAGTAGAAAAGTTATTAGATTCTGATAAGATATAAAAATTTTACAAAATAAATCTCTTACATCACAAAAACAAATGATTTGTATTTATGTAAATTAAGAAAAATAACGTAAGTGAAATTTTATATAAGTTTTGATAGATATTTATCTGAATTAAGAGATGGTGTTCTTAATAGATGATGTGTGCCTTCCTAGCAGAGATTATAAATGGAAAGAGAGGAAATGTGAAGTGGCTATAGAAAAATTGTTTTAATGTGTTGTTAATTGTTTATTAACTAATTCTAAAAATGAAAGAGGGCATAAAAAGTTCATTTCCAGAGAGGGAATGAGAAAAATTAATAAATATGATCTTTGAGTATTTACTATTATATAAAGACATTGCTGTATTTCTTCTAACAATGTACTTTCTGATATTCTATAAGTAAATAATTCTAGGACAAGTCGTCTTGCTGGTTTTTATCCTTTTGGATTAACCATGTTTCTGTTTTTCACTAATAATTTCTCCGTGAGAGCTATTTTCAGATATATATTTAAGACTAACTTTAACCCTGATTTATTTTTTATTTATACAAATCGGATTTAAAATTACATTTCAACATTTACCTAAGCATTGCACTAGTGCCGAAATTAGTAATAGAGAATTGACATTTGGCTGATAATAAAGGATGAAACCACTAGTAAAATGTATCAATGTTATAATAGATATGAAAACATACATTTTCTATTTCAATTCTAGTCAAGTTGCAGCTCTGTTTTTTCACTGTATCTGTTCAACTTCAATAATTTTTGTCGCACTGACTGAAAATGTTAGTTAAAAGACATTTTTTTATATAATTAGATTTAAAAAGTCATTATCGATAGTGTGATGAGTGAATTAAATTGTTTTTCACAATATAGAAAGCCAAAATATAAAGATATTTAATATTAATTAGACCACCTTATTACTTCTCGGAACACAAATGTTACAGAATAAATCAAAAATGAAATAAACACTCAAAAAAAACATTTTTGTATATATCTTTAACCTTGGATATTTATATCATGTCTACTGGTGTTCCTTTATAAAGAATAGAACAAGATTATACTATTCAGTGAACCATTCAAATAATAGTTTACTTTGATAGATTTGATAATTATTTTATTCACTATTCGATAGAGACTACAATAGTTTCCTCATCAAATTGTTAACTGGTCGATTTGTTTACATCTTTAATATAGTTGATCTGATGTAATAGCACTTCGCAACCTGTAAGGTGTGGCTTCTATGGCTACATTATGTCACATAATATAGTCAATGTCCGCATTGTATAAAATTATTTGTGGCCGTATGAATAATTATATATTTATTACTAATCATTAATACATATCTATTACTTGTTAACGCGTTCTCTTTATCTTTACTTATATATATATATATATATATATATATATATATATATATATATATATATATCCAATGAGTTGTAAATATATAAAATTTTAATTAATGACTATTGCCCATTTTCATTTTCTTTGTAAAATATTCACTTATTATTTTTTAAATTACCATATCATAGTAATTATTAGTCTTTTAAGTGAAAATTTACAAAGAACTGAAATTTAGGGCGTTTTTGTATTTAGTTTTTAAATGACAAGTTATAAACTATACAATAGCTATTCAAATTTTTGATGAAAAAATATCAATTACTAAAGTTAATAAAAACTAATCAAGTGGGATATATTATATATGAGAATAAAATGAAGAAATGCACAAGACTGTAAAATAGTGATTTTGAAACTTGGCGATACTATGATCTCCTAAAATGTTTTATGAATTCTAACGATTTCCTATCCATTCTTTCAAGAGTAAAAATAATTTCGAGAAAATTATACAATAAATAAATATTTAAATCACTGATGATAACTAATTTCTTTATATATATATATATATATATATATATATATATATATATATATATATATATATATGACAATTTTTTGATGCGTCATGCTCTAACTGAACTGCGTACAGCTAAACTGCTTGCGATGGAAATGTTGAAGTTAAAATGCTCATCTCAGATTATGTGATTTTAATTCTGATTGGTTAAAATGGTCAACATCAGCTACACTCATTCCTATGTAATTAAATATTACGGTTAAAAAAAGATCAAATATTGTATATTATGAAGCATTAGAGTAAAATATAACATTGTTATTAGAAAAACATAGTCTTTAATTTATTAAAGTTAACAGCTAAAATCATTATCCACCACAGTCAGGCTGGGGGAGTGAGCTAAGCGAGCAGGGGATGGACTCCCCATTGTACGTTTTGAGCATAGCGAGAGATTTATTATAAAAAGGTAAATATATATATATATATATATATATATGTAAATATATATATATATATATATATATATATAAATTTGGAATCTTATTGCTTAGTTTAATTTAATATGAAAAATCTGCTGCTACATAAATTTTGAAATCTAGGCTTTATAACCGAGATAAGTATTTTGATTTTTTATTACACATAAAATTTAAATTGGTATTTGATTTTTACAGTAAGAACTACACAAATGAATCAGATTCAGCAGATGATATTAATATGTTTATATAATTTTCATTTAACTCTTTATACTCCTTTTCCACACTGATTTAACATTCAA
>CM068322.1:16103309-16195809 GCA_034766995.1 Acanthacorydalis orientalis | reverse complement strand
AATACATTCAACGTAAATCTTGTAGAAAAATTATTTGCAAAATATTATAATCAACTAGAGAACGTTTTAAAACTTTTTGAACTGTTTAAAAAGAGAACTTTTTAAACTTTTTAAATCAACTAGAGAACTTTTTAATAGCACTTCACGATGAAAAGTAAATATTAAATAGTAACATTTTGTGGAAACAGTTGATCCTTTAAGGGTGAAACGTTATTACGTGGAGTAATGACTAGTAATTTGTACAAATAACTATAATGATCTTTGTAATAGGAATGGTATATTATCAATATAAAAAATAAAGCTTTTAAGAACCTAAATTTTGTAATGAGAACAATAAAGGGATGCAATGAAAAAAGCAAGTATTTATTTCTAGTGAGACAAGTACTTACTACATGAAATTCATATCCTACAATGCGAGATATTGGACATATACAAAGAAAAGCTGTGTTTTTATTTTAAATAGATCTTTCAGGTTGAATAGCACAAGTAAAATTGTAAACGAATTAAAGTGAGAAAATTTAGAGAAACTTCTACAATTATAATTAGTACATTTATAGCATTTTAGTGTTAGATAGAATGGGAGGATTTAAATTAATTATAGAAGAATGTCTTCTTCTTTTAAAAGAAAAATGATCATTAATTAAAAATTATATTACAAAATTGTAAATAGTTGTTGATAAAGGTTTAATATTTCATAGAGGCGTTTATACTTGGAATGAATTTCATTTCTGAATATCAAAATAATGGATGTCTTCAGTAAAAAATTTTAAGAACAGATTAAGAAAGTGAATATGTAAAATACTTTGTTGTTTTTTAAAATTTCTGTTATCAAACTTGTTATGTTAATAAGGCATATTATAATACTATTATTATTATCGACTATTTATTATTATTATCGACAGCAAAATCTAAATAAGATTCTCACACTGATCAAAAATGTTTGTGAATTTATAACTTAAAAGAATAGCGCAAACCTGACATTAAAATTCTTTAAATGATAATACTGGTAATCTTTCCACTGTAATCTACAGCAAAAAAAATGCGACCTCTCAAATCATTTCTGAACATCTGACGTTCTTGTAAAGTCTATGTTCGGTGAATTTCATAGTGTCTCAATTTATTGAGCAAGGAGTTTGTATTAAATTTTGTGTCTAAAAATAAATTTTCTTATGGTGATACATTTAAAATGATGGAAAAAGCATTTGAAGATGAATGCTTATAGAAAATGCCGGTATACTAATGGTACAGTTTGTTTAAGGAGTGCCGAGAGTCGGTAGAAGATGACCCTCGTTCGGGATGGCCGTCATCATCAATCGTTGAAGAACATGTTCAAAAAGTGAAGGATTTGATTCTGAATGATCGTTGACTAACTGTGCGAGAGATTGATGACGTCGGCATATCGTACGGATCTTGCTAAAGCATCTTGACCGATACTTTACACCAGAAGTGTGTCACAGCGAGACTTGTACAAAGAACGTTAAATTTCAAGCAAGAACAGCGCCGCAAAGATGTTGTCGCCGAGGTGATATCTGAAACATCTAAGGATCCCACGTTTATGAAACGCATAATCACTGGAGACGAGACTTTAGTGTAACGTCGAAACAAAGCAGTGACCGTCCGAATGGTGCAGCAAACGCGAATCGAGACCGAAAAGAGAGAGCTAAAGGTGATCAAAAATCAAGGTACTCTTGACTGTTTTTCTCGATTATCCTGGCGGGGTCCATAAAAATTTTCTTCCAAAGGATCAAATAGTCAATAAGAAATATTACTAAAATGTTATGAAGCATTTCCGTGAAGCGATCTGTAAACATTGACCGGAATTGTGGGAAAACAACTCGTGGGTTTTATTCACGGTAATGCGGCACTCATAGTTTAATGCTTGTTCACGATTTTTTGGCCAAAATTCAACCAATATCGTCTCTCAAGCCCCTTATTCGCCCGATTAAGCTTTACATGACTTTTTCCTATTTCCCAGACTCAAATTCCCGCTGCCAGGACGCCGTTTTGACACAATGGAAGCCGTTAATAAAAAAATGCTGGACGAACTGAAAGGTATGTCGTCAATCGACTATAAACGATGTATCGAATATTGGTTGAAGTGTTGGCATAAGACTATTGCAAGCGATAGAGAATACTCTGAAGGCGATCAAATAAATTTTGTTATATAATAAAATATTTTGGGTTTTATTTGAAATTTCCTGGAACTTTTATATAAAGTTAATATGCTATTGTACTGCTGTGATACTAGAAGTGTTATAACTTCTTCAATTTCACGAGGAATTAAATTCTGCATGATTTTTCCAGGAACAAAATCAGTTAATTAAGGTATTATATGTGAAAAACTATTAGTGTTTTATATTTACTATTTATTAAAGCTATTCTAGTGAATAGAAAAGGTATGATTATTTATGAACATAATGTGAGATCTCATGAAGACAGAAGAAATGAAAGCCGATTGAGGTGCTTATTATAAATTGCATCTGGTTACCATTTTTTTCTTTCTTTGCAAAATCACCTCAAGAGGAAAAGTTTGAATAGATAAAGTTAAAAATATAGTGAAGATGTTTTTGAACTCAAGTTTATATCCTTTTACAAGAGAGATGTCAAAAAAGCTTATGGAAAATTAAAATTCCCTCATAACTAATATACGAACTATACAATTGATTAAATAAAAATGAATTTTGAAAACATTTTTATTATTCTTAATCGTTTAAATCTTAAACTTACTTTCTATCTTCTTAATAAATGTATTTGTGTTTAGATTAAAAAAAAAACAGAACGTTTATACGAATCTAACAGATATAAATATTAGAAAGTAAAATAAAACGCGTGAAACGTATTTAATAAAAGCTTTTATAAAGGAGGGATAATTATACATTTTCTATTTAACAGAGTAGTGCTAGTGAATTGTATAAAAGCAGATACAACAAAAAATTATACTTCTCTAAAATGAATACTACAATCTGAGTTTTTCTAAAAAAAAAAACAGTGTCTATGTAAGCTTTATTAATTTATTTCAAAAAAAATCATTTTAGATTTACCTAATAATCAAGATTTGAATTGATATGTACAAATTAATAGTTTGGTGAAAATGTTCAGAAGCTGTTTATAATATGATCATACAACAGTTATCAAGCACATTTCGAACGATTACAGCCGATCGCAATTCGACAAAGAACGGGGAGGCACTCTGTGTTTACAGACTATATATACCGCGAAATTTAAACAAGAACTATCAGTGTCGTCAGAGTAGTACGTGAATGACATTTTTCAGTGCTGTAGAACACGTGCTCGCGTTATATACTCTTTTAAAATTAAATGGATTTAACATAACATTAATACCGATAATCGTTTTTTTTATTCGCACGAAAAAAAACGTACTTGTTAAAATTCTGCACAGAATACTAATAATAAATATCTCAAGAAACGTACTTAAAAACATTAAATGAACTGTGCTGTTTAAACAATAGTAAATCTATTTCGAACATTTATATTTTGTAGATAAGATAGATTTCTTTGTATTTAGTGTGACTCATTATATTCTTAAACGAAAACATGTATATTTATAAAATTTTTCTGTTTTTACTGCCAGTTTTCATCAATGCAAAGGTAAGTTTTTTTAGTATACATATACATACGAGAACTCTGTTAATTTAATAGACGAATTTATTATATTCAACTAAACGAAATTGTCTGCGTTCACATTTGTTACACTGCTTATATTTCTGTTAAGAAGTCTAGAAATAAAAACAATAAATATAGACATTAGCATTCTTGTAAACATCTATAAATTAAACATTGGTCTATTCACCAAGTTCAAATTAACTTCGAAAATTTTTACATAACGTTCAATTATCTTACGCCAAATTTTTTAAGTGGATTATTAAGCACCACATTAAAGAAGATAGCATGAATTTATTACAAATAAATTACTATTTAATTGTCTGTTGAGTTCAATATACATGTATTGTATGTGCGATACACCATAACTGATATCTAATAATCGTTTATTAAGTTATTCACCTTTTTGTCATTAAATCGTTTGATCTTTTGAACAAGTTTGAAAATATTGTTAAACAGTTTGTATTGTTTTACAAGTAAAAGGAAAGTAACTAATAATATATGACATAAAAAATAGTTTTATTTGATTTGAATTATGTATTTCATTTAATTATATATATATATATATATATAAATGTATATATATATATATATATATATATATATATATATATATATAAATCATAATCTACACGTAATAATATCTTTTTTCCTACTAATTAAATATTAAAATGTGAATAACGATAATAAAATTTTCAAGAAGTAACTTTCATTAAACGTACACGTTCATTGAAATTAATTTAAATTTAATACTTTTCCATGCTATTTAAATCTAACCATTCACTTAATATATTCTTCAGAATGGTACAATTAATTAAATGAAACGAAATTTTTATTATACTGGAAAAATATTTTTGTATACTGCTAATCTTTTTTTCTATATATATATATATATATATATAAAGCACTTATTAATTTAATGTTGAATATATATTACTTAAATTTTGCCTAATTTGAACAATTTAATTTTTTCCTGTTTGTTCCAATTTTTATTCTATTTGTTTGTGAAATTGTTTCTGAGATTTTTTTATATTTTTCAGCTCTTGGGAAATATATTATACTTTCCATCTATCGATTTATATTCAGAAAATATGTCTTGGCGATTATTATTTTAAAAAAAATTATATCTGTAACTCCTGATTGTGTTCATAGCTAACAGACTCGTTTTCCCATCTCTTTAGTTAGTTCTAAGACGTATCAGTCTACGTTTCTCTTACTTTTCTGAAGTGATTGGATTATTTTCAAGGCCTATATTTTACTTTTGTAAAAGAGGAAATGTAGAATACATTGAACAAATATTTTTTTTCACAAACAAACTGGAATATCCTATTCAAATACAAACGTGCTCATATTAGTCAAATGAATACAATCTTATTATTCTTCTTCTCGCAAATTACTCAATTAATGATTCATCCTTTTTCATTTCTTTCTCATTTTTTTTGGAGAAAATAAATTATTTTTATATCACTTCTATTTTGTTCTAGTTTATTTTTAGATTCATTTTTATTTTTTGTTTGAAGTCGATGAATTGTTTTCATTATATATACATATATACGAGTATATATATATATATATATATATATATATATATATATACATGTATATATATATGTACATACATATATATATATATGTATATATATGTATATATATGTATATATGTATATATATGTATATATATACATATATATATATATATATATATATATATATATATATATACACATACACATATACATATATATATATATATATATATATATATACACATATACATATATATATATATATATATATATATGTATATATATATATATATATATATATATATATACACATATATATATACATATATATATATATATATATATATATATATATATATATATGTATATATATATTAAAACGAGTAATTTTTAACACTTGTTTAATACATGTGTGCTAATGACAAAACTATTTTATGTTACTTCTATATACTTATTGTTATATGGTGTTTGTTTTTTCATTTACCTATTTCAGTTCATTCTGTTAATCTCTTTTGTCACTCCTTAGTCTTGTCATATTTCATAAGCGTGGAAAATCCGAAATCAGATATAACCTAAACGAAGATATCAATAAGATACTATTTTTAAAAAATCTAGATTTTAAAACTTGAAGACATTTTAAATGTTTTAAACAATTTATATGTTTTTAAAAGTGGCAATAAGTTTGTGATAAATCAATTATATATGGTTTATGAGAAGGAATTAAAGATCATTTTTTAATTTTTTAGTATCCTGGTAGTCTTCACCCATTCGAATTTGTCTAGTTTTTATTTTTTAAGATTAGCTTTAGTACGTGTATTATGATTAGGCAGATAAGGAAGATGATACCCGTGCTGGAACTAGTTGTAAAATATTAGTTTCAAAGTTGTATGTTTAAAAATGGATGACGATAATTAGGAAAATACATCAATAGAATTACAGGTACAAACAATTATAACTCTACTTACAAGTAAAATATCAGACAGTACATTCTTATATATCTAACGAATGGATATTTATGTACATTTTAAAGCTCCTCAGAATATATATATATATATATATCTATATATAGATATATAAATATATATATATATATATATATATATATATATATATATATATATATATATACTTCAGTATTTATGTTTTTCGACAGTTTTTAAAAAAATAATATATAAGACTAGATGAAAACTATAAAAATACCAAGAATACATTATTAATAGTTCATGATAATTTTCTTTAGACGAAGAACTAAGTTTGGTGTGTGTTTCGGTCAAATTGTACAATCATTGCTAGTCACTGTAGTGATATCGTATTTTTTTTAAAAGTACGCAAATATTTAATGATCATTGGAACGATTTTTCCAATAAATAAGGAAAAAATTTGAAAAATAAATAAGGAAAACTTTTAAATTGGCGGTCTTTGTGATTTCTAGATTAAGAGGATGTAATTTATTCATTTTTTCGAGTGCAGGTGCCAAAGAATTTTTAAATAGTAACCGTTATATTTTCTTCAATACTCCATATAATTTGTTGTAATTTACAATTAACGACAGTATTTTAATTCTCGTCATTGACGTCTCTTTCTGATTATACAAATGGCTAATTTTCAAGACTTACATGTGCACAAAATAAAATTTTGAACTCTACATTATATTGCCTGTTCATTAATTGTACTGACATTAAAATTTGTTTCATTTTTACGAATAATCTTCATTCTTTTATTTTGAACTTGTATAGAAAAAAAATATTTATTACTTACTTTTATTGATAATTATTTAATGGCACATATGTCTTAAGGTAAATACAGAACATTTTATTGAAAGTATATTATTTTAATTTGATATATAATAACATTTTTAGTCACTTTTATTTATCAAAATATATTTATTATTACAATAAATTGAAATTGTATGTATATATATATATATATACATACACGTGGGTCGTTTGATAAGTTTGGTAAAATTCTGTCATGGCACTACAATTCATTTGGCAACATCACGACTAACAAGTGTCACTTTTTAACTACCATAGGCGAAATCAAATCAACCAGAAACAACGTTTTGTTCACGTTCTACAGATGTTCGAAGCGAGCATTGTAGCAGTAATCACAAAAATAGAAAAAACAAGTAGGCCTTTTTGCGTCGATTCATCACTGTGGATGAAACATGGATCCACCACTACCCATTTGAGTCGAAGGACCAGTCAAAGCAATGGACAACGATTGGTGAAATTGCACTGAAGAAGGCAAAGACCGTTTTATCGGCTGGAAAGGTGATGGTCACTGTTTTTTTGAGATTTTCGAAGAATCATCCTGATTGACTACTTAATGAAGGGAAAAAAACGATAACAGAAGTCTACTATGCAACTATATTGGATCGTTTGAAAGAAGAAATGAAAAAAAATGGTCAAGATTGGCACACAGAAAAGGGCTCTTTCACCAGGACAACACTTCGCATCATAAATCGATCGCCGCAATGGCAAAATTGGACGATTTAAACTTCGAATTGATTCCTCATTTACCCTATTCTCCGGACTTGGCCACGTGCGACTTCTTCCTCTTTCCAAACATGAAAATTTGTCTCCGTGGGAAGTAATCCTCGTCGAATGAGGATGTTATCGCCGCTGTCAATGAATGTGCATTTTGCAGACTCGCTGGACCAAGTGTATAATCCTCAATAGAGACTATGTTGAGAAATGAAATCGATTTTTTTTCAAAAAAACTGATTAACTTGCTTTTTTACCATACTTATCATATGACCCTCGTGTATATATATATATATATACACGAGGGTGGTCCCAGAACTACCCGGGCTGACCTAGAGATGGCGGTAGTTGTTTGAAAAATATCACTGTATTAGAAAGTACACAGTCTATAAAGCTTATGTTTCAAGTTTGAGGACGCCACGTTGTTTAGTATTTGTTTGGCAGTCATCAATAGTGAACGTTTTCAGTGAATTTGTGAAAATGGAGAAAATTGGTCATCGTTACGTGATACAATACTTTTATTTGAAAGGCCTCAGCCCAACCAATATAAAAGCTGAACTGGATTCTACTCTGGGTGAGTCTGCTCCTTCGTTTACAACAGTGAAATATTGGGTAGCAGAGTTTAAACGAGGCCGTACGAGCTGCCAAGACGAGCATCGCAGCGGTCGACCAAATGAGGTGACGACTCCAGAATGGTGAAGAAAATCCACAAAGCGGTACTGGATGATCGTCGACTGAAAGTGCGCGAGCTAGCAGACATAGTAGGCATTTCAAAAAGTGCGGTACATCGCATATTATCTGAAAATTTGGACATGAGAAAGCTGTGTGCAAGATGGGTGCCGCGTTTGCTCACACTCGAGCAAAAACAGTGTCGTGAAGATGTTTCAATTGAATGTTTAGCGAAGTTTCACAGCAACAAAGCAGAATTTTTGCGCCGTTTCATAACCATGGATGAAACATGGGTCCATCACTTCACACCCGAGACAAAAGAACAATGAAAACAATGGACTGAAAAGGGAGAACCGGCTCCAAAGAAGGCGAAGACCGTTTCATCTGCAGGCAAGGTCATGGCGTCGGTTTTTTGGGATGCGCGTGGGATAATTTTCATTGACTATCTTGAAAAGGGAAAAACTATCAACGGCGAGTATTATGCGAACTTATTGCAACGTTTGAGCGAAGAAATCAAGCAAAAACGGCCGCATTTGGCTAAGAAGAAAGTGTTGTTTCATCAAGACAATGCACCAGCTCACAAATCCGGTATTGCAATGGCCAAAATTAATGAATTAAAGTTTGAATTGCTACCTCATGCACCCTATTCGCCAGATTTAGCCCCCTCGGATTATTTTCTGTTCCCAAACTTGAAAAAATGCCTCAGTGGTCAAAGATTTCCCAACGATGAAGAAGTGATGTCGGCAGTTAATGGGTATTTTGAGGAGCAAGACAGTTCTTATTATAAAAAGGGTATCGAACTTATTGAACATCGCCGGGAAAAGTGTATAGAGCTGAAAGGAGATTATGTTGAAAAATAAATATATTTTTTTCCAAAATTTTTGTGTTTTCTTTGTTGGGTCGGGTACTTCTGGGACCACCCTCGTATATATATATATATATATATATATATATATATATATATTAGTTTATATATATATATATATTAGTTAGTATCTAGTTTATTAAAATCTTATGACAATCAATATGACAATCGTAGCTTATTATATTTTTAAATAGCATAAATCTATAAAAAAGTGAAAATCTAATAATAGAACAAATAAATTAAAGATTATGTTTATAAAAACGAATAGACAGCATATATCAAGTCGAAAAAAATACATGAAACGAAACGCAGCATATAAATTCTTCACGAAAATTCAGATTGGAGGACAGCGCTTAAATATTATTAATAAGTTTGAATGTTAATTTGGCGATATGATTTATACGTTCATTTTATTATATCAGTCAAAAAAGGAAATCTAATATGCAAAGTTGACAGATACTGTATCTTTATGTAATACAAAAACTTAATATTAAAATTTGATTGTTATCTGTACACACACATATATACATTTTGTAAACGTTCATTATTAACTTCCATCTACGGTACACATTCTGTCATTGACGCGTTCTATATTATTCTGTATAATTATTAATCTTTATGAGCGTATTATTACTTTCGAATAATCGTATGATAATTGTTATTACTCCAGTTCACATATATATATATATATATATATATATGTATATATATATGTATATATATATATATATATATACATATATATATATATATACATATATATATATATATATATACTTATATATATATATACATATATATAAATATATATAAAATATTTTTTCTGAACTGTTTAGAAAGTTATAGAAATTAAGAATTTTGAAAATTTTAATCTTGTATACATATATGTTAAAATTTGAAAACTTATAATTTTATTTATTATTATTTATATTAATAGAATTATTTTGTATTGATAGAATTTTCAAAATTAAAATTCATTTAAATGTCAGTATGTCATTAAAAGTATATTTGAATTGAATTTAATAGAAAAATGATTGAATCTATTTTATAAAATTATCGATATTTCAAAATCAAACATTAAAAGTTTATTAATTTTTATAAATAGAAATAAAACAATTACAGTAGGTTTTTAAATGAAATTTTCACGAGCTGATAACATACATATTTGTCTACAAAAGTATCTACAAGGAATGAGAAGAAGAGACAAAAGGAAAGAATGAAATGACTACGAAAATAAAGATGTATTATTGGTATAAAATTAATAATAAAGAATGTGAAATGGAAACAAACCGAATATATTGCAAAAGATAATAACAAATAAATAACAGGAATAACTGAGAAGAAAGAAATATAAAAATAGATAACGAAGAGAAGCGCCGGAACGTTTAAATTAGAATTTAGAAGATGCTTTCATCCAGCAGTAGGGTTAATCAAATATAATGTATTAGGATGGTAAGAAAATAACTGCGATTTTTGTTTCCTGGAATCTAATCTTAATTTTTTTTCACTGAAAGTGTCATTTCATCGTGTTCGGGTTAATATCATTTTGAAGTGAATTTTTCGGTCTGTATTTTGGTAACATCGACTTTGGTTTTAATATTAATTTTGTTTCAAATTGGGCTATTGAATTAAAGACTGAAAAGAAGCAAATAAGAGCAATTTTTGTATGAGTTCAAAACGTTTGGTAAAGCAGCAGAAACTGCTTGTATACTAAACGATGCTCTTGGTATGGGTACTGTTAAGGAACGTACGGTGCAATGGTGTTTCCAAAAATTAGTGCTGGCGACGAGAGCCTTGAAGGTAAAGAAGGTCGCAGGCGTCCTTCTTCAGTTCATAAAGACCAACTGAAGGCGTTAGTTGAATCAGAACCACCCACAACAATTCGAGAGCTTGCACAAAAGTTAGACATTAATCATCCAATAGTTCTTGACAACAAATGGAAAAATTATATGAATTTGAAGGTCATAAACCGCAATTATTTTTCCACTAATCTCATGTTATATACATATATATATATATATATATATATATATATATATATATATATATATATTTATATATGTAATTGTCATTACTATCATTGTATACTTTTGCAAACATTCATGGTTAAAAATTTTTTTACACTTATTGTACGTTTAGTATGTTGAACACAATTTTATTTTCAAAATATATAATCAAAGATACATTTCGAAAGATACAGGCCAGAAATTTTTTTTTATTCATTATATATATATATACACTGAAATTATTGATTGAAAATCAGTAAAATAAAAAGATCTAAGAGGAGACAAATGGCTATCAAGAAATAGGAAATGCATTAAAAACAGGGACTAATGTGATAAAGGAACACAAGAGAATTTTTCAAGTTGAAAAGTTCTTATCTAGTGATAGATTATCAAAAACTGAAAGTTACATATTGTATAAAAACTATATGTATATATATAAATTATACGTATATATATATATATATATACCAGGGGGCTTCGCCGCCTGCTCGCTTCGCTCAACTCCCGGGCTCTCCCACTTCTCAATTATAAGCCTGTCATGCAACTGAATGGAACAACAAACATATTTTTTAAAACTCTATGTCTATATAATTAATATCACATATATATATATATATATATATATATATATATATATATGTATGTGTGTGTATATATATATATATATACATATATATATATATATATATATATACATATATATATATATATACACATATATATATATATATATATATATGATATGTATATATATATGTATACATATGTATATATATATATAGATATACGTATATATATATATATATATATATATATATATATATATATGTGTGTGTGTGTGTGTGTGTGTGTCTGTGGTGTGTATTTGTGAGTGTAATTATAATTGTAGTTTTATATGTGATCCCATTTATACATTGACCTGATATTAGTTTTTTTTTGGATTAGCTAAGTGTATGTTCTCCACTTCTAATATGTTAACTCTAATATCTGCCTAAGAATGATACACGTGACGAAACTAGGTGTGGATGGAGAATAGACATACAGTTGATCCAAAAATACGAAGATTATCAGCGCAGTATATATATATATATATATATATATATATATATATATATATATATATATATATATATATATATTTATTTGTATGTATATATTAATTTGAATCCTGATTCAGATAAATTCGAATGTAAGTAAACATTTCTCTAATTCTGAATCCAAACGAACGTGAACATTGTTAACTAACGGTATTTAGGAATAACACATATGAACACAACGAGAAATAACAAAGAATGTCCACACCAAAACGATTGTTCGCAAATAATAGTTTTGTTCGCGAACACTGTTATACCAATAACTATTTTTCTTTTTTTCATTTCAATTCATTATTGAAAATTTAGATTTAAATGAAAATAAAAGTTATTTACAAACTGTAACTGGACTTAAAAGTTAACAGGGAGAGCGACTCTCGAATTGTTGGAAATGCAGTAATAAATACAAATCGAAATTAGTTTTTAAAGTCAAGCTAATTTCATTTTAGATTGATGTCTATAGACGCACGTGAAACCACTGTTCCGTATCTATCGAAGTTGAAATTGAATCGTTGTTGTATGAAAAATAAACCTTGCACAATAAGAGAAGTACAATTACGCGTGCAATTTCAACTAAGATGAAATGCGTGCATATAAATCACACGATGTAATTTATCATATAGAATGTTCAGAACAAGAAGCTATTGTTTTGTCTTTATATTATTAAGGGGACCCGGTGGTCTAGAATTTTCGAAAAATCGATTTTTTTTTCGAAAGTATAGTATCTTAAAAATATACTGTTAAAATTTGATGACGAAATTCAGAGTATTTCAGGATCTACAGCCCATTAGAAGGTCAGGTAGGTAGAAGAATAAGTGGTAAGCTTGAAACTTTAAACGCGTTTATCTCGAAACTACTTTTTTTCGTCTTGCGGGGGCCAGAAAAAAAAACTACTTGACCGATTTGTCTGAAATTTTAATATGTTATTCTGAATAGTTCTAGCTCTCGCTGGAAGTAAAACTAATAGTTTCCGTAAAATATTTATATTTTTTTTATTAACAAAACATTCAAAAATACTGGTCGTTTTCAAACTTGTACTTTTGACTACGCGCCATTTTGTCATTATTTTTTTTTATTCTACTTCCTGCGATAGCTATACTTATACTAATTAAAAATTCGTCAATTGTTTTATTTCAGATCAGAGGGAGAGATAAATCATCATTCACCACGCAATTCCATTTTTTTAGAGAGGGAGACTAGAGCATCATTTTTCTAATTAAAAAAAAATTTTTTTTTGTCTTTATTTTCATTTTTGTGTAGTTTATTAGTAATAAAATAAGTGAAAAAAAATTTGAAAGCATTATTCATTACCCTCATATAGAAAAAAATTTTTAAAATAGCTTAAATTTTAGGCCGCTAGACCACCGGGTCCCCTTAAGATTCATTTTTAACTACTATTTTGTTTTAAATACTTAATAATTACCTTATCGAATACCGTACGTATGTATGACAACTGTGGGCAAACTGCTGTTCCCAGAGCTACTCTGTGCGGTTCCTGAAACAATATTGGGTTTAAGTGCCATTTTTACTAACTTTTTATATTAATAATTTATAGTAATATAGAATGTATCAATATTAGAATATTTTATATATAAACGGGTAGTTCGCATTATCTTTTTAAACATTCATATGCATTGTATGTACAAACAGCATAACTGTGTTTAAACTATTAACTGCAAAAATGAAGACTCAATCAAAGTCTACAACGAGTAGAGATTAAACATATTCTGCTTCAGTGAGTAACACTACTATATTGTTGTTTTTTTATTATTTATAAATACAATTTTAAAACAATATTTTCTGTGGCTCTTGAACATGTATGAAAAGTATTATATGTGGCTCTTATTATCGAAGAAGTTGCTTACCCCTGGTATATGCAGAAGAAACCGATTATAGCGAGTCTTTCGGCACAGAAATTATATTACTTTATTATAATCGCTACTTGTTATATGAATTTTATCTTAAATCTTAAATCCATGATATTATTCTTTTCTATATAACTACTAATAATATGATCTTAATTTATTGATGAGATTGTAAGTGAAATTATTCCATGCAGTAAATCTACTCTATTTAAAATGGAAACATTCTCATTGAAACGTTCTTCTATTTACATGAATACGTATAGTTTACAAAAACGTTTCAATTTTCCATTACATATATGTCTGTTGGCTGTAAAATTGAAGTTCCGTTTCAAGACAGAAACGCCAATTTTAAATTTCATATTTTTTTTCTGTGTGGATGACCAGAACATTTATGTTTTACTTGGATTTTTTTTCGAAAAAACAGGGTTTCAACCAATTAGGCAAAGAATAAAATTTCTAGGCAGAGATTTTTATTTGTATTTATTATAATCGAGTTTTATAATATATATATATATATATATATATATATATATATAATATACACACACACACTTATATATATATACATATATATATATATATATATATATATATATATATATATATATATATATATATATATATATATATATATATATATGTGCGTGTGTGTTTGTATGTAATGGAGGGAGAAATGTACAATGTTCTATGCGCTCTTAAACTGCAAATAACAAACCAACTAAAGACAATATTATTACATTTATCTATTTTGGTTTCATTTTTCTTCAAAACGATTTTTTTCTCAATATGTAACAACAAAATTCGAAGAATCACAATTTTAAATAAATATGTGTATAGAATTCCAGTGAAAATTGATAATGATGTTTGATTTACATATAATCTCTATCCTATTATATGCACATCGAATATAGACAAAAATATAAACTAATAAACAGGAGTCGTAATAATATATCTGATAAAAAAACATGAGAGAAATTATCAATGAAAAAATACAATTTGAAATGAATGTTTAAATAGAGAATATTAAAAATAAATATAAGAACACAATAAATCAACAGATAAATTAAATTCGGGTTAATTACGATGCTTTAGATATTTAATCCACATAAAAAGTAAACTTTTAAATTCGTATATTAGTTGATGAAATTAATTATTTTTATATTGTTTTAAAATCAATTATTATTACATCGGCTTTAAACAAAGCTGGTATATATATATATATATATATATATATTTATTATATATATATATATATATATATATATATATATATATAAGGTTGGTGCAAAAATAAGTGCGGTTTTTATCATTTTAAGATTGACGCCGATTTTTCTAATTACCGTTATCTTTTGTTGTAGTTATGTTTAAGTTTTAAGTTTTGTTATGTTATAGTGATTAACTTTTGTTATGTATGTGATACATAATTGTAAACAATTAAATTAGTACTACGGATTTCAACTGATGTCTGTTGTTTTCATTATTTAGTCCTGTTGGATATAAACCTCTCAAATTAATCATGAAAAAAAGAAAATTCGCGCGATTTTTTGTACGAGTTTAAGTTGAGACATAAAGTAATAAAAACAGCTCAAAATATCAGATTTGTTTTTGGCGAAGAGTTAATTAATGAACGTACAGCTGAACACTGGTGTCCAAAAATGTCATGATGAAAATGAAAGCCTTGATGATGAGCGGGATCGTGGACGTCCTTCAGCTGTAGATAATAATGCTTTAAGAACCATTATTGAAGCGGACCCACGTAAAACAACTCGAGAGGTGGCAGAAGAACTCAATGTTGATCGTTAGAGATTTGAGCTTAATTGGAAAAACACAAAAAGCTTGATAAATGAGTGGCGTATGAATTAAACAAACATTAAGCAATTCAGTGATATAAAGTTTGCTCTGCGTTTCTTTTGCGTAACCAAAATGATCCCTTTCTTGGTAGTATTGTCACATGTGATGAAAAGTGGATTCTTTACAACAATCGGAAACGTTCATCACAGTGGTGAGAGCGAGAAGAAGCACCAGAGCAATTTCCTAAACCGAAGCTTCATGAAAAAAAAGATTATGGTCACTGTTTGGTGGTCGGAAAGTGGCATCATTCACTGCAAGTTCTTAAATCCTGGTGAAACAGAAACAGCAGAAAAATAATGCCAAGAAATTGAAAAAACGTGTCTTTATATTCGATACGTAAATACTGCTATTATTTTTACACCAACCCAATATTTATGTCAAGTGTTAGTATTAGGCCGTAAGCTCTTTTGTGGATTAATAAGTATTCATTATAAGTAAAATCGTCGTACAGTACATACATTTTACTCTAACAGTCTTTTTCTAATTTCCAGTCTTATATATTAAACTTAATTCATTCCTCATTCTTCTATCTATTTAATTTATGACAGTAGAATGATTTTTTCCCGTGTACACAAGTATTTTGCGTGTAAGAAATTAAGTTTTCTATACGAAAGTCATCTATTAAATTCTCTTACTGACGTTCTTAATCTATTCTTCAGATATTATCCTTGGTACTCCTTACCATTGATCGTGTTGCGATTTTAAGTATATTAATTTGCTTTTATTTTAATTGTTCAATTTTTTTCATTAAATTTTAGCTGCTGTAAGAATTTGTTATATCATTTATCTTAAAATCATTTATTCGTTTTTAATTTGTACAATTAATATCTTTCTTAAAAATCAAACAGTTTAATTTATTGCCACGCCATTTTATTCAGATTGTCCTTTTTCATAGTAACAACTGTAATTATAAAAAAATTACTAATTGTACAAATTACTGAGAACTTCTCTTTTTTTTACTAATTATTCAATCTTTTTATATTTTTTATTATTAGAAACTTTCACATAATTTACAACGATGGGGGGTAAATCATTTTTACAAACGAAACGCAAACATAGATAGTTTTTAGTTTTGGTTTTGAAGATGATGGTATTGTTATTGAAGCGCATATTATCGAGTATAAGTTATCAATTAAAGAATATTTTAATTAAGAAAATGTATGAATACTTTATTTACTCGGGCGTGATTCATTTCTTATAAAATACACACAAGAACGTTCAATTGACCTTTTCTAAATCCTATCAATAAAAAAATGGAAATCACTGTAATAATAATTTCAGTTAGTTATCAATAAATATTTATTTACAATTTGTATGTATTTGATTAGATTATTTTTATATTCTGTTGAAAAAATTGAATTTTATCAAAAATATGTTTACTTTTTGTCTGTCTCGCCGCATTTTTTCAGAAAGGAGCGATAAATAAATAGCTCGATGAATACTATATCCCAATATAGAGCGACTGGCATATTTATTTAACTGGATGTTAAATTTATTGAATTATACCTTACTGAAATAATTATAAATGACTAGATATTATAAATGAGTACATGATACAACTGAAATTCTTAGAAATAAATACATTTTTAGTTTATTTATTTTATTCGAATTACGAATTTAAGTCATTAATAATAAAAGTAAACGGGACTTTTTTCAGTTTATCCAGATGGTTGAATAAAGCGATTTCAATATAACACTATAGCATAAGTTAAATGTGTATTTCACAAAATTAAGTACGCTGGTAAACATAATAAACGAAATTGAAATATATGTTTTCAGTTCTGATTTAAATATTTGTTTAAAAATTTCAAAAATATATTAACTTTCATTTAATTAAATAAATTTGAAAATATACCCGTTATTGATTAATTTGATTGTTAATACAAATTTTATTTTAGATTTGCTGTATTTGTGAATCACTTGAAAATTAATATAAAATAATGTTTGTCAAATATGAATAACTAAAAACAGGTTAATAAATGTGTAAGGTATAAATAAATACCACACTTTTAAATTTCATAATTATAGAAAAAACTAAAATTCGAGAAATTTTTTTCAGTTAAATGACTAAAAGAATGTTGTCTTTATTAAAAATGAGAGATTTAAATTCATTACAAATTCAGAGGATTTAAATGTATGCAATTTAAGTATTTTAATGAATGCAGATATTTAACGTATCTATTATAAGTGCGAATGAAAAAAAAAACGTAGGCATATGAATATTTAAGTTGAACTAGTAGTTAATAGACGTGGCCTATTTTCTAATAATAAATCTTTTAATTAGATTTCAATAACGTCATGCTTTTTCACTTAAAGTCATTTATTTTTTGACTGTCAAAATATTTTTCGGTTAAGATACTTTGAACTTTAACATGTTTTTTTTTGTTTAGAAAAAAATGTACACACATTGTTTGAATAATTAATTTTTATCACGTGATAATTATATAATTTAAGTCTGTTATTTTTAATACTGTTTGAATACATTTTCATGCATATATATATATATATATATATATATATACATTTTTATGAAATATTTAAAAACCATAAAAACATCCCGTTCAGAATGCAAAGAAAAAATAAGTCAAATACGAATTAATTTATGATTGTAAAAATCAGATTTTTTGTTTATGAACTTATTGTATTTTATATATCTAATGTAGTTTAAGTAAAATTACAGAGTAGGTTAACCAATCTGTGACAAAGTTACCTGTCTAATTACATGGCTTGTTCAAGTTGTCTTGATACCTTTCACATGCGAAACTGATTGAATCGGTCATTTCAAAAACTACATGTCATGTTTTTTTCAAAATTGTTTTTCTGTCGAAATTAGATCCTTGAGAGTAACCTCATATTCAATATAAAAATCATAAACATAACCATATTGTTCTTGGCTGTCGAACCTGGTCATTCTTCTTTGCCTAACGGCCCTGATTTTGGAGTTATTCAAAAAACTGTACGAAAATATGATCGCATATAAGTGCCAAAGAATACGTTAAATGGTTACTAAATCCAGCATAAAATTTTCAGTAAAAGAAGTACAACTGAGGAGATTTTTTAATTAAAAAAATGATGGCCTCTGGTTTACAAAAAACAACTGTTTATCTACTCAATCTTATGGATGGCGAGTTCCAAAAGACCAGAAAAAAACAATTTCTCCTTCAACATACACAAGCTTTCAAAACGATGCTAATAAAGCTGGGATGGTGGAGGTTGAGGAATTCATAGATGGTTCATCAAAGAACAGATTCCAGCCACTAAAACTTACTACAGCTGTATTGTCACTTTCGTCTGCGGAAGGATATAGATCGAAAATTTGGATAAAATATAAAAAATAGACAATTTTAAACAAGTGAAAGATATCTTAGAGGAGCACATGTCATTTTACAACGAAATATTCAGCTGGTCAATCAAAGAAATGGAAGAAACTGTGCTAGAATCCGATGGCGAATATGATTATACACCTTAATAGTAGATTATAAGCGAGATACATATTTGTGTGCTTCAATATAATGTTTTTTAGTAAAGAATCACAATGAAAAAATGTTTTTTAAACAATTTATCATGCATTTAATATTATTCGCTGCAAAAACAACATAAGTCAAAACAATTTACGTTGAGTTTTTCATACGTTAAGATTTTACAGGATAGTACTATTAAGCAACCAAATTAAAGACCTAAAAATATATTAACAAAGAAAATCTTTAAAAAATCTTATTATTTTCGTATTAAGCAGTTTTTATTGAATCCTGTAAAATTTAAATTCTGCGACTTGTATAGTTTTAGAAACGACCGATTCGATTATATTAAGATGCATTCACATCGAAACAAATATCCCGAACAAATATAAATATTATGAGCAAAGTTTTGGTGTGTTCGTTTCACATGCAAATCACGTTTATTCCTCACATCTCACATGCGTACATCTGTTATAATAGTTGAACGTGTTCTTGCTGTTACGTATGAAACACCCACACCAACTTTGTGCTGTTTATTTCCAGTTTCGACGAGGCTGGAAATATGTACACTGTTTTCCCTGTTCGATCGCTCGTGATTTTTATGTTCTTTCTAAATGTTTTCTTCTGTTTGGAGGTGGGTTCACATGAATAGTAGGTGTATAGAAAACGAAAACGATTTAATATGAAAATATCTGACTATACTCGTAGATCATTTCGAAGTATGAAATTGGACTTACTGGGTAAAAAAAATCCTAATGGTTGATACTGAATAGCAATTCTTGGATCAATTTTTTAAGTTTTTAGAAAATTGAACATGTAATCTGATTTTTTTAATGAAATTATGGGTTTAAGTTTCTTCTTTTTATCGAAAATTATCTTATTTAAATGATCTCACTTCGGTTTTAGATATAAATAGACTTTGAGCTAATGCTGCGCTGTAAAGATTCTCGTTTGTAGTTGGTAATATATTTATATATATATATATATGAATATATATATATATATATATGTATATATATATATATATATATGTATATATATATATATATATATGTATATATATATATATATATATATATATGTATAAAGACAAAAGTACTGTTCAATGCGTTTGTCTGTTTGAAGAAAATTGAAATAAAAGGAACGGAAATAGAAGAAGTTACGCAATATGTATACCTAGGCCAGCTTATCAACAGAGATGGATCATTCACTGAAGAACTAATAGGAGAATAAAAATGGGATGGAGCTCTTTTGGACGAAACGCCTCAATATTATTTAATAATAGTAATATAAAAAACGTGCATTTTTATTTTAAATTGTTTTTATATTAATACATTTAAGTATTCACATTAAAAGTTGATGTCTTAGATAAAATAAAGTTTCCATTGTTTCTATATCATCTCTACAATATTTATGTCAAACTAATTGAGATTTACTGGCCACATCTGATCAAAAATTCAGTCATACATTTAAAATATTCTTTATGAACACTCTGATTTTTCTATGGGGTGTAATAAAAAATGTTCTTCTTTGTCTTCCGCAATATTATTAAATATTTATAAATAATTCTTGGTGTTGTTAAATATATTCGTTGTTAATTCGATAAATATTTTATTGATTATATTTTTCATTATATATTGATACTATTTTTAATAAAACAATTTTTTTGGGACAAATTTGAAATTTGACGAGATGTGGATCGTCAATGAATATTAGATATGTCATAATCGTTTTCGGTCAATGAGTCATCAACTTTAAATGGTTATTCTACAACAATGACATTCGGGCCACATTCAAGTTGAGTTCATAAAGAAATTTAAAAAAAATGTTATAGTGATATTGTCATAATTTATACCCATTAGAAATTATTTAAAATATTATAGTTTATTAAACATATTTTATAAATGGTGCGTTTACACAGTAGTAATAACGAATTAATAAATTCGAGTACTCTTTAAAATAATTTAAAACTACGTCAGATCATTTGAATTTTGATCAACGATTTTATTAATTGAATCAGGTGTTAAGTTAATAACATAACTTTCTATTAAAAATATCCTTGATACGAGACCTTTCTTGTCAACATGTCTGAAGAAGATAAGTAATTTGGAAACATAAAAATGTCGATTTAAATTTTGACCTCAAATGAATATAATAATTAATCGTATAAAAAATACTTCTGAGAAAGAAGAGCACTAAGAAGTATTTTCGAATAGTTATTTACATTTTTCTTATAATATTTCATTCATAATGTTTATTAAAATAACTGTGATATGCTAAGTTTACGAGGTCATTATTTTTTTGAACCTTCATTCAACCTCAAGAATGACATACTCTTGAATGAAAATATGTCCGAGGACATTGCTAAAAGATCTATTCTTATTCATAGACAAATTACAGATACAAAAAACTAGAAACCAAATATTGTATATCGTTTTAAAGAGATAAAAACGTATATTTGAATAAATATTGTACATTCTATTTTATGTATTTTTGAGCAAAGGAATTTCATTCAGTTGGATGTGTTTTGTAACACACATATCATTAGACACTCAAACTCACATGCATGCATGCATACATATATACATATATATATATATATATATATATATATATATATATATATATGTACATAATTACATACACACATATATATATATATATATATATATATATATATATATATACATACATATATGTTTGTAATGCTGTTTTATATTCGGACAGAATTTAAAATAGGTAGGTTTGAAGAAATAACTTTGTGTTAATATCTATTTTGTCAATCGGATTACAAAGTATTAAAAAGAATTTAACCGTAAGTTATTTATATGACAGATGTGTGTTTATTACCATTTGTATTTTGTAAAACTATTTCATTTACAATATTTTAATGTAAAATAAAAATGTATAAATATATTTGAAAATAATTCCTATTTTAGTATTTTCTTGGCAGATAAGAATATATATATATATATATATATATATATATATATATATATATATATACAATATAATGACGAATATTTTGTAGATTGAAATATATTCCATTTTTTTGTAAATATTCATTTTCTATAAAAAAATGAATTAATTTGTACAGCTAATAATAGATGAACCTATATTACATATAGTACTTATTTAGGGTAAAGATATAATACTACAGCATTACTTCATAAGAGTAAAGAATGTTGCGGTAAAAACTTTCTATTAGAATAGATTATTTTTTTTCCAAAACAGACGATTTTGAATTATTTACATATATCTCTGTAAATAAATATTCATGCAGGTTTGCTTTTTTCTTTATTCAAAATTAGTGAAGGGAAAATGTCTTGTTTTATTAACACTTAATAATTTATTTTCATAAATAAATTCATTCCTCGATCGGCAGATCACAAAAAAATTCCTATCAAAAATATTCAATTTATTGTTGATTATTTTTGATTGGTGATTATGCGCATTTCATCATCCTCAGAGCATCAAGGTACAGAAAAGATAGTAACACTCCAAAAAATAAAGTAACGACACACTTTATGTTCAATGGAATAATTTCAAACCTCTTTCTAGTAATAATTTAAGTGATAAATTATTTGTATATCTACAAAATATTTATAATTAACATATTTCAGCCCGTAACACCCATTCGGTCGTGCAACACCATAATGCATATGGGATAGATCTACCCATTCAGTTGGCAACGGTGTTAAAAGGAAGATAAGTTCTAGGCATATTTCATATTTGCAATCTGATTTATTTAATCTTGAACTGATTAAAATATAAAACGTGTTTCATTTTGGAACAAGTGATATGTAAGACCTAAAATTGTGCGACAATAATGTGAAACAACGCAGGGAGAAACAAATATGTAATGTAAACAAAATGGCAGATAATATTTTCTTCAATGACAAGGACGTTGCATGTATTTAAAAAAAATCCAAGTAAATAACAGAATTTATGGTAGACATTTTGAAAAAAATAATTCACTTCAAATAAAGTGATTAAAGAGGACTAAACACAAACATTTTTAATGATAGAATTATAAATTATTATTAATAATTCTACCATTAATAATTACACACTGCATAAATTATTTAAAGAATGGGATTAGACAACCTCCTAAACATATAATTTATTATAATTAATTTTAACAAGATATTAATGCTGTTATCAATGCTAATAGGAATGTTTTTTATCACTAAGTTGTTCTTAAATGTTAATTTTTTATTTTCATAATCAAAACTGTAAAATAGATGAACTAATTTGTAGCTGCTGATTTAATTAATAAATATATTTTAATTGGTTTTTCATATTTAAAAATATTTGTAATTTATCCATTATTAATTGAATAAATATATATATATATATATATATATATATATATATATATGTATATAAATATACATATATATATATATATATATATATATATATATATGTGTGTATATATATATATACACGTAATAAAGCTTTAGGTAGAATGTTGAGTACTTTTTTGGGTTTTACTATGATTATGATTAACAGTGTGAAAGCATACGAAGATTTTCGTAAATGATTCATACATTTTACAGGATTTTTGTTACTATTGAATAATAAGGATTGTGTGGAATTTTTTACAAATCATTCATTTTATTTATGTAAATATGGTATACATATATATATATATATATATATATATATATATATATGTATGTATGAATATATATATATATATATATATATATATATATATATGTATATATATATATATATATATATGATATAGTTTTAGGTAGAATGTTGAGTATTTTTTTGATTAATTATTTTGGTTTTATTATGATTAACAGTGTGAAAGGATACGAAGATTTTCGTAAATGACTCATATATTTTACAGGATTTTTGTTACTATTGGATAATAAGGATTGTGTGGAATTTTTTACAAATCATTCATTTTATTTATGTAAATATGGTATACATATATATATATATATATATATATGTATGTATATAAATATGTATATGTATATATATGTATATAAATATGTATATATATATACATATGTAATAAAGTTTTAGGTAGAATGTTGAGTACTTTTTTGGGTTTTATTATGATTATGATTAGCAGTGTGAAAGGAGACGAAGATTTTCGTAAATGATTCATACATTTTACAGGATTTTTGTTACTATTGAATAATAATGACTCTTGTGGAATTTTTTACAAGCCATTCATTTTATTTATGTAAATATGGTATACATATATATATATATATATATATATATATATATATATATCATTTTATTTATGTAAATATTGTATATATACATATGAATATATATATATATATATATATATATGCGCTTGTGTGTGCATGTAAGCACACACACACACATGTGTAAATAGATGAATAATACTTGACACATAAGTATCGACAATCTTGTCACAATAAATTTTTATCTAAATATACAGTCATGTTTGATTAAAATTTTATAGTTTCTAATGGGCGTATGTAAATCTATAACAAAAAATTAGCAATATGCCAATCAAACAAGTAAGTAGATGACTGCTACTTGAATTTGTCATTCTGTTTGCTAAAAATAATCTCATACCGAATTCATAGCAATGAAATTCGCCATCATTTTTTTCTCATTTCATCAATTTAAATTCATTCAAGCTTTATCAATCCGATTGAATGCATATGTAAATAACAGCGACAGATGTAATACGTATGTAAAATCAATTGTTAGAATGTCAATTTTTATCGGTCAATCACCGAATAATATTCAGCAATACAATACCTTTTTTCACGTTGGCCGACGGTATAGGTGCGAATAAGTGATCGACGTTCGATTCGACTGCGACACTAAGGTCGTACGTTCGTAACCCGCTACTGAAACGGAACGATCAGAGTCGCGACAGTTCGTCACACATATCAATTCTATGGTCAATAAGAATGTCAAATCTATTTGATTTCTTTTTTATTTTCGGTTGTTGTTGTTGATGTAATTGTATAAACTCGTATTTGTTTTTGCACACATTGTCGGCGGCGTCTGTGCTATCATTCATGTACGCATCATTTGGAATGAGTGAATGAACTCTAATTTGTATAAATTTGTATTTGCATATTTATTATATATAATATTTGGATCCCTTCCAAAACAATGAACGTAATTATTTAAATATTTGTTGTATTTCATAACATGAAACGGCGGGTTCAAGGCTACCGCAAGCTTACAGACGTAAACTATTCCCTTGGCGGTCGAACTAAAAATAATTTCATCTAAAACTTACAAAACCTGCGAAAATGTTTGTACAAGGTCTTTCCCATGAACTGTTCGCCGTCAGTGTACACTTTTTTAATGGCTATTAATATTTATAGTGTAAATGATCGAATCAAACGACAAGATATGATCGAAAACAGTTTTAGTGTCAGCGCGATTGGTATGCGTTTCTATCAACTGAACGTACGTGATGAGCGAATCCAAAGATTTTATACTTAAAGATCGATTTATGTGATGTTTCAAATATTTTCTTTGAAAAAAATATATAAAACATGTAATTGATATAAATAGGTAATAGATATGAAAATTAACGTTTATTTAGTGTTACGAAATCCTTGAAAATGTTTCTAAGAAATAATATCTAAAGGAATGTATGATAAATATTTGATTTAATTAATAATAGACTACGCGGAAAAATTCAAATAATCAAAAATGTTAGTAACAATTTTCCTTGGAATAACGAAAAAGGTTTCTCTATTGTATATTTTAATATTGTAACGTCATACACATCTTCAGATAACGAAAAGGCCGTTCCTATGCATTAGAAATAATTTTGTGTGTGTTAGTAACTTTTTTAACAAATAAATGAAAGCAAAACATTATACAATTTTAATAATAAATGTTATTGTGCTGACATTTAATTATGTTTAAATCTTTTCCATATTAAATAACATTTCTTGTTTTTTTTAAAAAAAAATTTCTACCCGATTATTTTCTAAATTTTATTTCAGACTGTTATTATTATAAATAAAAAAAGTTTTTTAAAAAAAAACTAATTTTAATTTCGTAAGAGACAATACTTGCCGCAAATACCACAAGTGTGAAGAAATGTATGTAACAGTTTTTATTTTACTTTAAGAATGTATTAGGTGTACAAATTGATTCGGTGCCTTTAAATTGAATCAATCATAACTCTGTTTTAAATTAAAATATTTTCTCGTCGTTTAGGAGTTTTAAGTGTCAACCTTAACATTTAAAAGCACTATACATCTCAACCAAGCAGTTGGTATAACCTCCAAAACATTAGTGAACACGATGGCGGTCGAAAAGCAGCATATTACGAATGGTATGCTTTTTCGCATGCCAGTTGAAAAAATGCTGCCAAAGGTACAGGAATGATTTGTTCAGCTTTGAGGGAAAGTGTTATGATGCATAAAACATGAAAAAAATGGTTTCAAAGGTTTCAGAATGGTGCTTTTGATCTTTCCGATTGAGAACGTCTTGGACCACTGAAAAAATTTGAAGATGAGGTGCTTGAGAAGCTGTTAAGTGAAAACTCCGCTCAGACTAAGCAGGAACTCGTTAAACAACTGGTAGTTACTCAACAAGCAATTTCCTATCGTTTTCATCGACTAAAAAAAATCAAAAGCTAATCCGATGGATATCACATGAGCTCAGCGTGGAAAACAAAGAAAGAAGATGCGATTCGGCTATGTCCGCGTTCACAAGATTCAAAAGGAAGAATGTTTCGCATGAAATCATAACTGGGGATGACAAATGAGTTTTGTACGATAATATTAAGCGCCACAAAACATGTGTTACACATGGTGAATCATTGACATCAATTCTGAAATTCGACTCTAAATATTCACGCTAAAAAAGTGTTATTGTGTATTTGGTGGAACTTTAGGGTGTGGTGTATTATGGGTTTCTCGAACATGGTTAGAGTGTAAATTCAGAATTTTACCAACAACAGCTGATGCGTTTGAATGACGAATCAGAGAGAAAAAGACCATTCACTGGTGAGAGAATGAGGCAAGTTATTTTGAATCATTATAACGTTCGGTCGCTTCGTGAAACGGA
The DNA here is from genome assembly GCA_034766995.1 of Acanthacorydalis orientalis. Taxonomy (NCBI): domain Eukaryota; kingdom Metazoa; phylum Arthropoda; class Insecta; order Megaloptera; family Corydalidae; genus Acanthacorydalis; species Acanthacorydalis orientalis. Next base: position 16,168,319 of record CM068322.1, on the reverse strand, counting down.
CCAAAGACTCTGATTAAAAGGACTCCCTCATGTGGCGTATCCACTAGACCTAGACCCATCAGATTATCACCTGTTCCGGTCGCTTTAACATCACCTAGCTGATACATACTTTAAAACAGTGGAAGAGTTCAGAATATGAATTGACGACTTCATCGACTCAAAGCTGTCATTTTTTTCGATAAGGGATTCCAACAGATAAATGGGTCAGTTATCCAACAGTTGGAGCAAAGTTATATAAATAACGGGGGATATTTTGAGGATTGAAATGTTTTCCATGTTTCCGTAAATTTCTATAAAAAATGGTACCGAATTATTTGAAATCATTTTAAAATAAAAATTTATACTACAAAAAAATAATTAAAATTGAACAGACGATTTTTAATGTTACATAATAATAAATTTGCTTTTCTAAAGACATTTTTTACCATGAAAAGTGTTTATACGAGGGCGATTTGAAAAGTTCGCGGCCTAAATATGAAAGAATATAACTTGTATTTTTAAATTAGTTTTATTTTTAAATATGGTTCGCTTGAACTTCAGTGCACTTCATCAAGCGATGCTCCACTGCTTTTATGCCGTCCCGGAAATCCTTTTTCTTGGATGTCCTTAAAATAGCGATTCACTGTTGCTATCAGTTGTTCATCTGACGAAAATACTAGCAAGGATATTTTTAAGTTTTGGGAACAGATGGAAATCTAAGAGGGTCAAATCTGGAAAATAGACAGGATAGAGCAGCAAGTCGTATATTCAATTCACCGAGTTCTACCATGGATACAACACTTGTATGGGGATATGTATTGTCCTAATGGAAAATGATTTGTTTCTTTGAAAAACCGGGTCTTTTCTCAGGAATTGTTCGATCGAGTCGATCCAAAAGGTTAGCATAATACTCTCCCGTTATCGTTTGATCTTTTAGAAGGTAGTTAATTAGCGGAGTCCCTTTAGCGTTCCAAAAAATTCAAACCATAATTTTTCAAGCGGATAAAACTGATTTTGCTTGTTTTGGTGGCAGGGAATCATCATGATTCTATTGTTTTGATTGTTGTTTTGACTCTGGAATACAATAGTGAATCCGAGTCTCATCTGTAGTCACAAATCGGTGGATAAAGTTAGTTGTGTTCCTCTTAAATCGATCCAAACAGTCTTGGGAAATTGGTACTCGAATGCGTTTATAATCAATTGTTAGTAAACGCGGCACCCATCTTGCCGATAGCTTTTTTTATACCTAACTCTTCAGTTAGGATGTGAAACACGCGTTCATCTGAGTCACCCACAACCTTAGCAATTTGGGACACCTTCATTTGCCGATCCTGTAAGATAATATCGTGCACTTTGTGGATAATTTCTTCTGTCGTTGCAGTTTTCGGACGTCCACTACGCGGATTATCTTCTAAGTTTGCATTGGCCAGATTTAAATTCAAATGCCCACTTATTTACACTTGTATACGAAGATGCACTATCACTCAGTACAATTTTCATCTCAGTAAAGAGTTCTATAGGCATTAAGCCTTTTGTGACAAAAAACATTATCGCCGCACGATGTTCACCATTATCCATTTCAACAAAGCACAAAAAGAGCTTTATTTAAATTAATGTTTGCAACAAACTGCTTGGCACATTAACTATAAACTTCGAGGTTATGTATAAGATAGATATCGCTTTATAATGCGTCACAAATATTTAAAATATTACTACCACTTATAGGTTAGGTCGCGAACTTTTCAAATCACCTTCATACTTTTGGTATATACTTTATTAAATAGAATTCTATGCATATACCTATTTGTATGTATGTGTATATGTTCGTGTATGTGTCGGAAAGAAATTTATTTGTACATGTTTGGTTACGATTTAATTAAAATATCAACGTCAGTGTTATAAATTGCATCTAATTGGAGACCACACGTTTTTCTCCGTACACATGTATTAATGTCAAAAAATATTAATTTGTTTCGATTTTCTCAAAATTAGCATATGCGAAACATATATAATGCATTGAAATTCATCACGTGACTACACACCTCAGACTTGGCAATTAGATGATCAATATAATACATGCCGTTCTCTTTAGGATGAAATTTGATTTCACTCTGGTTTAATATGCTAATCAACGTTCATAATTTAAATGTATAATATACAGGCAATAAATTTAGTTCTTAATCCGAGTGCATACATAATATATTATTTCACTACATAGGCAGTATTTAATTATAATAATATAGAAACTAATTCAATTTAAAAATGTAATTATCAAAACTGTTATCGATAATAATTAGTTATAATCAAATAAAAAGAAAAAAATGCACAAAAAGTCGAATGTTTATAATAGTTTTTTCTATTAGATTTGCTTAAAACACATTTTTATTTATCGATATTTTTTTATTTATTTGTTCTTTTAAATGATTTTTTTTTATATCTTGACTAATTTCACATTTTTACAATATATATTATATTACTTTTGTTAATCGATAGAATTTACAGATGAATAAATAAACTATTATTAAATGTTTTTATTATTTTTTTATCAATATCAATTCTGAAGAGAAACAATTTTGAAAATTTAATTTTGAAGATGATTTCATTTCACTTATTTGGTTATTAGTAATGGTAATGATTACTTAAATTCTTACCTCTAGAAATGTTTTTATAAATAGTGCTAAAGTAAATAAGCCTTTTAATGAATTTATCTTTTTGTATGTGGAAATAAAAACAGAATCTCATCTATAAATACATAAACATTTATATAAACTGTGAAATACATCGAAAACGTTTTTTTTTTTATAAAAATAATTGGAAATAAGACGTTTTTTTTTATCAAACTATTGATAATAAACGTACATGTTGAAATCGTAAACGATGAAAAAATTACAACATTTTCTAAGGAATCAATCAGTAAGTTGCTACAGATTATTTTCTCAAAGGAAAATCTTAAAGCTTAAATGTAATATATATTACCTCGATAGACATGAAATATTTTTTTCCCTGCACAGGAAATTTTCTAGGCCATTTCTGTCTTTCATTTCAAATGATGTATGTTATTTGAAAGATACTGATACTGATTTAAGCTATCAACTAGGGCGATTAAGTAAGTTGCAGATTTCTGCTATTATAAATAAATTTGTGTAGGTCTGTCTGGATGTAATGGATTCGCAGTAAAAATACACCAGTGCTGAACTGAGAAAAGCGAGTCAACCGGAGTAATGTCAAGAACGATTAGGATTTTTCAACGATGTGAATCGTGAGCTTAAGTGGTAGATATTTGTAATGTGTAGGAGTTCAAAGACCATCCAGTTGTATACGATGGAATTCACAGCAGTTATTCTTGAACGACTTTAAGATAGAAAATAACGTAGCTGGATGACTTGCAATATCAACAAGGCATTTGTTGAAGACACTATCATTAATTGAACAACACACTGGTATCAAAGTTTCATTTTGGAGATTTGTTTTTCAAAAATTGGAAGATGTAAAGTTTCATTGGATGACAATATTTTGAAAAGATTGTTTGGGAAGGATAACCGTCAAACTTTACAAAAATATAAGATCAACGTTCTATAAACAAATTATCTTTTCTCATTTTTTGATAATTGGTAAAGTGAACAAGTAGTGTTAGTATATACTGAAAAGGAGCTAATTCAACAGAAAAACGTAAAAATAATACATAAATGAACTTATTCGTATTTATAGAAAATGACAGAAACCTTTTTCAGAACCGAATTGTAGCCTATCATGAATATTAGCTTATGCATGATAACAGAATATGTTATGTACAATTCCTTGAGAATGATAAAATTCCAAATCTTGTCCTAAAGTTGTTCATATATCTCAGAAATCTAATATTTATAGTACGGAAAACTGATATTTATGTAATAAAAATTATTGTTTTTCCTCCTGATGTCACAATTAGATCTGTTAGGAAATCAGAAGCAAAAACGATAACATCATGTACTGGTTATTAGATATGAATCTATATTCTTCCATAATAACTAGATACCACAAATTGTAAAAATTATTGTAATGAATCTTAAGGACTTAATAGTAGTAGTACGAAATTTTAGTACATTAGTTACATTTAACTAATTTGCCATCAGTTGATAATTTAATAATTAAATTAAAGTAAAAATGTTTGAAGTGAAAATTCTGTAAAAATATAATGGATATTAATAAAATCTAAAACTTTTTAGAAATTAATTTTTATAGTAATAATGAGTGCAAAAATTATATATATATATATATATTATATACATACATACACACACACATATATATATATATATATATATATATATATATATATATATATATATATATATATATATATGGTAACTGATTTAAAATAAAATATTTAATAACAAAATTTTAAACAAATATATAAAAAAATGAAAATGTTTTTGAATAACTAAATAAGTTGTTATAAGTACACATTTTAATTTTTTTGTGTTGTTAGTTGAAGTGAACATTAAAAATTTATAATAAAACTTTTTTTATTCACATTGTTTAATAATAAATTTGGTCCCAAAACTATAATTTTATTTTTTTAAAATACATAGTAAATTATTGGAGTTGTTATTAATGATATAGTATTAAACAGACACTAGAATTTATTATATACCGAACAGAACACTACGAAAATAATTAAGAAAGTATAAAAATGTGACCTTTTTCAAAAATATACACACAAGTCGAATTGTCAGTAGACTTGTTTAGAATTGTACGTTTGCAATGAGTTAACTGATGTACAGGAATAAAAAAAACACTCTAAGATGTATGAAATGCATTTGATTTCAGACGTTTATTTATTTTTTGACAAAGTCATTTTCAAGTACTGTACTTAGCGGAATGACTGAGTGATTGTCATCGTGGCTATTAAAGCTAGTCGTATAACAAAAAAAAATTATAAAAATTGCTATAAATTATTCTAGTACTTTTATGATTTGTTATCAAAGTTTTTATTACATTTTTAGTCTGTTGTCAATTTTGTACAAGTTTGAGTTTTGTACAAGTGTAAGTTTGACTTTTATTTCATGATATATACATATATATATATATATATATATATATACATAAATATATATATATATATATATATATATATATATATATATATAAATGGAACTCTCTTAGACTGCATTATATGTTGCTGCAGAGTCAGTAAAAAAACATTCAGACGAGTTTTTGCATTGTAAACACGTATGATAAATTACCTAAAGTACTATTGAAATATTGAAATTAAGAAAGGGATAAACAGCTCAATAAATATGTTTAATCATTTAGCATAAAAATAAAGTATAATCTTGTTTTTCTTTTTATCTTTTTAGGTGAATTATGAAATAAACGAGACAACAAAAATAATTCAATCAAAAGTTCATTGGATGAAACATGGAGAGTTTGAAATCTCGTGTGCTGCAGCCAACGTTGGTCAGTATATTTTTTACTATTATATATATATATATATATATATATATATATATATATATATATTGGTGCACCCAGGGGGAGCCAAGGGACACTGGTATCTCTCAAATGACAAAAGAAAAAAACTCTAGAAAATAAAACAAAATCATCGCGAAAAAATGCTCCTACATACACAGAGAGATTAATGTAATCCTCTATCACTATTCCCTATATATATATATATATATATATATATATATATATATATATATATAGAGAGAGAGAGAGAGCTTTGTCAAAAGGAAAGAAAACTCAATTTTATTCTTAAAATACATTTTTATAATCAACTAATGACTTTTATTGAAATTACATTAAGAAAAATTATCAGTTCAACTTGGACTCCCCTAAGATTAAATCCTGAGTGCGTCACTGTATATATATATATATATATATATATGTATATGTATATATATATATTTATCATAACAAACATTTTAGTTTATATGATTCAATACTGGATAAATATCTCTTCAAAATTTGTCTAATTTGAAGGACTCGGTGTTTTTCTTTTAAAAAAATTCTAATTAACTGTCTGATATTGTTATTTATTCATTGGCTACTTTTTAGTATATATACTTTCTGATATTGTTATTTATTCATTTTTAGTATATATATATATATATATATATATATATATATATATATATATATATATATATATTATATTATATTATTAGATAAAATCAGTAGTAAAATACGTTTCAACATGAAGCGCAATAAATTAATGTTATATTAAATACGTTTGTCTGTATGAAAAAATTAAGCAAAATCAAATAATTTGTGCAGTATATTTATTGAAGATAATTAAGTAACAAAGATATTGTTTATTGAAAAAGATGACAGAAAAAAAATCTGAAGGAGTTAGTTATTTAAATTGAAGTTTCCACTTCATTCAATAGGGAAAGTGTTTGATTAATGTCTTCTATCTGTGTGTGTCCTTTAAATGTAGAGCTTGAATTCTAATTCAAGCCGACTACTTTAGACAACACGAAGTTACATGAATTTATATTATGAGTAACATGAAGAAATAGAAGAATGATAAAATGATAAAAAAAATACGAATAGAGACAAATTATAGACATGATAATAAATGTTAAAATTACTAAATGAAAATGGTTATATTGCAAGAAGAAATGAACATAGTACAATATAGGTTATTAATTGTGATTCTTCTATGCAAAGAATGTAAGTCACATAAAAGTACGTTTTTTCTACGACCGGTTCTGACTTTCGTTCTTTTCAACTAGACTGATAAAGTTGAAAAAGATGACGAAAGTCAAAATCAGTCATAGAAGATACGAATTCACTGACAACCTAAAGGACTCATATAGAACAATGAACGATAGGAACACAGACAAGCAACAGCATTAAAGATTATTGATTGGAATCCTAAATCGCTTTGGTTAAATGTAAACAGACATTGGATTTTCCGAACTGACAGATTTGATAAAGTAGTTTATTCAAAGAATCTTAAATCCTTAAACTTTATGAAGTGTATATATATATATATGTACTTAATTTCAAAAATTAAAAAAATATTAAAATTGTTTTAACAAGAAAAAATAAATTTCACTACCTTTTTCTTTCTATACAAATTAAAAAATATTTTTTTTCAGAAAAAGTATATTGAAATAATAATTTTTTTTATTAAGTGTTTGGATTTCGTTCTTTCTAGAATTTTTATTTTCTAATATTTAATATTATCAGATTGTCCGTTTATTTAAATTATATTATATTTTAAATTTATTTATAATGTGAAGTAAGTTTAAAGTGAACTGTTCATTTAAAAAGAGAATGAAAGATTATTTGTAATTTTAAATATTTTTTTAAGCTAAAAGTCGCTAAATTATCAAATTTTTGAAGAAGATTATAAAGGTACATAATAAATTTATTAACAACTTAATGTTCTTTCTTTCAGGGTTTCTGACTAGATATTTCGAAAATCCAATCGAATTGGATTTCACAAAGTGGTCGAAATGGTCATCATGTGATGAGAATTGTACAAAAAATAGGATACGCGAGTGCAACGACGAATATAAATGTAGCCAGTGCGAAATAACACAAGAAAAAATATGTTCTAAGCACGAGAATTGCCATCGTTCGAGTTTACAGAACGGACTGATTCGACTGAAATTCTATCAAGACGTCAATACCGAACAGAAACGTAACTTGTATATACAGAAATCAAAAGAAAAAGGGAAAGAGCCGAAAAAAGAGATTCATAAAGGTAAACGTATGTACACGAAATGGACGAATTGGACTTCATGTTCGTCCGACTGTCTCACATATAGGACAAAAAATTGCTTAGTACCTGGGAAATGCTTGCCGAGTATTATCATAGAAAAGGCATACTGCTTCAAGTTTGCTGGGAGCCGGTGTTTTAAATTATTGAATAAAATGAAATTGCAGTTAAATAAACCAATGAACACGAATGGTAAATAGGTACATTTTTCTATAATATAAATGTTTAAGTATGGGGAAATCATTAGAAAATATAAAATACTTTATCGGATTGTTTCGGGTGTCGAATAAAAATTGTAAAATATATATTAAGAACATTTAATTGAATAAACGATTTTTGACGACAATGAAATTTGGGTTAAGATATACATTAGCATGTTATAAGAGACAATAATAAATTATTAGATATATTGATATAAGAAAATATTGTAGTGTTAATGCGTTGATGAAAGTGAATTGAATCACAATACCACATTGAGGTGCAGTAAATTCGGATTTATAAACGATAAATCAATAATTGTTTGTTGTAAACAAAAATTAAACGTCTTGATATTTCCATATTTTGTACATACTCTATGGAAATCTTGTTGTACGCATAAATAAGAATTTTCGAAATATGATAAATGATTATTGGAAAGTTTTATATTTCGTAATAATGAATTTATATATACATCTTTATCAGCGGGAGAAATAAAATTTCCAGGGCATATATGTATATATATATATGTTTGTGTGAATATACATATATATATATATATATATAAACGTAATTAAAAAAATACACTCAAATGTGTTTGGTTTAAAACTGGTAGTAATAAATATTAACACTGACAGTATTGAAAGGTATTTCGACATAAAAACTGCTTCATATAATTAATAACTTTATTAATAATATTCAGGGTATTGGTAGGTCGGAGGCGTGAATAATATTAGAAAAAGGGACACTGTCGTTAACTACACACTTTAATAATCTGTTTTTATTAATAATTATAGTATATATATATATATATATATATATATATATATATATATATATATATATATATATATATATATATATATATATATATTAGGTTGGTGCAAAAATAATTGTGGTTTTTACCTATCGAGCATAAAGACATATATGTTAAAAAATTATATTTATTAATCAAAATAAAAATTATTGGCCTGCACACATTTCTCCCACGGGAAACAAGTTTGCTTATTCTTACAAAATAGAATTTTGAAGTTCTGGAAATAATGATTTCATCGAAAGCGCACTGAGCCGATGCTCTTGATCTTTGAAAACCTCTCGTAGGAAATTACTCAAATGTTTAAAAAAATGAGAATCTGTCGGAGACAGGTCCGGAGAATAAGATGGGTGAGGTAAGGTTCCATAATCCAATTAGTTTAATTTTTTTAAAATCCTTTGTGAGGCATGTGGTCGGGGGGTGTCATGAAGAAAAACTGGTCCCCTTCGATTGAATAATGCAGGCCGTAAACGATACAACTTCTAATGGATTTTTTCAATTTCCTGACAATATTTTTCTGCTGTTATTGTTTGACCAGGATTTAAGAAGTTGTAGCAAATGATGCCACCTTCCGACCACCAAACAGTGACCATAATCTTTTTTTTCATGAAGCTTCGGTTTAGGAAACTGTTCTGGTACTTCTCCCCGGTCTTACCACTGTGATCAACATTTACGATTGTTGTAGGGAATCCACTTTTCATCATATGTGACAATGCGATCAAGAAAGGGAACATTTTTGGTGCACAAAAGAAACACAGAGCAAACTTCATACCGTTGAATTGCTTGATGTTCGTTAAGTTCATGCGGCACTCACTTATCGAGCTTTTTGTGTTTTTACAATTAGGCTCAAATGTCGAACGATCAACACTAAGTTATTCTGTCACCTCACGAGTTTTTTTTACGTCGGTCTGCTTCAATAATGTTTCTTAAATCATTCTTGTCTATAGCTGAAGGACGTCCACGACCCTTCTCATCATTAAGGCTTTCGTCTCAATCATGACATGTTTGGAACAAGTGATGAGCTATTCATTCGTCAATTAATTCATTCAATCATACAATCAATTGTCTTCTAGTCAAAACCAAATTTTATATTTCGAGCAGTTTCTATTGCTTTACGTCCCAATTTAAACTCATACAAAAAATCGCGCGAATTTGATTTTTTCCATAACTAATTTAAGAGGTTATATCCAACAGTACTAAAGAATGGAAACAATAGACATCAGTTGAAATCCGTAGTACTAATTTTATTGTTTACAATTATGTATCACATAACTATATCAAAAGATAACGGTAACTAGAAAAATCGGCGTCAATCTTAAAATGATAAAAACTGCAATTATTTTTGCACCAACCTAATATATATATATATATATATATATATATATATATATATATATATATATATATATATATATGTATATATATATATATATATATATATATATATATATATATATATATATATTATTTTTTCATAAATATAAAAGGTAAAACATATAAATACTTGAGAATTATTTAAAATAATATGCAGTTCTCATATATATGTAATTCAATATAAATTCGTAGAAAAATAAGAAGCAACTGTAAAAATTCGTAAATAATGTAATAATAATTCTTTTTCATACATAAAACATATTTTTACAGTGTTCGACCATAAAAAGACAGTGCACTAAAATAAAAGTGTTTTTATGAACAAGCATAAAAACAAATAATGTTTTTATACGCCTCAGCACTTTTCAGTAATTAGTATTTTCATTTAATCTCATACTAACACTTGTATATTTATTATAAATAGTAATTATAAAAAATATTTCGAACTGAACGAATATATATGAAAGTTCTATTTGCACTTCGAATTTAAAGTGATAGTTTTCTTATATTAGCGTGTAAAATTATTATGTTTTAATTATAGCCAATAAAATTGCAGTATTTGAAATGTTAATTGTTTTTTATAAACCAAATTGACAGTCTAAAATGCTATGTTGTGGAATATGAAAGATATAAGAACATTTATCAAAATTTGTCAAAATCATTGGATTAAAAAAACATTTTCTTAAATTAAATTATTGATGTGATTTTTTTTCTTTAAATAAGAATATATCTTTAGTTATTTTAGTGTATTTATTAGCTTAAAAAATTACAAATGATATATTTAAAATCAAAAAAAATAACGAAAATATTTTGTTGGCAGTAGAAATAATACATCTAAAAAAAAGTTAATTTTCAATGAATGAGAAAGCCGAAAAAGTATATTTTTTAATTAAATATACAAAATATTTAAATATTAAGTTGGTAGAAAAATAATTGCCGTTTCTATTTTCTGAATTCTAGCCTTAATTTTTTTCAATGAAAGTCATTTTAATGTGTTCACGTTAACATCAATTAAAAGTGCATTTTTCGGTCTGTATTTTAGTAACATCGACTTAGGTTTTATTAATAATTTTGTTTCCAATTGGACTGTTAAACTAAAGACAGAAAGGAAGCAAATAAGAGCATTTTTTGTATGAGTTCAAAACGGGTAGTAAAACTACTTGTAAACAAAACGATGTTTTTGGCGTGGGTACTGTTAACGAATGTTCGGTGCAATACTGACTCCAAAAATTTCGTGCTGGGGACGATATCTTTGAAGATAAAGAAGGTCGCGGGCGTCCTTCTTCAGTTCATAACGACCAACTGAAGGCGTTAGTTGAATCATAAGTACGTACAACAATTCGAGAGCTTGCACAAAAATTAGGTGCTAGCCAAGAGACCAGCGGCCCAGAACAGTTTTGGACCAATTAAAATAGCTCGCTGAGAAAAAGATATATGAATTTGACGGTCATAAACCGCAATTATTTTTCTACCAACGTAAAGTAATAAATTGAAATTAAATAAAATAATTTTCATTTTTTAAGAACTATGGAGTGTTTTTATCCTGTATATATATATATATATATATATATATATATATGTTATATATATATATATATGTGTGTGTGTGTGTGTGTGTTAATAACATCGTGAGAAACCATTTAAAGAAAAATATTTTTCAGCGAAGAAATAATACTATCATAATTAGCAATAATAAGAAAATTAACAATGGGGTTTTTAATTGATTATAGTATATATTCTAATTAGAGTTTCATTTTCGATTCGATTGTAGTTATAATTATGTAATATAATTGTGTACAATGTGTAAACGTATTTTGAATGGAAGCATATAAAATAAATCACAATGTTTTAATATCGTGCTTAAAATAATGTAAACTTGTATCATTTAAATTGGAATGTTTAAAACTGATCTGAATTTTTATTAAATGTGTTTTTATAATTTTTTGAAAACAGTATGATATGAAAAGAAATACAGTGTAAATACTTTTATATATTCAAACTCTCTATTTGTTACTTGATTATTTTTAACTAGATTATTATGTAATAAAATAAAATAAAAATCGTGGAAGAAGCGTTGATATTATTGATAATTTTATATAAAATTAATGAATATTCTAAATTAAATGGGATAAAAAAATCACATTTTTTTTAAACATAAAATAATAAATATTTTGATCAAAGACATAAAAAGTGACTGCAGTGAAAATATATAAGCTTCATTACGAATTCTGTACACGGCATTTCAACTAATACGAAAAAACTATTTTTTCAGTTAATAAACCGCCTAAACGAACAACACCCAGATCTATTGTAATAACACCACATACGACTACTACACAATCATTTCAAAGTCGAAGACCTGTTACACAAACAACTAGATTACAAACGGTGCCATCGGTATATTCGACAACAATAGATTTAACGCATACACCAACATTTCAATCGCAAAGTTTTACACCGTCAATGTTTACATCGTCGTTGGACCCACGATTTACATCGGATTATTCACCGTACACGCCTACGAGACATTCTGAGTTTTCTCTGAACCCACAGCCGAGTTATATGCCGATGACCAGTTCGACATATGATTCATATTCACAGCCATTCTCAACAATACAATCGACACAAAGATCTAGTTTACATTCGATATTTACACCGGACTTCCATCAGAAATTCCCGTCAAATGTACAAGCCTCCCAAGCACCTATAATTCACTTAAACATGCCAAATATAAAACCAATACAACTGCCAGTAATAAACCCGATCATTTCTTCACATTTACAACCATCATATTTTTCGTCGGTATTCACGCCAACAATACACTTGAACAATCGTTCGACTACACTGATGAATAGTAGACATACTGTTGATGCTATGACAAATGTAACGACCCCTGTGTATACAGAAACATATAGTACAATGTTTGAGAATAATGGTCGTAAAAACAGGTCTTACACTTATGTTCCTTCAACGAACAGTATCAATTTAAATGTTCATCAGAGACCACTTGCAGTTAGTCAACCGGTAGTGTCTACAACGACTAACTACACACTTGAGAAAAAACTGAGAGATAATTGCGGTATCGTGGAAAATGATCGAAGTAAAAAAGGTTCTATGCTGAAAATAATCGGTGGAGTGATAAGTAAAAGAGATCAATGGCCGTGGCAAGTTGCACTATTAAATACACATAGGGTAATTGAAACAATTCATTAAATTTAAATATATTTATGGCCGATTATTAACAATTGTTTGACTGAAAATACAAGGATTTTTAGTATTTAGAATATATATATATATATATAGTGAATCAATAAGAGAATCTCCTTAATTCATCATTCAAGTATTTGTAAGGTGTGAGATTTTTGTTTTGGATCCAAATAATGATTAATAAAAAAAGTATTAATATTATATATATATATATATATATATATATATATATATATATATATATATATATATATATATATAGTAAAACAATAAGAGAATCTCTTTAATTCATTAAAAACAAGTATTTGTAAGATGTGAGATTTTTGTTTTGGATTCAAAATAATGATTAACATAAAATTTATTATATACATATACATATATATATATATATATATATATACATATATATATATATATATACATATATATATATAGTAAATCAATAAAAAAATCTTAATTCATTGAAAATAAGTATTCATAAGGCATGAGATTCTTAATTTGGATTCAAAATAATGAATAATACAAAAATTTTGATATATGTATATATATATATATATATATATATATATATATATATATATATAGTAAATCAATAAAAAAATCTTATAATAAGTATCTTGAAAATAAATATTCAAAAGCGTGAGATTTTTATTTTGGATTCAAAATAATGAATAATACAAAAATTATGATATCTGTATATATATATATATATAGTAAATCAATATGAAAATTTCCTGATCTCTCCAATTCGTTAAAAACAAGTATTTATAAGATGTGAGATTTTTATTTTGGATTCAAAATAATAATTAATATAAAAATTATTATTTTTATATATATACATATATATATATATATATATATATATATATATATATAAAATCAATAAAAAAATCTCCTTAATTCATTAAAAACAAGTATTCATAAGGCGTGAGATTTTTATTTTGGATTCAAAATAATGAATAATATAAAAATTATGATATATGTGTGTATATATATATATATATATATATGTATATAGTAAATCAATAGGAAAATCTCCTGATCTCTCTAATTCTTTAAAAACAAGTAATTGTAAGATGTGACAATTTTATTTTGGATTCAAAATAATGATTAATATAAAAAATATTATGACCGCTGATATTCTTAAAAAAAAAACATATAATATTAATAACTTAATTCATACTCTTTAATATAGGAATTTGTTTGTGGTGGAACATTAATTGCCCCGAATTGGGTGCTGACTGCTGCTCATTGCGTTCGAGTCGGTATGATAGCAAGATTAAACGAATATGATTTACGATACTTCGAAGGCCCTGAAAGACAATATAAGGTCCAAAAAACAATTGTTCAATATCATTATAATAAATATACTATTGATAACGATATAGCGTTGCTGAAATTACCTAGAGAGGTAAATATGTTCACACATACACACACATTATATATATATATATATATATATATATATATATATATATATAATTTACATTCTGTAATCTAAAATTAGCGCTAATGACCTTAGCTGTCGATGCGCCCTTAAATTCCAAACATCTATCTGTAATGCAAGTACTAATATAGAAAATGGAATAAATATTACCTTTAATTAAGTAATATTACTTTTATAGGTATCAAACAAATACGCATGTTTACCAGTTGAAAACGAAAATATGATAGCAAATAAAATGTGTACTGTTATTGGATGGGGAAGAACAAATTCTAAAAGTAACAGAAGAACTACTGTTTTGCGTGAAGCAGAGGTAAAGAAAAATATGAAATGGTATACACGTACTGATTAAAATATGACGATTATTATGTACAAAATAAGTATAAAATGATACACTTATTACATATTATTTAAGAAATGAACAAGAGAATCGTAACACTGCAATAAAACAAATTTATTTTTTCGATAGTAATATTTTAGTTGTTTGATAGTTTATTAATATGTCCCAGTCTTTAAACCAAAAAATCACTATTCATATCAACAGTACTAAGCCATCAACTGTATGAAAAATACTCTTTGGCATCAATGTTGAAATAAATGTTTTTGTTATCGATATCCAATTGTTGCTATTTCAAGTTCTAAATGAGAAAAGTATTACTAAATAGAGTATGATTGATGATTGACTTATTTGATTATATATTCTCGTACAGACAGCCTGACAGTTGATTGAATTGTTTAAAATGATTGATTTGTGAATTGAGGTGTTATCATATAATAGGATCACACTTCATATCACTAGTTGTGTCTTTTTTAATGACTGTAACATGCAATTTCAAATCAGTTACATGCAAACCGATTCTCTTGCCAGTAATATAATGAGAACATTTCTCCAGCAATCCAGAAAATAGTAACAATAATTGTTCAATCACTGAGTTGGATTTTAAACTTACTTAAGTTTAAAATCCAAAAATGTAATACTTACTAAATTTTTTTCTATTTTCCATTGCATTTACCCGTATGATCTTGGAGTTATAATGACAAAATTTGATATCACCACTGAGTATAATTCTTCAAAAAAACCCGTTTATATTGTTTTTGCACAAGTCGATAAATTCAATTACAAATGTGACCCTTTCATGATTATTTGTGTCACAACTTGGTATTTAACGATTTCAAATTTGCTTATATGTAATCTTTGATGACTTCTATAGTGATTTTTTGTTTGACGAATAGTACTTTAATTTAAAAATATTGACAGCTTCAAAACAGCAAATCTGTATCTTTCTAAGAGCTTTTCTTTACTCTTGTGTATCTTATCTTGTATTTCGAATATTTGTTGGTTGATCATAATATATTTATCCCAAATGATGTTAATTTATAAAAACCAATGTTTATAAACATTCTTTCTTGTAACTTGATCTGAATCATACAATTTTTTAATCTTTTCGTACAAATAAACTGATATATATATATATATATATATATATATATATATATATATATATATACATAATTCGTATGTATTTTCAGATTCCTATTGTGTCACAATATGAATGTAGATTTGCGCATCAACATCGTCACACCATAACAAAGAACATGTTCTGCGCTGGACTCCGAGAAGGAGGTCGTGATACCTGTGGAGGTGATTCTGGGGGTCCATTACTTTGCAGATCAGAAAAAGCATCGAGTAACAGAATTAAACCTTGGGTTATATACGGCGTGACCAGTTTTGGAGACGGCTGTGGCCGAAAACACAAATACGGAATTTACACCAATGTTGTGAATTACGTAAATTGGATTTTTAAAATTATGAAAAAATATCAATCATGAATTTGAAGTCGTTCATATTTATTAAGTTATTTTAATACTTTTAAGACTTATTTATGTGTATTATAGTTTGTCGATATCGAATATCAAATTGATAAGAAAAAATATAATTTTATTCATTTCCAAACAGTGATTAAACATTTATTTCGAGCAATCAAATAGATGCTCATATACAGTAGTGGAAAGAAATTTATTAAAGGGATAACAAAATATAAATCATTTAAATGTTTCGTCTATCTTCAAAAAAATATTCTATAACGCATTTTGATTTTTTAAATTAATTTCTTTAAAAGTCTACTACAATAAGAAAGTATAAATATGTGGAATAAGCCATAAATTATGTGCATTTGTAATTCCGTTTTATTTATATTATTATTGATAGTAAAGTTAATTGCTGTTGTTTAAACTTTTAATTGTTAAATGTGATTTGCATTTCGTTATGAAAGGAAAATCAACGTGAATAATTAGGTAATAGTAAATAATTATATTATTTAGGTAACAGTTTAACTCTTAAATAATTGTTACAAACATTTTGATATATTTTATAGTGATTACGTTAAATAGTTAATTAATATTTTTATCGATAATCGGAATTTATTTATGTACATTATTTTAAAATCGACACCTTAAGAAATCAATTATATTGAGTGTACATGAATTTAATATTTTCGACAAATGTAAAACAGTATATATTTATTTATTTTATTTTATCCGTCCACTCAACAACATATTATTAATCTTTTAATTATCGGCATATTTACTCAATAAAATTGTAATTTTGTTCTAAGTAATTTGCGAGGTAGTATAATTTTATTTACTGTACTTTTATCAATATGTTCCAATTATAATTGTAACACTCGTTTTTTTGATTATTACATACTTTTTATTTAAAATATTTGTTAGTCTTTTATGCAGATTCTGTTCGATGTTCTGTAAGTATTTTTTTCTTTGGATTTATTCACTTAATCTCAGAATATATGCATGTTTAATTTTTTAGTCTTATTTCCCTTAATAATAGATAAAAGGTAATAATGTTACATTATCATACCTTGACAATTTACTTTAAAATTTTCTGGACTTTTTCTAAAAGCACTGTCATTATCCTTTGTGATTCAGTTGTGCTTAGAATGTATTTTGGTTTACGTGAAACAACTAATTTCAAATTTTTGACTTTTTCTATCCAAATTTAATAACTCTTGTTGATTTCATAACCGATTCGTATGATTTTTAAACATACAAGTCTTCTTATTACAACTATGACTTCTGGCTGTTTTCGAATCCCATTCTATTCTTTTCCTACCTTTTCTTGTTATTCATAGTATGTAACTTTACATAGTTCTCTGTGTTGTGTGGAGTCTTAATTTTGGATTAAATTAGAACAGTATTATATAATGGGATAATACATATAGTTGTATTTTTAATTATTATTATTTAAGACTTATAGTTTTTTTTTACTACTTGATGAGAGTATTTTTACTCAACATTTCAACAATAATTCCCTTGTATACTGGGCTTTCATTTTCGAACAATTGATGAGCTTGTAATAATATTTCTTTCAAGATGTTAGATTTGTCTATTCTTATGCTGCTATTTTTTTATACATACTTTTCTGAGCATTTCGAAGCTTCAAAATCTACAAAAAATAATGCTTATTGGAAATATTCACTTTGCATTTACTTTTTGTCTGCAGTTACACTGCGTAAAGTTTTACTAGATTTATTTATCTCTGTAGATCACTATTTTAAATAAGCGAAGCGAATTTTTTACCCTTATTTGATTTTTTTTATTTGCATTGGAATTATTAATCCAGTTTCACTCTTTGCACATTATTTTTTATTTATACTACGGTTAGTTATTTTTATTCCTAACATTTGAGCATAGAATTTTAATGGCTGAGGTGCCTTATAATCTTTTTAGAACTTAATTTCATCTCATCCTTTATTAAAAAATATATAATCATTATCATCAGCCTATGTCAATCCACTACTGGATAAAGGCCTCTTCCATAATTTTTCATTTTGTACGATTGAAAGCATCTCTGTTCCACTAATTTCCAATATAATTTTTAATTTCTTTATCCCACCTATTCATGGGTCACTTCCTTTGTCTTTTTATATTCCTTGGTTCCCAGTTAATAATTTCTGTTGGCCATCGGTTGTTTTCTCTCTTTGCAACATGCCCCGCCCATTTCAATTTCAGACTCTTTACTCTTCATATTACATCTATGACTTCAGTCTGTTTTCGTATCTATTCTAGTATTTTCCTATATCTTCTTAGTATTCCTAGCATGCATCTTTCCATACTTCTCTGTTATTTGGAATCTTTGAATGGTTTTTGCTTTAAACACACATGTTTCATTGCCGTAGGTAAAGACTGGTAATACACATTGATCAAATACTTTTTTCTTCAAACAGAGTGGGATTGTTGACGTAAATATCGAAGCGTTTTGTCCAAATACGCTCCTTCCCATTTTTATTATCCTGTTTACTTCTTCAATGAATGATCCATCTTTACTGACAAGCTGGTCTAGGTAGACATACTTCTAATTCTGTTGCTTTTATTCCAATTTTCTTCATGCATATATATATATATATATATATATATATATATATATATATATATATATATATATTAAATAATTGGTATATTTTAGGTAATATTTCAATATTATTTTAAATAATTTAATTCAAATATTTAGATTTATAAATTTGTAAATTATCTTGTATTGTTTATTCATTAATTGCTTTTGATTATGGTATTAAAAGTATTGTACTTATATATATATATACATACATTTATATATATATATATATATATATACATATACATATACATATACATATATATATATATATATATAGATATATATATATATATATACATTCCAAATTATTATATTTAATTCAAAATAATAACGCATTCATTCGTACAAGATTTAAATAATTAAATGTTTAATATATGAATGTTAATTATTTAATTATGTGCAATGAATTATGAGAATTATAACGAATTATTAATGATACATTTATAGTGCAGTGAATTAAAAAAGAAATAATTACATAAATATTATAATGAATACATTATAATTCAGTTGATTATAGAAAACCATATAAACGTTGTATTCTCCAGTTACTTTCCGTAAATACAAATGTAAACGTACCTAAAATATGTGTAGATGTGGTCCACTTCTGATATTCCGTATAATAGTTGACTGACAGATTGAAAGAAAAATTCATGTTAAATTTGCAGTACAGTAATACAATAATAATAAAAAAATGGTTCGAAGTGCAATAGCTGAAGAATCAATTCTATCTTATTTACAAACATTAGGAAAAACTGGAGATTTTTCCATAGGGTTAATTTTGGGACAGGTAACTTATTGCTCAATTATTGCTTTGCAATGATCTAGAAATTTGGTGTGTTTGATATATAAAATTCTTTTACTTTAAGCCAACTAGTACAAAAGATTTTGTTATTCATTTGGCAAGAACACCTCAGCCGTCATGTAAAGATGTCAGTGAAGAAAACAAATTAGGAAATGCACAAGGGGACACAAAAGAAAATATAAAAAATGTACAAAATGTATCCGATGTGCAAGAAGCATGGGTAGGTGATCATGCTCGTCAAGCTACACGTATGTTACCCGGTGGAATGTATGTGATAGGTTAGTTGCACAAAACTATTAGCTACTTGTAAAAGTAATCGAACTGCACATTTTTTTTTTAATTTAGGTATATTTGTAATTTCTAATGAAGATTTATTTAATAATGTATCATATTCAAGTCGAATAAAAACATTATTAACACAAACAACTAAATATCTATCAATTAATAGAAATTTACATGGAAACTTCGATCAGAACGCAGATAAAATTGTATTGCATTTCAATCCAAAGACGTCCAGTTATAGCAGTAAATATTTTGATTGTAAAGATGGTAGTTTTAAACCCGGAGAGATAAAATTTGTCGCTCAAGCGACAAAATGGCATCAACTTGATTGTAATATCCAATTCGATCAGAATTTTCCAATTTCTGTAGATAAAATTAATTGGACATTAAAGAAAAACTTGCAAGGTAATGTTTAAATGTTCACATTGATTACAAAAATTTATAACTATGATTTATTTATAATATGATTAGATATACTCAGTACTGTTGAGAAAAAATTAGATAAAAGTTCAATTACACTGAATTATGAAATAAAAGAAGGTAATGAATTGTTAGACTCTCTGGTGAAGAAGAAAAAAAATGTTAAAACAAAAGTACCAAGACATGACTCCGATGACATGAAACCAATACAAGTGGATATTCTTATACCATGTGTAAGTGATAACAGCAATAATGAAAAGCAAATAATTTATTTTATCCACAACCATTTTGTAGGAGGAGTCTGAAGATAATGAAGACTTAACAATAATTGACTGTAGTGGAGATATGCAATTTGTTGGTCAATTAGCATCAAGAGTGTTTTTGCATCAAAAAGCAACTATACATGAAGCAGAGTCTGCAATCAAAGAAGATATAATTCGAAGTTTAGCTGCGAGGTTTGAAATGCACTGGGATTCTATTATTGAGGAAGAACAAGGGAGTCCAGAAGGTGTGCAATATTTATCAGCATGTATAGAGGTGTATAAAATAATATTTTTCTTTTTTGTTAAAAGAAAAACATAGTGTTCATGAACCTCCACGAAGAGTTCTTATTCCATTACCATCAAGTAGGGTTACTCTAAGTGATTATTTATTTCCTGGAGAAGGACCATCTGAAGCTCTTATTTCTTTAGAAGAATTACTTGATTTAAAAGTAGATGAAGATGATGTTATTAAGGATTTGGAAGTTCAAGCAGGTAATTTGAACTATTTAACTGTTAATTGGTCAGGAACGCTAATAATATTTATAATGATTGATCTGTTTTTAGATCCATCTGATTTACATAAACTAGAAGCACCAATAGAAGAGGAACCTTCTGAAAATGCAGTAACCACATCAGATAATAATAATTTTATTGTTTATAGTTGTAGTATTTCTATTATTGTTCTTGTTATTTCAGCACTGGTTTATTTCATGTTTCAGTGACATTAATGTTATGTTCTGTTAATGGTATTGTGTTTGTTAATGTATGATGTATAAAAGTTAAATATTAATTTATTGTTTTAAAAATACATTTTATATTTTTATTGAAATAAATTTTATATGTTTTCAAAGTTGGTAGTTAATTCATAATCAGTTTTAAAAAATGTAAGTGTAAATATATGTCATGGATTATTAAATTTTTTTTATTGGCATGCTGATGTTTATATTCAATATGCATAAATATAAATAATAGAAAAAAAATAATGTTTACATGTAATGCAGGCAGCAGAGTCCCTTTATCTTCTATAAATTGCTTTTCTTAATAATGAAGAAACTACATATTAAGAGAAAAATATCCAGGAACTATTCTAATACACTTTCACCACTTTGAACTAGCACTGCAAACTGAAAGACACTATGATTCATTGGTGTTTGTCAAATGTAATTACATAAGATCAAGTTAGTATTGAGATAACATTCAGTGTTTTGAGAATGTGGAAACTAAATTATTTGAAATTAGAGTTATTATTCATATTCATATATATATATATATATATATATATATATATATATATATATATATATATATATATATATATATATATATATATGCATATGTATATATATATATATATATATATATATATATATATATATATATATATATTTAACATTCAAAAATATTCATTAATACTGGCATAACAGTAAAATGAAATTTTATTGTCATATTGCAACAAATTCATATGTTCATTCGAATTGTTTATATTATTTATTTTCGCCGTATAAACAAAAAGAATTGGTATACTCAAAATTGACTAAGTAAATATTTTTTCTTCATAACAATAACGTTGTCATTTGTTTTTTGTGTATTGAAGTTTCTAGTTTTTGGAAACAACGTTAAAATTTGACATTTTTTGGTTTAGCAAAAATTTTTTAATTCACAATTACAATTTAAGTTGCATAAAAAAGTTAAAAATTCTATAATTTTAAATCAGTTTCTAATGAAATTTTGTGTGGTCCCAGCTTAGTTCTCTCCTTTGTATATATACATTGGTGAGTCAAAATATTAATTCAGTTATTTCATTTCATAGTGTGATGAATCATTGATTATTCACACTTTAGATATTTTATTATATTTTTTAAGTGATTCCGTAAATAACATGTAGGGCAATTTTTTTAATTCCAGTCGTGTATTTCTATAATTATAATAGTAAATTAATGATTATAATTTTAATATAGAAATGAATTGGTTCAATGGTTTTACTAAAAATAGCTACAATAACATAATTTCGTTTTTTATAGTCAAATATACCAACATATTAGTTGTCAACGCTTAAATCGGACTAAAATAAGATACAATACAATTAGTTTTTTCATTCAGCACCTCAGCAAGTGTAATTAAATGTTTATGAATATGTTACAGAATTGAAAAAAATATAAACTATTTTAATTCTGTTTTTTCTGAATATTTCCAGGAGGCTCTGCCCCCTATTCGCTACGCTTACTCCCCCAGCTCTCATCTAACAAATAACAGACATTAACAAATTATACACACAAATAATGTGTATAAAATGTAAGTTGCAATTTTTTTATTGGGAAAGTTTATAAAAATTAACAAAATATAATGTTAAAATGTGTACAAAATTTTTATTCTAAGACTTCAATGAATATACTACTTTGAATAAATGTCACCATTTTTACATTGAAATCGAATACATCTCTTTCGTTGTACACTGTGAGAGAACTTACATACATGTCACTAATGTTAACCAATCAGAACAGAGACCATGATATACGTACAATATACATCAACCAATCATTGATGATCGGGAATGGAAATGGTTGATATGTTACTTGTTGAGAGTAGCGGGGGAAACGGCATTGTGAGGAGGTAATCTATGCGAAAAAACATTTTTTTTTATTGAAATTTTACGATGGAATTATTTTTTATGCATAGAAAGATATTATAATAAAAACAATATTGTTTTGAATGGTATACAATTTGGATGTAGAATAAAAAATCTACAATGAATAAATAATATCAGATTATATTTGTTCCCATAAATATAAAAAATAAAGAATGAAATTGTTTCATTGATAATTGATTGTACGATATTAAGTAATTGGTTCTTTTTATAACTTCAACGAATATTATACAGGTAAAATAAATTACATGTATACAAAATGAATACGAATTTTGTAATCATATATACGATAATCATAGAATGATTTGCATAACAGTAAGTGCATAAGTAATGATAAATATAGTATAGGGAGAAATAATCATAAATTAAACGCAATTGAAATGATAAAAAAATATACAAGTATAAATCATTTTGAATTATTTAAAAAAATACCTAATACGGAAATATATATATATATATATATATATATATATATATATATATATATATAAAGAGGTCAAATATGTATGAAATTAAATGGTGAATCTAGAGTATTAGGTTTGTTTACCGATAATTGTTCTTACAATGAATTATTTTCCTTTAATTGAAAAAGATTTACAATATTAAAATAATGTGTTTTAGAGTATATTTGCCTTCTTTTCTCTTTTTTCTCTTGGTGTTTCGCGTGGATTAATAAAAAAGTTAATAGTAACGGACACATCACAAATGAATTTTTGATTCACGTGACGAGACCCTAAATGTTCAATAATGTATTTTTGATCATTTTTGATTCTTGCTTATGCACATTTCGATGACAATTCTATCGTCCGTTCTTCGAGCGTTAAGGTATATAACAAAAAATATTAGATTTTTCATTATTTTAACAACTCTAAAATATTATCATTTATATCAAAATATGTACAAGCAACAATCAAAATTGATCAATATAAGATTATTGAATATTTTTCATAAGAAAATTTGTGTATAGTTTGAGCGATGAGTGTACAAACTGTTCGTGAATGTGAATTTAAACAGCCCTAAAAACAGTATTAAAATAATGAACGTTTTTTTTTAAAAAATACATACACATCTTAACTCAAACTTTGAATTACCAATTTTTTGCATGATTAAATGTCTTCAAATCAATTAAAAAAATTCTTGAACTGTTTCGTGACTAATACAATAAGAGGTATTTCTTAGACATGTCTGTAGAATATGGCGTGCGAGGGCGAATATTCTACATTAACATAATTTCATAGAATTGCATCACATGTCGACATAAACATGATTTTATTGATCAAGTCTAATGTGCTTTAGTTCTAAAGGACCTCATACACTACCAGTTTGGCTGTCAGTTCAATCTAAAGAGTTTTAACTGATAAGACTGTGTATACACACATCATTACATTTAATTGAGACGTTACATTTCTAAAAACATTTTTATCTGTTCGTACCCGACGCGGGGGTTGTAACATTCATATAAATACTTCTATATACTTATATTTCTAATATAAAGGATGTCGCAAACAGTATTGAATTACTAAAATTAATTTATCAGTATTTTGAATTGTGCCATTTATGACAAAACATTAATTTTCAAAAACGTGTGCCCCTCTCCTAAGTTAAAATACACTTGCTACGCCACTAAAAAAAATATTTTTGTTAATTACGTACTAATAAAAATTTTATTTAATAAAAAATTGATTATTTTTTGACCGGTTTTAAAATTAATTTGTACATTAAGAGGTTAAAGTTTAATTTTTAGCTAACTAAAAATAACAAAAAATTAAGATTCAAGAAGAAACAAACAAAAACTAAACGATTTAACTGAAATTCCGTTCAGTTGGTTGGTTAGATAAATGATGGAATCTCTTAGACTAATCAGTTCAAAACTGAATAATACACATACCACACACCCTCGGTTTATTTTACCGATCATAACTGATCGGTCAGAACTAATAGCAGAACTGATAGTGTATAGAGCCCATAACGTTTCTTGTAATTGATTTAGTTATTATCAATATTTACTATTACTGTTCTATTATTAATTATTATTAGAATATTTATTATGAAAACGATCAGTACTATTGTCTTTGAAAGCGAAATTAATATTCGCTTCATTCTAATAAAGAAAATGTTCATTTTTAATTAGTTCAAAATATATTATCTTCTTAAGAAGAGTTTATTACATATCCCAAAAATTGTTCTGATTAATAGACTGATTAGCTAATGTAAATAATAAAACGTTTTAGCGTCTTTTGAGTACCAAATAAAACAATCTAACATTATTCTTGATATTCATTTTTATGACAAGAAAATGATTTGTCTCTGATTCTCGAAAAGTTACAGTAATCAATTGTATACTATTGCAAGCTATTCAACATTATCATTTTTTATTGGAATGTCATAACAGCTGTTTCTAAGATTAAAATTTTCATATCGACATTCCGGAACTATTAATTCAAGTACTTATATAAAACGTTTTTTCTATAAACGCCACACTTTTTTTTACAATCACTGAAATATGTTTTCAAAATACATTACACTAAATAACAAAACGAACTACATTTCATAATTAAAATTTTATCATTTCAAATATAATAAAACAATTCTCAACGATAATTTTAATTTGTGACTAAATTCATAAAGGAATTATCGCCCTAAACACATAAAAATGTTTTATTTATTTATGTCCAATATTATTGTTTATTTTGATACGCCAGTGTAGTAACAGCGCAATCATAGAAAATTTAAAGTAATTATCTATGTCTACTCTCTGAAGATTGATTTGTGGTATGACAATACCATCGAAATTCGTTTTGGCATATTGAAATAGACAACAATCAACTGCTGGACACAAAAAAATCTATTGTGGTTCGAGTTTAATTATTTGTGTATTGATATATTTTTTAGTTTTCGGATGAATTTAGAAATGTGCTTTTTTAAAAACATTCCGAACTGGACTGAGTTCAATTTTTTTTGTATAAAATGGTCACGTTAAAAAATAACTATAGGTAACAAAATCACCGAAATATAAAAAATTGATACACTTTTTCCAGTACATACGTTTAATATTTTGTATAGTAATATCTACTGAAAATAGTAGAAATAAAACTGAACGTAAGTAAATTGGGTTTTGTGGAAAACAATAAATCAAGTTGTTGATATTAAGAAATTGATTTTTCTTTACAATAAATATGCTCAATTTATTTTTGTAAAGAACGAAGCATAAACTTTATTTCATTCAGTACAATACATTAAATAAAACCTAAAGCAAAAATAAAATATTATATTAACGATTAAAAATGGAAATGAAGATGCCTTATCCAATTTTGGAAGAAGGCGCGGGTTACTCAAACAAAAAGTATTTTTATTTATTTTGAAAGTACATAAAAATAAAAAAAATATCGCAATGATGTTAATCTTTTTTTAATGTGCATATTTTATTTTACTTAAACATAGTACAAAAAAGGAAAGTTGAGTGCTTAACTAAATTTACATTTTGAAAAGTCCATTTCAGGATGCTGCTCCATGAACCTGGTAAGTGATAAAAATGTTTAACAGAAAGACTTTTTTGAAGTACCTACATTAAAATATTAATACACACTTTTTAATGACATCCTGTTTCTTTTGTTCATCGCTGGTTGGAAGGCCGAGTTCTTTTTGTCTTTGATCATACATCATTTTTTCAACAAGGCCACGTGTCTCACCATCAAGATCAGATAATTTTGATGGTTCAGGCTGAATTTTTTTCGTACTTATCTCGGGATCACTAACAATTAATTTTGTCCACCACTGCATTTTATTTACCTAAATTTTAAAAGTCTAAATTCAAATAATATGAATAATTGATATTTTTGAAAAAATGCACGGGAACAGAAAATGTATATAAAACATTTTATTTGTTTTTATATTTGATAAATGGATATGTACAGATATCTGAAAAAATACAAATTTAGTAGATATTAGTTTCAGGTGTTGTAAAACTGTTTATCTAAAAATACGCCGATCTGAAAAGTTCACATGTATATTTCGAATATACAACAGTTTTCTTTGAGTATTTACGTGGCATTCTCTTAAAAGATTGCGTGAAAGAAATCTAGATGTACATTAAAAAATTAAAAAACTTATAGAAAAATAAAATTAATAAATATATATCTGAATCAAATCAGATAAAATAACAAACTAAAGCTGGCTAATTTTCGAAATGATTATTTTTTTGGTAGGACTTATCAGAAAAATGAAATAGGGCTCAATATGAACTATAGTAAAAAAATAATGCTTAATGAATTTGATTGTTCAAACAACACTGAAATGAAATGAACAGAATTCGAAGACATTAAAAAAGTATGAAAAGTATGTCTGTTTAAGTCATTTCAAGATGGGTTACTTTTTGAAAAAAACAGTAGGAGAATAAAATGGAATAAAGTTCATTTAAAAAAAAAACGTTTTGAGATTTAAATTGAATATTTAACTTCAGAAAGAAAAATATTCAATCAATATACTCTACCTTTAACTATTGAAATATCACACGAGCCCTCAATTCCAAAACAATTCAGTGACTTTGAATAATCATAAGAGATGTATATTAGGAATAATAGAAAGAATAAAGAAAACAATACAACTGACATGAATACAAAGGCGTGAGTTTACTGCAAGAATAGAAAATATTGACAGAGAGTTTATAAATATAAAAATGACTAGAAAAACGACTAGAAAAAGACCAGTAATTAAATATATTGAAATGTCGAGAGAAGCATGGAATTGTACAAGCTGGAAGAATTTGGTATATGTATTTATTCAAAACTGTATTTCCACGGGTAAAAGTTTGTAATATACACATAAGTTTTTAGTATCTGCAGTAGGTGTATAAACATAAAATATTTGGACATATATATATATATATATATATATATATATATATATATATATATATATATATATATATATATATATATATATATATACTTAGATTTACAAAACTAAAATTAAATTGAAAATGAATTTTTAACGACCTTTTCTAAATTCAATAAGATGAGTTTTCCGTCTTCAATAACCCATGTAGATTCTTCTAATTTGATTTCATGCGGAAAATCATCATCGATAATTGGAGGTTGTCCTTTAATACCACAAGTTAAATGTTTTTTGGTAAATTGAACAACCACATCACGTAGTTTAGCTCTAAAATTGATTTTTAGAGGAACTCTAACCTGAAAGTAAAAAAAAGCAGTCAGTTATGTTTACTTATACCTATTGATATCACTTTCAAATTCATTGGAAATATTCATTAATAATTCGTGCATTTTATTTTACATTATAACAAAAAATCAATTAATATTTTTTGAAAAGGTATATTTTTTAAATACCTTACAAATGCGTATTATTAAATGAATGTAGTACTAATAGACAATCTCACAATTTTATGGTTAAATTTGTGAAACATAAAAACCTTAAACACAATTATAAAAATAAAAAGTTGTTATTATTGATGTAACTGGCTGTAATTAACTATGAAACATATATTTATGTATGTATGCATGTGTATATATATATATACGCACACATATGCGTCTTTATAATACAAATAATTAAAATTCATAGAAAAGTTCGATCATGAAAGTTAATTTTTGTTTAGCTATTCTCAACGTAATTGTGTCAAGGTTCATGAACTTGTCAGCGCACAATACAGTGTGTGTGTTTTATTATAAAAGTATACATGTATAATTTCTGTGCATACACGCATGCACGACAACGTATTTATGGAGCCGTAACTTTTTATGTAACTGTATGCAAAACAATGTATAAAGTTGCTTTTGTAATGTCCGCATAGCAGTGGCGTCATTGCGCTTTTAGTGCCCCCATGTAAAAATGTTTATACGATTTTAAACATTATATATCTAAGCGTTGTTTTTCAATTCGTTTATTTTCTTATGGGTAATTCAATATTATAGGTAATATGACTCTTTCAAGTACAATACATTTGACTAAAAACAGACTTTAGAAGAACAAGGCTTTTTTTAACAGACTCCTTGATGCAGTCCAGTAGGCGTTGCCACTGTTCTAGCTTACAAATAATAGCTGTCATTTGTTAGATAGATTACAGAACTACCAGAAGCAATCTCTTTAAGTGGTTCACAAATTATACCATCGGACTGTATTGTTCCAGACCTTGGTACAAAAAATATACCACCAAGCAACTAACTTAAAAAAAATGGTGGTATATATGTATGTACTAGCAGAATTAAAAGAGTTAATTCAAAGTTTATTTGAGATAATTATTTCTTTAACATTTAACAATAAGAAATAGATGCACTGAATGACTGGAATATAATAAAACATTACTGAAAAGAATTGAAGCTATATAGATGCTTCTTTACATAAGGATGAATTTATCGACAGATATCAATGTTTCCAAGGGTATTGACGTTGGATTAATGGTAAACGTCGATATCTGCTAAAGAGCTATTTTAAGTGATTGAACATGAATTACTCCTTTTCAATTTATGAAACATCTCAATCGATAAATCAACTTGAAGAAAAAAGTACCAGATCCATGTAGTCTTTTCTCTTTTTAACATAAATGAAACATGGGTTCTGAATATCAAAATAATTCAACGAATTTCGACATCACAGGAAGTACGAAAGATGTACGATAAAAAGTACGGAATAATCAACAAAACGAATAAACATACGTTATAAAAAAGGATGGGAAAATAATACAGTTATTAACAGCTACGGAATTAAAAATCAAGATTTTTTTTATACAAACGATTACTACTATCTACTTGATAAGAACGTATATATTTCAACTGGTAAAGTAATAATTGAATTTGTGTCAAATTCGAATGAATGAATTTTTGAGATTTTAGGGCACGTATATAAATATGATCATTTGAAATTCGATAAAACTTTCAAGATGTATTCTAATTAAAATAAGTACCGTATTAGCCCGAATATAAGACGAGTTTTTTTTCTCAGATTTTCATAAAAAAACAAGAGTTGTTCTAGTAGGATCTTCAAAAGTTCAGGCTGGTCGTCACTGTAGGAGTTTTAAATATGCATTTGTATAATTTTCATAAATATAATTTTCTATTAAAATGTAAATCAACATTTTTTATCGTTTTCTTTGGGAAAACTACTGGTCGTCTCTATATGTCGTGATTCGTAAAAAATGTTTTTTTTTGATTTCATAAAAAATCTGTAACTCGTCTCTCTCTCTCTCTCTCTCTATACCGTAACATATTCTCAGAGTGAAAAGAAGCCAAAAATGAATTATTTACTTATTTTGTACAGAAGAATTGTAACATACTTTAAAAATGAAGATGTCTGTAAATAGTAATGGATTACATTTAAAATAAGCACCTGTTCCTTTAAATATAAGTTTGTGCCTCATGTTAAATGCACTATTTTAGTTTAAAATAATCATCTAAGTTAACAATACTTTGAGCGATATATATATACATACATACATACATATATATATATATATATATATATATATATATATGCATGTAGTGTAAATGAACATATTCATTTCAGGACTCATAAATTTTTATTTGATGTCCTTCAAATTTTTATTGAATTATTAATAATTATATTCAAAATCATTTGAAATAAATAATTCTTTGTAAATTGTTTGAGAAACTAGATGTTTCTCGATTTTACTAGTATTATAGATTTTACTTATAAAACATAGTTACCTCTCTCTCTCTCTCTCTCTCTCTCTCTATATATATATATATATATATATATATATAAAATCAAAATTATTCACAAAAAATTTCGATGACGTCCACTTATTTATGTATGACGTCGAGGTTTCTACGGTACTCAAATATGTTTATCTCATATATAAAATAACACGTTGAAATCTGTCTGCAATAATGATTATATAGACATACTAACATATATCTTTCTATATATATATATATATATATATATATATATATATATATATATATATATGTACAACCAAAATTATCCACAAACACTATAAATAAACACGTTGCAAAAAAATATCTATCTGCGAGAATGTTTATATAGATATGCTAACATATATAAATCCATGACGTCCCTCATTTATTTGATATGTGGCTTCTATAATACCCAAATGTGTTTATTGATTCATACGGTCACATGACATGCTTATAATTGACAAGTGCGCAAGCGCAACGAACCCAGGGGTTGATGAGCACAACGAGTAGGGGGCAAAGTCCCCTAGTATTATATGACACAAAATTTAGCACAACATCGTATCATTAAAAGTCACTCTGATTTTCTTTACTTTGTACTGAATTATTTCTTTATTTTGTCATGTGAATTATATTCTAATTTTTACTAATATAATTTTTACTACATTCATTCACTATATATTTGCACAGATGATTTATAGTTTTAATAATCGTCATAAGACTATCATCTGCGATAATAATTGAAATAATACGAGTACAGAGTAATATAGAGAATATGAATAATTCAAAAGCATTTGCAGTAAGACATATAATCATACAATCAGTTCCAGTGTACAAAAAGAATAACTTTGTTGTATAGTAAGAGTTAAAATGATATTTAAAGACGTTTATGTGCATTTTATGTTCATACTTATTCATAATTATATGCGTGAAAATTAATTTTCAATATGGCAATTCCGATGACAGGTCAATAGCATAAAAATACATTAAATACGGCCATCGGAGCAGAAAATCGTTGCGTCCTAACGAAACAATCGATGAAGAATTATGTGATCAAAGGCAAGCAAAGAAAATACAAAGTATAACTTTGATGACCTCAGTTTTCTTGACCTACTTTTATTTCTATTTATATCAAATCGAACACTATCGATGTAAATATAATTAGTTTAACACATTCATAAAAAACACTGACTTGACAGAAATCATAAGAAATCTTGAAAACTAACTGTATTCATTAATATCGAAATAAGAAAAAAAGGATAATAAGGTAAAAATATATCGTGTGGCATGTAATGATACGTTAATTTACTATTTAGTTTATTTTAATTCTATACACAATATACTTGCTTATAAACAGTCAATAAGAGAAATATTTCAATTTTCAGAATGCGTTTCGAAAAAAAAAATTAGCATATACCACCAGTTATTTTCAATATTATAAAACACATTTTTAATATTATAAAAATAATGTTTGAAATTAAAAAAAATATACAGAAAAACTATGTATGGGCTGATTCTTAGAAATCATTTGTCTGCCAGTATGATGTTTAAAGAAAAGATTTAAATATATTTACTTTTAATATATTCGTTTCTGATTAACCTAATATACCCCACGTTTATTGTATAAAATTAGATGTTTTGTTAACTATATTTAAAAAAAATCAATATTTTTAGTATACAACCTTCAAACGCTTGTATTGTGATGATTTTAATCACCTAGAAAAATATCGTATTGTAAACTGTACTGCTGAGAATATCATTAATAAAAATAATGTTAAGGAGGGACAATTTTATACTTTCAATCTGAAAAATCACAACACGGTCTTCATTTATTATTTTCTATCCATGTATGCATACACATTCATTATTTGAAATGAAAAAATTGAAAGAATAGAAAATCACATATGTGAAAAACTTATAATATTTTTCTGAATAAATTCTCTCACAAGAATATTCAACCTTACAATTCTTACGTTCTATTACAAAGGCATACTGTAAAATGTATACATTAACTGCATACTAATTAATAACTATTTGTATTCGAATGCATTAGCGTGTAAAGGAACACGTACTTAATACTACTTGAAGTTAATTAAATATGCACTTCACATCTGATAATGTTCATGGTCTTGAGCGACCAATATTAAGAACATCTTAAAATGAATCTTTTCAATTCACGATCTGAATATCCCTGACACAAAACGTTTTCAAAGTATTGACTTATATGCTTGATATATGGCTTAAATAAGTGTTTGTATACAATTAGTGACTATAAAACAATTTAAATAACAATTTGTGAACGTGTAACATACAATCAGATCGATCAGCTGAACACGTTTCTATTTCCAATCAATACTTTTAACGCTGAAGATTTTGCAAACAAAAGTAAAAAAATATTGGTTTACGAGATGCTGAAGTAATGTTTACATCTATTTTTCTGAAATGTTACCAAGGAAAAAATTATATTGTTTTTGACAATTTCACCATTTTGAACGACAAATACGTTCTAAAAACTTTAATTTGATAAAACATTAAAATATATTTATAATAGTAAAACGCTTAACGGATAATAACAGCGTACGAGTTAAAAGACGTGAAATCGTTATAGATGTAATAATGTAAGAATTAAGATACATTTACGTTTGTTTCACAGCACATTTTAACAATAATATTTTCCCATAATATATTTTAATTTATAATTACATATAGTTACGTTAATTTTCAAATGAAATATGAATATTTAAATGTTTGTAAGAAGGAAGCTGAATCTGTTGACAAATTATGTAGGTTAAAGAAACATTATTATCATTGGGAATAGAATACATACATACATATGTACAATATATATATATATATATATATATATATATATATATATATATATATTTTTATGAAAACAAACAAGTAACAAAAAAAAACTGCAGTTTGTGGATAGAATATGTGCGACTCTATAGAAAAGACAATAGAAATTACTGAAGTGAGTCAACTGATAAAATAATGTCAAAAAGTAACCGATACATTAAATAAACATATCAGTCGATAAACATATAAGAAGCGAATGAATGAAAAATATTTTTGACAGGAGTGGAAATGTGCCCCAAGGAGCAACTTAAAAATTTTAATGAGAACATGGTATGTTATATTGATTAGGAGGGAGATATTTTCATCTAATGATCACTATTGTCAGATCATGGAAACAAAATTGAATTTAAACAAATTTAGAGATAAGTATAATTAACCTTTTGGTTCTCTATATATGCTCCCGAAGAGTGGACATTCAGATACGAAAAGTATATATATATATATATATATATACACACACACACACACACAACATAATAGTACGCATACTATATTACATTTTATTTCACATTTTGCACATAAGATTCTTAATATATAAATACATATGTTTACACCTAATATATATATATATATATATATACACATATACATACACACACACACACACACAAAGAAAAAATGTGTTCTTTGTTTCAAATGTATCTTAAATTCAATCTCTGCGGAATCATTTCGATAAGTTTATTTACACACGCATTTTAATTATTTTAATTTTATGATATCTCTATGTACAAAATGCATTATTAAATTAATTAAAATTACTATTATACAATCAACGTTAAGCGTAACTACCTACTTGTTCGCACAAACGTGAATAATCTTTGTCTTGTCATTAAAGACCTTGACTGAAATAGGAGAGAGTTAATAGGGCACATAACCCAATTCAATGATCTCGAGATAAAAAAAATATATTGCACGGTGCATATGTTAATTAAACGTATATATATATATATATACACATATATATACACATATATATACACATATATATATATATATACACACACATTATTTGAAATAATCCTCTTGTACGCGAAAAAAATATATTTCAAATTAATAGTATTACTTTCAAATCTTTGTTATAACGTACATTTTATTAAGTAATATTTTATTTTTTATCTAATACGATTTCGCAACAAAATTACAAGATATATCTATGAAGTTTTTGGATAGGTTCGAAAATAATTCTAGAAGAGAACGAATTTAAAAAAATACGATTCTACTACATTACAATTTAACTTTGTACTTTGAATATTCAAAATGTATAACAGATTTAAAACTATAGGTTTTGGATGTTGTATGTAGGGATAAGAAGTGGTGTATGTAGCATCCAATTTATTCTTTTTAAATGAACAAAAATGATGGCATTATATACAAAATCTGTTAAATTAAGTAAGAAAAGTAACAGTTACCTCTAAAACTAATAATTAATTATATTATTTTTATATTCATACAGGCGTGAATTAAACTTATAATAATTAAACAAAAAGAAATAATGGAATTTTAATGATACATAAAAATATTCTGTGAAACAAAGTTTCTAAATATACTAATAAAAATTACTATTTCTGTATTAACAAGTGAAATAATATAAAACATATAAGATATGCTAAATAAACCCGTGAGACTTACTTCAGGTACATAATATATATTATTAAGAAAATATTTCGTAGACTATAATGAAACAAATAAGAATGGTCCGAATAATATTCTCATGTTTTAATAGTATTGTACAACAATTTTCATATTTCTTACTGTATACTTTGTTACTATTGTATGAAATGCATCTTATAACGATTTTGTTTTATTGTGTAATGGTACAACTTTGAAGACTAATCGTATGAAAAAGTAGGCTACTATAGAAGATTGACAGATGATTCCTTGACTTATGACTTGTGGATTTTTAAAAAATTATTACAATTTCTTAGAATGAATAATTTATCATGAATTATAAGCAGTGAAAACGTAATACATATATAGTAAAAGAATAAAAAAAATTAGTAAAATAAATACTTGCTGGTTTAAACATTTTTAAATTAATAATTTCAAATTGATTATGATTTGTTCTCATGTTACTCATTCAAGATTTTTATAAACATTAGTTTAATCTAACATTAAATACTTTATAAGACAATCGCCAGTGACTATAAAACGAAATATTAAAATTTCAAAATAAATTAAATTATACACAAATTATAAAATATTAGAGAATGAAGTTTATTTTTGTATATATTTCTAAGATGTTTACGATTAATCAGATAAAATCTGTATTTTTACACATTCCGGACAATAAAAAATGAAATAAGAATTGTACAATAAATATAATATAAAAAATTACATACTGTCAATTAAAAAACACTTCAACTTACGATTGGTTTATCGATATATAAAATAATACAAAACCAAAATAATTCTATGGGCCTGAAGCCAGAAATATATTCACATGAATAGAGAAATTTCTAATATTTAATATGTACGTATTAACGTGGAATGTACATGAGAATTAAAAGTTCAAACTGACACACACTGGTGTGTAAGCCACAACCACAACAAAAACCACTTACATAATATTTCTTATCACAAAAATGTTTGTCTTTAAGTTAGTATTTAATGTGTAATTGAAATATTTTGAATTTCAATTACCAAAAAAATTGTAATGTTTTTTTATTGAATATGAAGTACACTCGTTTGAAAATTTATCAAAAATATTAATTCACGTTAAAAAGAAAACTTTACGATGACTACTTTGTTTACTAAAAATATTTTCGCTTCTTCGGAATCAACAATGTCAAATAATTTAATATTAATATCAACAGAGTTTTTACATTTAGTAGTAAGAAATATTTTACTTATAATTTACTATTACTCAGTATATGTAATGGTTTGCTTTTGAATTGTGATTAATCTAAAAATGTTATTTGACATTGTTCGAAAAAATTATCTTATATATATATATATATATATATATATATATATATACCAATAGCGAATGATAAAGATTACAAAACTTTTTCCAAAAAGATTATGACTACTCATCTTTTAATAAGAATCTTACAAAAATCGATACATGAATCAGTGACTTTAAACGACGAGGTCAGTGCCGTATTGAAAATATGTTGAAATCGTAACCGAGTAATATGCTGTCACTATTATTTACCTAGATTTTCCAATGTCAAGGTCATTCGGGAATTACGTGTACAGTCATGGTCAATGAACACATGGCCGCCTGACAGATATTTTTATATAATGATATGCAGATGTACCGTCGTACATTTACAGTAC
Source organism: Acanthacorydalis orientalis (assembly GCA_034766995.1). NCBI lineage: Eukaryota > Metazoa > Arthropoda > Insecta > Megaloptera > Corydalidae > Acanthacorydalis > Acanthacorydalis orientalis. The sequence goes on along the minus strand of CM068322.1, from coordinate 16,130,959 downwards.
ACCTTGTTTGTATTATTCTATTATACTGTCAAAAATATACTCGAAGACAATACAACAATATAATAAGGCAAACAGATATTAATGTATTAGAAGATGATCAAGTGTTTTTTAACATTAATGAAATGAAAGTGAAAACTAAACTTGACTTTCGATTCTGCATACATTACACAACATTAAAACATTTACATATCCGCGTGTGCACTTAAATACATACTTAAAAATACACACACACATATATATATATATATATATATATATATATATATATATATATATACACACACATTATAAATAGATAGAAATATATACCTCTCTAAAAATGATTTTTTTTAAAAGAAGTACTTCTTATTCAAACATATTGTCCAAATTAAAAGTTTACTAATAAATTTCAAATATCTACATATACCACTGGCGTTTGGTAAAAAAAGTTAAGTCAAAAAAATAATGCACGCAAGAAAAAATAAAATTAACAAGTTTCTACAAATTTTACTTTTGCTTTAATGTTTTTGAGGATGCGTACATAGTGAAGTGATAAGTAAAGAGAGTGAAGTGATGAAAATATCAATGCAAACATATTGGATATTTATATCGTTTTTAGAGTTTTGTTCACTTCTTCACACTTCGCTTCACTATGTACTATTGTAAGAACACTTAAATTAAGATCCTTGTACAGTTTGAAATTATTTTCAATTTTTATTTAAACAAATAATGAATATATATATATATATATATATATATATATATATATATATATTTAAAATATATACTCATTATTTGCATAAATAAAAATCAACAAAATATGACTTAACCTTTTTTTACTGAGCATTAAGATATATTTGTTTATTTATTAAAGAGACAATAAATTTTGTGAACATTCTAATGCGAAATTCTTATTTTTAGAATTTCCATCCAAAACACATTGATCCATAATTCTTATTTTGCAAGTCAAACTTTTTTGAGACAGTAAATCATTCATATTATATTTTTGTTTGTATTTATTTCTACATTTTATAATATTAATAAATAGATATATAAGTCAAATAATTTTGTGTTACTTGAATTACTATTCATATTTTCATAAGAAGCGATTTTTGAAAGAAAAAAACTTATAATTCATGTTTTCAGTAACAGGGACATAAATTATATTGTACAATGATTATAAAAAAAATATATAGAATAATTTTCAGACATTATTTCTTACTTATAGATTGACATTTTATTAATTGTGCATTCATTCTGATGTATCTATATTTAAAATGTCAATAAGAAGCACATACATACACACACACACATATATATATATATATAATCTATCTACGAATCTCAGGCACTAATTAAAAATTTACATTCGTGTAAAAAACATTTTAAATAAGTAAAAATGTAAAAAAAGTTGTTTTTCATAAATTACTAATACATATATTTTTAAATACTGCTTCAATTAACAGTCCTTTTAAATAAAGATATGCCATCTTTACATTTTTATAAATAAAAATATAAAGATGTTATCGTTATATTTTTATAAATAATATAGTATGTGTGTACACACAAACTGTAAGTATACAAATGATGAAAAATATGGCTTGAAAATTAGAAATGATTACATAAACTTAATACTAAAATAAATTACTGAAATTATTATAATCACAATTTGTTAACTGGAACCCGGAACTTGTCTATGAAGGAATAAATTGAAGAAATTAGTACAAACCACAAGTCACAGTTGACTGAAAATTTGGTAAATGAATTTAAGAGAGAATAGGATTGGAAACCGTTATTTGATAATATTGCATTGAATTGTGTTGTAATATAAAAAGTTTAAAATTGTGTTTTATAATGTATTTTTTTAAATGTTTCATCTTCTGGGCATTTCACTTAGTTAAATTATAAAATTTAAAGTATTATTTGGTAAAATTAAAAATACAAAACTTTCAAATCAATTTGGTATTTTTTCATTCGACGCGTTTAACAATTTTCATATTGACAAATTCTCTATAAATAATACTTGGATTAAAATAAGTACATATACTTAAATACACACAAAAACACACACATCTCTATCTACATATCTATAGTTTTGCCTGTTTGTGTGTCTGTATATCTATCTATATATATATACGTATATATATATATATATATATATATATATATACACACATATATATATATATATATATATATATATATATATATATATATATATATATACGTACATTCATACAAACGAACATAGTTCGAAGTGTAAATAAGGCTAAATGCATCTACATGTTATTAAAAAAAAATACTATTTATCAGAAAAAACCTTCTAATTATAAATGAATATGCGAATTGATATTTTGAATTTTTACATTCATGTACTGAAAACCTGCTAATTAAGGAGAAAAATTAAAGGTGTTCAAAGTATATCTAATATGTCATAAAGCATGATTATTAATTTATAGCCACAAATAAATTAATTGTTTTTAGTCATCGAATAACCTCTATCAACTGAATGTTTCTGAACAGTTGCAAAATTCTTTGACTGCTGTGTTGAATTTTAAGTATGAATATCATTGTAAAAAATACATGACTTATAATTGTATATTATGTAATTTTATATTCAGTAGTTTCTGACAACGCAAAGAATTAACACAGTAGCGATTTATTGTATAAGAAACGTTGATTAATTGTGAAATAGATTTTTTTTGTTTGATTATTTTCGGAATAATTGAAACAAGATAATTTTGTATTTTTTTTTTCAATTAGGCTGTGTGAAAATAAGTTAATATTATGATTACTGAAACGGTAAGTGAAAAAAGTTTGTTTTACTTTTACACATACATATATTTAAATCAATAAGTAAACAGAAATATTTAATATGAAAATAATTTTGATTGTGAACGTACTTGAAGTGAATGAACTATTTAAACTTGTATTTTAAACTTTTATGCATTTTTTCGTTTGATAACTTTTATATATATATATAACTAATATATTCAAAAATATCCAATATTATAATTTAAAAAATTTAACAATTCATAACAATTTATTACAACTCTTAATATGATAAACAATGCTTTCCAATAGCTGATAATTTTAATTCTTGAAAAATGAAAGCATATCCAATATTCAAAGTGAAAAAATTAAAAGTGAAAATAAAATTAATTTTTAAATCTTTATACAGTTACGGAGTAATTATACGGTTACTACTTATGAAGAAGAAGTAATTAAACATTGATAGTATAATAAGACCACATTGTGTTTAAAGAAAATCACTCAAAAATATTTGTAATTTTCTAGAAAGATTAAAACAGAAATAAACTATCAATAATTATTGATGAATAATTTATCAATATAATTATTTTAAATGTTGGATATTGTAAGGTAACTTCTGAGATAGCAAAATTTTCATAATTCTGGTATTTACACAATAATTTTCAAGTGTCTTGAATAATTTGTGTATTTTTCTTTTACTAACTGTATAATTTTTTAAATTACACAAAATTATTGACGAATGGCGGAAAGTAGTTTAATTTGAAAATATATTGTAAAATACTTTTGACATTCTATTTATAAAACTCAAAAAATACGGTTTTCCATTTTCAAATGATTTTTTTTTCACCCCACAAACAATACCAAATTTTTTCGATCAAAAATATTCAATAAATTATTATTGATCTTTTTCGATTGTTGCTTATATTCATTCGGTAACTAGGCGCTCTGAGAATAATAGTGTTGCCATTGAAATATACAATAATAATTTGTTGAATATTTTGATAGAAAAATTTTGGTGTGGTTTGTGGGGTGAAAAAAAATTGTGAAAGTGAATTTAGCTAGTGTCAGAACTGGTTTTGTTTTATGGTTTCCAGACAAATAGATTTAAAAATTTCAAGCAGCTATAAAAAAAATATTGAAATTTACGTTGCATAGAGAAACTATCGAATTATTCTAAATATTTCTTTAAGAATGTACTTAAATTTACAGCAATTATGACTGAACATATGAAACGAGTTATTTTATTTTTATTTTAAGGGTTCAGTAGGTTTATGCGTTGAAGACGTGCAATTTTAAAAATAAGAAATACTTTAAATGTAGTTTTAATTATATTTGGTTTGTCACTTATGTAAATATTGTTATATTTTTAAAAAGGACAAAAAGAGTGGTTATGGGCGAATGGCGAATAATATTGTTTTCATTATTCGCCATTCGTTCATACCTACTCTTGAATAATATTATTTTCATTTTTTATTCAGAATAAAATATTTTCAATTTTTTTTCGAATAATGCTTATAAGATTAATTATATATTGGCAAATTTGATTCTATTTTATTTAACAAAAATATTTTTTTATTCAGAGTTCATTTATGTTGATTATACATTTCTAATAGCAGCGAATTGCTACAGCAGAAGTATTTAAATGACATTGTTTTAATTAATACCTACTTTTTTATAATATTAAACACATCCTAGTATAATGATATTTGTCTAGACCATTACACAACGAATTATGGAGAATGCGCGTGTGTTTGGGTTTACACAAACACAACCCATTAAAATTAATACAAATTGATACAAATGATTTGTCGCAAATTAGTAGATATTAGAAAAAAATTCAAAAAATACTACATATGAGGAACTATTCCCAATTAATGAAAAGTGGTAAAAGATGAATATATTTTTTAGAGTTACTTTAACATGTATTATATAAAATATTTTAAAAAGTTTCAATTATGAGTTTATAGATAAATTATTCAGTAATTATGTAAATAACTTTAAAAAATCTTGTCGTTTTTTATAGAATTTTATTTTTAGCTACTAAAAATTATATACTTGGTTAGTCTGTAATAGTGAAAGACAAAAATAATATTTTAATGAATTTTACTGAAAATAAAAATAACGGACTTGAAATTGTAATAGTTTACGTGGATTTATAAACCATAGTGAAGTTGAAATGTTTCTTTCAGCATGCGAATTAATTTATAAAACGCAAAAAGTGTTTATGGACCTGTTAAAAAATATATTACCAATCCTACTTGTCAAAATTAATTTTGTAGATAAAATAATAGCCGCTTATAACTAAGAAATATAAAGAATATTTCATTCTTGGAAATATTTCAAACGATTCTGAGCGCCAGTATAATAAATTTTAAGGACAACTCTTCTACAACAATTTAATTAAATAATTATTACAGAATTAAGAAATATACTCATCAACAACTATAAGTTTAATTTTTTTTAGTTAATTAATTACGTTTTTTATTCCTATATTTTAAATTGTACTGTTAATAATAATGCAATATTCAAATTGTTTTTAAATGTATTTTTAAGTGTAATTTTATGGTATTAAAAATAATTTTACCTGCTGTATAAACAACATATAAACACATATGTGTATTTTTGTGATGACATTTGTAAGTGTTGCGTCATTAAAATAAAATAATGAACATAAAACAATGAAATTACACATTTTTAAATAAATTATAACGATAATACCTTCCAAAAACACATTAATAATCCTGTACTGATTAATGGTTTTTGATATTTTATTAAAAAAAAATCATAGCCAAGAAACGTATGTACAGAAGCAAGGAAATTAAAAATGTTCCTGATTGCTGACTTTTATTTATTGAGTTTTTATAAATGATGATTGAGTTTTTTTTAAATATGTTTTTATAAATGATGATTGAGTTTTTTTAAATATGGTTTTATAAATGATAGATGAATCACAAAAAAATGCTTTCTATGGCTATACAATAACAGTTCTTTAATGATCATCACATATGGTTCCTTGCGTGGTAGATAATTAAAGTTTCATTCGGAAAAATATTCATTTGTACACTTTCGTAAAAACTTTACTTGAAAATATACACTATATGAAGAAAATATATGATAATGTCTATGAAAAATGTTCATAAAAAGAAAACGTTTATTACAGAATCAATACTATAAAACAACACACTGATTTACATTTATTTATAAGCACATACAAATAGCAACAATAAAATGGAAATACCATTACAATTTTCCTAAAAATGTTCATACATAACAACAAACAAACAATACTTTTCGTCATAGAATTTTTAAGAAAATAAATAAACAAAAAATACCGAACGCAGTGGGACGGCTTTTTTAAAATCGTACACTATTAATTATGTATCACAGATCAGACGCCTGGAGTGAAGTTTTTATTCTAATTTTTTTCTAAATATATTCGACCGTGATCTGGGTTCGAAGTAGTGAAGATCCGGTTTAAAATATAAATGATGCTGGTACAAGAGGTTAGAAAAACATGTCTGAAGTAAAATAGACATTTGACCTAACGATTCTAGTAAATCCATTTATACAAACCTGTTAAGACATATAGATGTTAATATTTACAATCATTAAAAGATGCTTCTTACAGTGATGTCATCGACTGACTTATACATTTAACGGGAAATTATAATCTCAGTGAATCGTTAAACATGCCTATTAAATCGCATAATTTTGATTAATCAAACAATAATTACTTTATTATAGTAAATATCAATCAAATACAAAGTATAATTTAATTTAAACAAACATATATATATATATATATATACACACACACATAGATAAATATTATACAAACACTTATGTAATTGTATTAAGTTTTTGTACATAACATATAAATTATTCAAAGTATACAAAACAAGAACTATAATAAAATATACAATTTTATATATTTCATATATATATATATATATATATATATATATACACACACATATATATATATATATATATATATATAAATATATATATATAAATATATATATATAAATATATATATATATATATATATATGTATATATATATATATATACATATATATATATATATATATATATATATATATAAACACACACACACACACACACATAAACCAAAATTACTCGTCAGCTCATAGGTTTCAAGTTTAATTCATTGTTTCGTTCTTAGGTATTGTTTATGTTTAAATATATTATGTTCTAAAAAACAATCAACAGTTTTTCCTTTCTATTTTCCCGTCAATTTTGACGGGTTATATACTAGTTAAAAATAAAAACAGAAATTATTAATAAGATGTAGTATATTTCAACCATTTTAATTATAAAAAACAAATAAGCAGGAATTTCATATTTGTAAGAAATGAATAATTGCAGAGAATATTGTAGAGGTAAAAAAATTATATACGTCATAAAATACACTAATGACATAATATTTATTTTCAAAAAAATACGTACGTTTTATTTGGTTAATTTTTTTAATTTATTTTCATGAGAGACCTTGTTCCTCACCAACTGTATATAACACGTACGTACATTTGTGTATGAATGATAAATTACAACAATAAACTGGACATTTAAAGTAAAAGTATAAATAGTGGGTTTGAAATGAATTGCGTCCTATAATCCGCGATGTATATTGATAAGTGTGTCCATGGTCAGATGGAATATAACAGTGCAAACAGAAAATATCAAACACGTATGAATCTCTTCAAAATTTATCGATTTCGAAACGGCCTTAGTGGCTCCATTTTCTGCGACGTTAAATAATAGTGTTTGCTTTCTAACATATATATCACACGATCGTTATTGTGAATGTTGTTTTATAAACATTTATTTAGTAAAATTTAATAAAGTAGAAATAACTGTCCGAGAGGTCAACTACGTACACTCAAGTATGTGACTATATACGAGAAAAAAATGGTGACAATAACTATTTAAACTTGACGACCTTTGGAAATATTTGGATACTAATTAATATGTGTTGTATTTATTATAAATCAAGCATTCCTTGATCCAATCAATTGTATTTTGTTGCGCATATATGTGTGTGTATATATATATATATATATATATATATATATGTGTGTGTATATATATATATATATATATATATATATATATATATGTGTGTGTATATATATATATATATATATATATATATATATATATATATATATAACACAACGTTATAGCATTTCAAACATTATTCATACCCCTATAGAGAATAAATTAATATACTGAATTTAAAAATATTTTTTTGCAAAATTTATAGCATTTTTTGAATAGATTGCACTACACCTTGATAAAAAATCATTGCATTATGTTTTTAGATTGTTGCTAGATGATTGCAATAAAGTACGCATCAGCTTATTAAAACACATAATTATATCTTATTAAGTATTTTGATAAAAATGAATTTGATCATAATTTATCTAAAAATAAATGGCTTAAGTACTTGTTGACATAAAGATACATTCCACGATCAGGAAAGTATTAAATAATAATTTTCATAACGGTAGTAATGACGATTATTTTAAATATTATTTGCATTAAGTTAAATTTTACAAATTATTTAAAGTATCGTATGTTCTAACACGGTAAATAAAACAATATTTGTTACTAAGTTTGTTTTAATATTAAGAAAAAAAATGTTAAAATAACGTAAGAGTATTTTTACATGCATAAGTACATTATATCACAAAGTTATTATATTCAATCTTTTTATACATTGGTTTGGTTCTAAGTTTTAAAACTCAAATTTCAATGCTTCTTCAGTGACAACAAAAAAGGACAAAATCATAATAAAGTCTAATAATGAAAATATTATACTTAACGATATGTATTAAAGAATGCATTTTACAATATATATATATAAAAGCCTTTATCATTTTAAAAAAGATAACTTCCAGAAACAAGACGAAATATTAATAAATGTCCAAAAAATATTCATATCTTAATTATATATTTATATATATATATATGCACATTCGAAAAAAATAATTATATGTACATTCAAAAGCTGACCTTTTTAGAAACAAAAATATTTCATCACATTTTTTCCCATTCATTTATATAACATTGTAAATTAAATTGAACAATAAATTATAAGGAAAACCACTAAACATATTCATTTATTTGACATTTATAAGAAAACTAATTTAAAAATTATATATATATATATATATATATATATATATATATATATATATATATTTAAATCTGGAAATAATAATAAAAAATGTCTTTGTATAAAGATGAAATATTTATATGATGGATTAAAAGTATAACCGCAATTACAGTTTTATGTTTTTAATATTTTAAGATTACCTTTTTGAACAAAATGTTTCATTTTTTTCTCATAATATTTTGTATATTTGCATCTATTAGTATATTGGGATTCAAATCCCGTTTCACATTTAAACACTCTTAGTTTAATTTTGTTTTGGTTACCAGTAACGCGTGATTTCAGTTTAAAACGTTACTTATTTAGTTAACATGAGTACCTGCTTTGTAGTCACTATGATTTCCTAATGTATAGTAACTTATAAAAATTGTATCGTATCCGAGTAAATAACAGCGAAATTAATATTTCAATCAATTTGTGAGGGTTGTTTTAGAAATCTTCTTTTTTTTGAAAACAGAAAATTGGCGTTCCTATCCTAGTTATGATCTTTTGTAATTGGAATAAATTGTTAGCTTTCTTTTTGCTTTATAATTGCTTTGTGTATTTCAAATTTAATGCTAGACAATCCAAACATAATTAAGAATACCAGTAGAAAAATAAAAATTTAATAAGAGAATTTTTAAAGTAGTTATACTTTTTTAAATATTAAATATAAACAAAAATCCTTAAAAACAAAAAAAAATTTCATTTAAATTAAAATTCTTAACCTAAAATACTACTTAAAATAAAATAGCAGAGTGGTTAAGAGTTAAGATATATTAATTATTTACATCTTTTATATTTTTTTTTATTATAATATATACACACACAACATGAAAAAATATAGATTATTTAATAATTTCAAAAACGAATTTATACATCATTTGAAAGATATCGATGACATCTTTTTATTATTTTTTCATCGAAACATATTTTAGTTAAATAAAATGTATCATTATATTTATGAAAGAAAAATATAATAATTTAAGTACCTTTTATATTGATATAACTTTGTCACAAGGTAATAAAAAGCAAGTATAACCAAAAGTACTACGCTAATGTCCAAAATGCTTAGTCATATTGTTGCACTATTCAAATATAATATATATATATATATATATATATATATATATATATATATATATATATATATATGAGAGAGTTATCAGTATTTCTTGACAATAAATCTAAAAATACATCTTATATTTATTTATAGATGTATACTATCGTAGAAAAATATAAACAGTTAAGGTATATAAAAGAAATAAAAACATATAGTTTTCTTTTGAATACATTCTTGAATTTAAATTGAATACTTTAAATTACGCTATATAAAAACTATCTAAATTATTAGAAAACAAGAAGAAAAAAACACACATAATGTCCTTTTGCGGTATAATTTTACGTAACATGAACATTTTTTGCACACGTCATATTGTTTAGATCACATTAAATATATACAATGTGTGCACTGAATATGACGGTTATATCATTGTGTTTCAACATATTGCGAACTAAATCGCTATTAAAACAAATATTTCATATTATAACAATGATACGCATTACATAACGGTAAAATTAATCATATCTTACTTTAATTATATGTTACATTATGACGTACTGGAAAAAATGTATGGAATTTTAAGTATGTACAAGAAGAGTTGTATGTTTTTTGAACAATCCTTAATTGTAATGTTTCAAATATTTGAATAACGAGTTGAAACATTTATGAACATCTATTTTTTTATACACAATGTACTTAAATGTAAACTCCTAAATATTTAATAGAATAAAATTTCAAGTAGAAGAAAATTCGAAGCATCAAAAATTGTAATATTCAAAAATTTGAATGATTTTATGGAGTGCACATTATAACAGGATTTAAGGCTGAAATGAATATATATTTTCTATTTTATTTTTATTAAATAACTGAATGGTCGTTTATGGTATTTAATTTAAGATAATTCTAAGATATTTTCATACAATATGAAAATAAATAATGTAATATTAAAAAATAATTTATAATTAACGAGTAATAATGTCATCAATGTTATTAATAAGTAAATACATAAGTGTATATTGGTAGCCATAGTGAGATACAGTGTATATTGCACTTCTATTTTTTTAAAAAAATAATGAACTTTATAAAAACTAATCAACACACTATATCGATACTATTGTTCGTATAAACTTATTCGGGATATTCTTATGTGATTACATGATATCAATGTTATTAATTGCTTTATTCAATAAAAAATATATCTGCAGTATATACATGTATATGAATTTTTCCAATATTGTCTCAAGTATTGTGACTTTTAAAGATCATGTGGTTTACAATCCACTGTCTGCATGTACACAAACAATCGAGGTATACATAAAATTATATTTTAATAAAAAATTGTAATTTTGCATGTTTTGTTAAATTTATAAAAATGATAAAAATTAAAATGAAACGATACTACATAGACGATTATTTAATACTGACTAAGACAAATGTTATAGAATATTCTGCTCGCAAAAATATTTAAAAATTACCTTTGAGGTAAAATTTCAAGGCTTATTATAAAGTAACACAACTTTATCAGAGTGATGGGGCTCTGCTTTATGTGAGAATAAAATAAGTGACATTCTTTTGCAAGTTTGCAAAGAAGCATTGAAGATTATTTTATTAATTCTTTATGCCATTTTCCACAGAATGATAATTAGACATTGTTATTAAATACATTTTCAAAAATATATTAACAACTTGAACATCATTTAAATATTAAACAATATTTATTGCATTTGGCCCAAAAAGTTATACGCAATTCATTTACATAATCCTAGTTATCATTTGCCGTGGAAGGCTGCATGAGATTACGGTTTCCACATAGATGAAAATATGCAGACAACAGTAACAGAAATGGATAATATTTATGAATTTTGAGTATTAGAAATATATATATATATATATATATATATATATATATATATACACATACATACGTGTGTATGTGGGCGCGTATTTCATTAACACGACATAATTTATGTTTATAAACAAAGAAAATTTGTTTCAGTTTATGCTCGAATAAAAAATACACATTTCTTTATCTTTAAAACAAATTATTTATGCAACTTTCACAATATACAGTACATATTATTACTAAAGGTTAATTATCCTTACCAATTACTTGGTAAAAACAATTGAAAATTATATATATATATATATATATATATATATATATATATATTTATATATATATATATATATATATATATATATATATATATATATATATATATATATATATATATTACTATACAGATTGTGATAACGCATGTACTAATTCTGGATAATACCGGATAATTGGAAGTGGATCCCTTCATTCTATATAGGGGAGCGGAAGCACAATGTTGAGCTTAATTTGACTGTGCGAACTTGATAGGCATATTACGAGGGGGGGGGGATACTGAGGCCCGCTGTCGACGACTCTCAAGTTGAGAGTCCTGTCAGATCTCCTAGGTCGAAAGGTCGAATCCTATAGAGGTACAACGGGATAGACAGGTTAGAGTTGCCTAGAGTGTTAATCAGAGTGTTCTAACATTTCTCGGTTCTAATGTGAAAAATACGAATTTGACAACGTATATACTCGTGAAATGTAGGGATCCGGAGATCATTATGCAGAGAATCGTTCCCGACAAAGTAATGAACATTAGCGATGAGATGCATTACCTTGTTTTGGAGAATCTGCAGTCACTTGAAAGGGGGTGAAAGCCCAGACTGGAGGCGCGTACGTCATTATTGGTTGTATCATGCTGATATAGAACATAGTCTTACTACACAGCGATAATTGTGACCGACAGTTCAGTAATGGATACAGTCTGCTTATTGTCCAGAATCTTTGGCGAGTAAGTTTTCGGCATGACTCCTAAAGGATAGTTTATTATCAATTGTGAATCTGAAGTATTTAGCCTCAGGGACTCAATTGTCATGTCATTAAAGTATAGGGGAGAGGCCGTCGTTTTGGTAAATGAGATCACTTCACGCTTTCCAGTGTTAACTCTCATTCGCCAGGTACCGTAGTACTCGGAAAGATCATCGAGGTAATGTTGAAGAAGTGTGTGGAGCACTTTTAGTTTCTAGGATTGTGCGACAATGGCGGTGTCATACGTATATAGTCCAGTGCTCTGTCCCCTCGGTATGTCATTGACATACAAATTGAATAGTGCTGGAGCTACTACACTACCCTGCGGAATGCCAGCCTTCACAGGATTAACACTCGTTCTCGCCCCCTCCACATTCATGTAAAAGGTGCAACCCGACAGATATGAAGCCACTAGGTAGATCACACTGTCAGGAAGACCAGTATACACGAGCTTGTAGAGGAGGCCTGGGTTGTCAAATGCTTTTTCAATATCGAGAAGGACGACGCCGGTCATACGCTTCTCATTGAACCCGCAGGTTATAAGCTCTGTTAACCGCAAAACCTGCCGTGAAGTACTGTGGCTATGCCGGAATCCGAATTGCTCGTCGATCAAGTGTTCTCAAGCGGACACGTGGCATATATATATATATATATATATATATATATATATATATATATATATATATATATATATATACACTAACCAACTGTTTTGAGTATTTAGATTTTGACAATTCCATAAAATATTTACACATTTTATTTATGATGCACACATCGATGTCAAAGACAAAAAAGATAAAGTAATATATGTCTATGAGCAAGCGATTAGTAAAATTAAAATAATTATTTTCGAAAATGAAATTTTGTACTAATTATAATTCTTTTTTAGAAGATAATATATAAAAAATCATCATAAAAAAAGATAAAGCTATTCGCGAAATCGAGAAAAAACAACAAAAATAAGCGTTGACGATTATAAATAGAATAATAATAAGTTTCATTTATAAACAACTTGTTAAAAAAATATTTTTAAAATAATGTTACACACAATATTGAACAAAAATATAAGCTTCGGTGGTTAATAGAATTAAATTTTTTAAATTGTGTCAAAGAAAATATCATTTTCTGTTTAAAAACATGCACCGACATATTATAGTTCGATGATAATTAAAACTGAAATTTATTTTCAAGAATCGTATTAACCAATCGAAAAGAAACAAAATATAAATCAAACGCATAAGAAATTTACACATTTATACATATCAGTCTATAAATATAAAATTGCAGATTGTTTACATAGTTAAAAGTACTCTTTCCAGAATTACCATTACAATGTTTTTGCTTTTGTTATTTTGTTCAATAATATTCAATTTATGAATATTTTTACAATAAAATTCTCAGACAAGGTCGCTTAATCAAGATGTGTTAATGATATCCACAACGACCTTTGAAAATATGTGGGCAAGATGACGACGATATCGCAATAAATGTTGACGACACTACAAAAAAAACATATTAGAAATACATTTAAAAAAAGTCTTGTTTACGAAGACGACACATTTAAACGAATATTTCTGAAAATTTCGTCGAACCGGATATACATTTTATGTATTTGAATTATGAAACGATGATCAATCTATTATACATATTTTATGCGGGAAACCTGTAAACACTTGCGTACCCGGAGCTCGGCTCAGAAGACTGACGACAACGAACAGATTACAAAAAGACAACTTGTAACCGTATTATTTTCATTGTGTCAATAACCTTGCACGACAGGCACAACGACAACAAATTTCTCTACTGATTCATTTGCAACACTGCTTTAAAGTTATTTAGATAGAACAGAATTCGTTTCAACAATGCAATACGTGTTGTAATGGTACGTTCAAATTTACAAGTATATGATTTATACGCTCTACATTTTCCTTACAATTTGAATTTTACAAGAAAACTGAAAAAATTGAATGACAATTATGAAGACATAACGATTTTTTATTAATATACAAGAATTATTATTTGTGTCCAAAAATATAGATTATTATTATTAACAACATGTCCATTAAAACACACAAACAGATTTATATATATATATATATATATATATATATATATATATATATATATATATATATATATACATACAAAGTATGAATACTATCAATGTAAAAATTCTCTAATTATGAAATAGAATTTTGACTCATCCCTATAACTTACAAAAACTTTTTTGATAAAAAATGTTCAATTATTAATTACAAACTTCTGTATATATTAGCTTTCAAAGAATCGTAAGATATAGAAAAAAGTATAGATGGCATAAAGAATAATTAAAAATGTTGATAAAAATAAAAATGAATAGTTGCACATTTCAATAATCAATTATTGAAAATTTTAGATTGGACATTTTTGTGCATTGTAGAATAAAAAAAAACGCTTGAGAATTTTTTTCAAATTCTAATAGATTTCATAAAAAAATAATTTGTTCTTGTTATTACACTTTTTAATTCCAGATTTTTGTACATAAGTTTATAAAAATTTTTAGTATTTTTTTTTATTGAAACTTACTTCAATATGTATTCATAAATGAATTCTTTATCTTCATAAACTTCTAATTGTTTTACTGATGTATTGGATCCCACCAAAAATCGAAACACTAAATTATATTCTTGATTATATAAATTTATTTATTTCCTTAGTTTAACGTCTTTTTTATATTTTGATTTCTATATTATTTATTTTTAAATTTAATGTACTTTTTGTTTTACACAGATTTAAAAAAATAATGTTGGAACTTCTAGTACATTATACAAAAGACTTACTAATTTATTTTATATAGGAGATAAAATTCAAAACAATATATATATATATATATATATATATATATATATATATATATATATATATATATATATATATAGTATACACCAGCATAGGTGTACTTTAAGCTTTTTTCTCTACTAAAGAAATATAGTATTAATAACAAACTAGTACATAAATCAACAAAAAAGTTAATATATTTATAAAACTAATATATTTATAAAATCCAATTAATTAGGTTTATTAAAAACAAAAAATTGTTGACTCGACATATTTTTTAATGAGAATAAAAACAATAAATAAATACTTAGTAGTAACGATAACTTTTGCATAAAACATTTGAAAACAACAATAAAAATGATAATTTCACAAATGATCAACTATAAAATATATACGTAGCAATATTATATATATATATATATATATATATATATATATATATATATATATATAGCAATTTCTGTTCTGTACTTAAATATTCAATCATAAAAATACAGATATTTTTATCCAATAATAATTTGTCTTTATCCAAAGAATATAACATTTAAAAAATGTAACAAAAATTTATAATATTCATTAACTCTATACATATATGTATGATTAATTAGAAGATATATATATATACACTGTTGTCTAAATATATTATGAAAATATATAAATACAAAAAACTGTAGAATAATGAATGTGTTTATTTATAATATGCAATATAAAGATATATTACTTTCTTAAAAATACTTGACCATACATTTTTTTAGGAATAATAGTTTTTTCTATAAATCATTTATTGAGAGTTTATGAAAGCAATTAATAAAATGGCAATGGAGAAATAACGCTGCAACAAAAGCAATCGCATCTTATACATGCATACATACATATACACACACACACACACATTTATATATATATATATATATATATATATAATTAAAACACAAGTGTCTGTCAAAACTGTTGAAGAGAATTGATTTAAATAAATTATTTAATCAATTATCGTCAAAATAAACTTCCAATATGTTAAAGTGATTGCTGCATCTTCTTTTCCGTCACGTACGTTTTATATTTTGATTTAACTTATATCCATATATGTGAAGTGAAATAGATAGAAATATATGTTGTTATGTTCAATATAACAAATTTAATAAGGAAGACATTAATGTAATGTAAGCAAACATTTACATATTCTCAATCCTCTGATTATTCAATATTATAATAAAGTTCAGTGCACAGTATGAGAAATGTTTTTATCGCGGAAATTTATATCACCGTGAAATAATAAAAAGATGAACAAACTGTTTGAAGTAATCATACAAGGTATTTGAATAGTTAAATATAAATATTAAACTACTGTAGCATGGCTACTATAGTTTATTACATTATTTATATACAAGACACTAAGTAAAATATATAAGGAATAAAAAATATTCACTGAAAAAATTCAAGGTGTACATCACTATCAATTTTGATATACTAATTTTGAATATTTTCCTTTCACTAATCAGTACCGTAATGTACGACACTACAGTGTGGTACATATATAATAATTTTAATTATTTATTTTGATAATTTACATCGTACATTTAACATTAGTAGTAAATTAGAAATGCCACTTATATATACGATTAGAAAAAAAAATTATAAATGTATGCTTTTTCAATATGGTATAATTGATTAATATTATATACAACACTTGCAATAAAAATGTTTTAAAAACACCATTGAATAAAAACAAGCAGCTTATCGATAATTTGATAAAAAATGTTGTAAGTGAATTATAATATGATTATTGAAACATACTATCTTTTAAAATGTTCAAAAGCAAAAAGAAGATTCCATTATTCAAATCACGATTTATTACATTTGAAAACGTATATTTCTTCAGCGAAATGTAAAACGATAGCACAGCCTTGACCATGACATTGTGGTTTCAACGTCTTTGATGGCCAAAAACAGCAAAGAATTTCTAAACAGATATTTTAACTTAAGGTATTACAATAATGAGATCTAATAATTCTAGACTCGAGTCAGATTGCTTGGATTGGATTGGATTTATAGTACAAAGATTATAAAAAATTAAACAGAAATGTGTGGTTTTTCAAATATATAATTTGATGATCACATTTTGAACTTAAGTGTTGTTAGAATTTATATAAAACATTTAAATTATTTAAATATCATCTAGTTTTGTAATATTAATTCATTTTAAAAATCACCTTTTTTTAATAATGTCCCACATTAAACATGTATTTACATCACATCTATTTTAAAGTCTGTCATTACCTCCGTTGATCATAAAATTTATTTACATGTTGAATATATTTATTTTATATTTACGAATCTATTACTTTATATATATATATATATAGAAAAATAAATAGATCAATTAACTGTTTTATTTAGTACCAATTCATACATATAAAAAAAAAGAAAAAAATCAATTTTAATTATAAATGATAAATATACGTTATAGAAAATCGGTTCAACATTTAAAAATATATTTTTAAAGACATTACCCTAACATACGTTAAGTACTGTCGAAGGAAAATATAAGTAGTTTAAAAATTCATATAATTACTTTGTCTAATGGAAACAGCAATAGTTTTTTAAATAATAAAATGCGTTTATATTAATTGCTATAAAAAATTAATATATAAACAAGTCAAATTATACTGTGAGATATGTGTAACAATAATAAATTTTATGGTGAAGCATATTTTAATTCAACATATGATAAATTTATATATTTGTTTACAAATAATACATAGATATTTAATTAAATAATTACAGATGACTACATATTTAATTAACATCAAATAATTTATGAAACCTACATAGTTACGCGAGCTAGCGCTCAGACAGTTTTCTACGATGTACATTTTACTTACAACTAATTACGTGAAAAATTATAAAAATCCGATATTATTCTCATTAATAATTTTCACTGCATATAAAAAGAATTATTATTTTCTAAATACAAAAAATGATATTAATATTTAAATAAAAACATCTAAGACCTCCAATTCTCTGTGAATGGTTTGGTTTTTAAAAGTGATTTGTTTTGGATAGCACAGTATTCATAGCATTAAGAAAGCATTTCTTTAAAAAAGTAGAATTATGAATTATTTGAATAGAGGAACGAAGACATTTTTAATAGATTTTCCAAATGATTTTAATTAGTTATATTTTATCTCTGAAACTATTTATTGGTTAAATAAATATTAAAAAACAAGAGTTAAAATGTTTGTTTTTCGGACAATAAAATAACACCTAGGTTTAATTTTAAACAAAAAATATGAAGAATTAAATTTTGAGATTTCATTGTTAATTATCAATTTTAACTGCCTTACTCTGAAAATGTAATTAACATCAGAAGATATTTACATGTTCAGACTAATCGAGTTTTAATGAAAGCTAATATATCTTACAAGTTCAGATTTGAAGTCGTGATAAATTAATCAACACCTAACCATTATTATTTTAAAACAACTATCAGAAGTCACATTAGTTAATAACATCGTTAAATCAAAATTATGAATAATGACATATACAAATAATAATATCCATTTACGTTTACATTAGAAATCATTTTATTTGCATTTTTTTAAAAAAACGATTAAACAAATAATACACCATTCTTGAAAATAGTTAATTTATGTTTTTAAAAAACCAAAAATATTTTTGATAAAGAAATAATCAAATAATAAATGATTTAATAAAAAAAAGTATTCAAAAAATATCGCTTTAAATTCATAAATTTTAATAGTCATGTGTTCTTAATTTTCTGTTAGATAGTTAACAAATGGAAGAAGCTTTAAATAAATCTAATTTTTACCATAACTATATATATATATATATATATATATATATATATATATATATGTATATAATTAAATATTCAAATTAACTATATGGCTATGCATTTAATAAGCATATTTATGACGAAGTGCTCTACAAATATTAAAATTTAAGTGGTAAGTAAATAAAAATATATCCCAGAGGCCGTATAACATATGCATTATTTTCAATTATTAGATGTTCCGGTTTCTCTGATTATTTATTCTAATAATTTGTGACTCCATAAATACTTCTCTGAAATGATATATTCATATATCTAACAGGATAAAATTAAAATTATTGTAAATAAAAACAATGTGGTGCTAATCAAAAAGATAAGTTCATATAGCGTTGAATTTAATCTCAAAAATATGTACACAAAGTGATCTTTTTTAAATTTATAACAGATGAGTAGTTTCTATTTTTTATTCATATAGGTAAATAACCTGAAAGCGTTTATACAAATTTCAACGAACAGTACGATTAAAATAATTGGAATGATATTCAAGGTGAATTTTTTTTTTAAGATCGAAACTAAATATTAACCATTGTGGTGTTTTTAGGCGGTACCTAAACTGAACCTGTTTAATATTCTAAATTGGTATCTGATTCTAATTCAGTTCTTTTTTGTGTGGTTGTTGAAAAAATAACAAGTAGTATAGACACTGGTAAGTACAAAACATTTTTATTTTTTGCGGTCAGAGATATGTAAGTAGATGAGGTTTGCAAAAAAGTCAAGTATTATTTTAGTATATATGCACACATAAAAAGAAAATAAAACCCATTTCGAAAATAACATCTTACTTAACTTTATAAAAATTCCTTTGTCCATTATCAAAGGTGTATCATTATTTCGTGACATCCTCAGGCTCTATTTCTACTTGAAATACATTCTAAAACCTAACTTTGATTAATTTACCCAAATGATTACGTTAGATATTATTATTTCCGACAAAAGCAAATTTATCTAAAT
The DNA here is from genome assembly GCA_034766995.1 of Acanthacorydalis orientalis. Taxonomy (NCBI): domain Eukaryota; kingdom Metazoa; phylum Arthropoda; class Insecta; order Megaloptera; family Corydalidae; genus Acanthacorydalis; species Acanthacorydalis orientalis. Next base: position 16,110,499 of record CM068322.1, on the reverse strand, counting down.
GATAATTTTTACCAAACGATAGTTGAAATATTTTTTATAAACGTTTCAATTATGCAATGTTTTGTAATTTTCTATCATTAGTAGTTTGAAGATGTCTGATTCGAAATGTCAAGTTTAACGAAAAAAATGATGTATTAATGTTTTTATGATGATTTGTGCAATTATTCAAAAAATATACTTTTTATTTGATTTCAAATGTTGCAATGATTTCAAATAAACTAAAAGAATTAAATTAATATCATGTATTTTTTAAATTATATAATCTATTGTAAAATCTAAATTAATTATATATATATATATATATATATATATATATATATATATGTGTGTGTGTGTGTGTACCTATATACATACATGAATACACATTAGTTTAAGTTCACTGATTTCGTGCTAAGGAATTATGTATTGTTTTTACAATATAATTGTTTTAAAATATATTTATTAATTGATAAAATTTTATAAATTGATTCGTGTACGAAGTAATTTCGATTTGACTTAACAAGCACGAATGGAAGAAATCACATAAATTGATACACGAAACGTATTTAAAATCTGATATAAATAAGATCACTTCCAGCTGTGAGCATCAGATCAGCAGCGTGTTTAAAAGTAGTCAAGGAAATTGTCGTATTCAAAAAAACGATAGGTATTTTAAATAAATTTGACCTTCTCAATCGTGAAGTAAATATATCGATTATGTAATAATCTTCTTCGAGCAATTATATAATTATGGCAGAAACATACACCGATGAGTCATAGACAACTATTATTATAAGAACATTAATTTAATTATATTTCAATAGAGATGAAACTAATAATCTACTATTATCATTAACATTTAGAAGTAAATTTTATATCATTTTCAACACATTATTTTATACCTATCGAATAATTACCGATATAAATGAACATTTAAGAGTTGAACACCTAAATTTCACACTAAAATTCAGTCATCAGGCGCTATCCTTTGTTTACACACGTGCTTTTCTATAACCGAAATAAAATGGAAAGCAATAAGTTGTTTTTCCGATATATATTTATACACTACTTTGATTTGAAAAAAAGTGCAGTTGAAGCTCATCGATTGGTTGTAAATATTTATGACGAATATGCTCTATCGGAAACAGTATGTAGAGATTGGTTTCGACGATTCAAAAGTGGTGATTGTGACTTTCACGACAAACAACGGCCAGGTCAATTGAAAAGTCCGAAGATGAACAACTTAAACCTCTATTGGAAGAAAACCCTGCTTAAACACTCAAAGAATTGGTTCAACATCTCGAAGTTGATAAATCAACCCTTTAATGACGTTTACAAGCCATTGAAAAGATCCAGAAAGAAGGGAGATGGCTGCCATATGATTTGACCGAAATGGAGCGTTTGAATGATAATTTGAAAAAAGAAGAATAGGTCCAAAAATGCATTAACAACTTTATCGACTTAAAGCTATCTTTTTTGACAAAGGATTTATCATTTACTTGACATATGGAGTAAAGTTATATAAAATAATGGGGGATATTTTGAGGATTGAAATGTATTCCATTTTCCAATAAATAAATTAATTTTCTATTCAAAAAACACCGATCTAATTTGTACACTTAATAATTCGATATTGACAGTAGATTTCCAATCATAAAAGTTATTACAGTTCTAATTTATACGCATGTAACGCCTTTATTACAATAAAGAGTGTATGGTATACTCGATTATTCTTTGCATAAATATAATGAAATTTATTTTTTGATTAATTTTGGCAATATATATTAATACCCACGCAAACGTTGTGAGTTTTTTTCTATACTCTAAATTGTCAGTTTTAAGTTTTTCAATTATTCCATCCATTCGAGCTGATATACTTGTTTAAAACAAAGTGTGCTGTTTTCGTTGAATACGTTGCTACATCACATTTTTAATTTCATAATTTTAGTCCATATTTAAGTAACGATCTCATTCATCAAAAAAACCTTTTCTTTCATTTTAGAATTACAACTTTTAATTGCTTTATTATAAAATTGAAATAGCAAATGATGCTCGTAAATAGCAATTTACGAGTATATGAGTTCAAACCTCAATTAATTTCTTGTCTTTTTGTAAAACTTGAAAAACCCCCAGAAAATGAAAAAAATTGCAGTCTCAACAATAAAATATAACATTGGTATACTGATATATTGAGAGTAGAAAATTTCTAAATGATGTTAACTCAAGAGAAATTACTTGTTATATTTTACATTCTCTATTAAAAATCTGATGTTAACCTATCTGCACATTAAATGAACTGCAAATAAAAATCATATTTCGAAATGTCATGAATTATATTAAAAAAAGTAATGAAAGTAAGTACTAATCTGTATAAGCATACTACTGAAAATCGAACAAAGCGCTCGAGACAAAAGATTTTTGAGGTCATCTGAATTTAATAAATTATACTGTCTGGTCAAATGACCTTTAAAAATCTAGGCAGGTAAATAGATTTTCTGTGAACTTGAAATAAAATAAATTAAAAAACTGCAAGACAGAAATCATCAAGACTGTTAAAAAAACTGGAATGAAAGTGCAAATTTAATTATAGTTTCAATGAAATTAAATAGATTATTTATATTAAATAGATTTGTTGATGAATATTCACAGGAGAGTGTTTCATTATTTTCAATGAAATCAAAAAAATGTAACCTAATACACATATAAGTTATTTGATGAAAATCATGTAATGTATTTCTATAATGATGAAAAAATTCAAATATTTTTCTGTAAAAAATGACATTTACGAGACATTTTTATGAGTAAATGAAATATTTTTACAATTTACTTTATAAATATTTTAACGACTATTTTAACACATCCAATAATAGAATACTATTGAAATAGAACATTATTTAATGAGTTCTGAACAAAATATAAAAATAAATTATAAAAATAATTATAAGAAACAACATTTTGTATATACGAGAAAATAAATTTATTTTGTAAAAACGATGAGTATTAATTCAACACATTGTTTTAACATAAATAATAACAATTATTAAACATTGAATAGCACTAACACAAAGTGCATAATTTACATAAAATTACAAATTTACCTCATATAAACTTTTAAATATTTTATTTGAATTATATTATTTTAAATATACGGAAATCCATTGCCGAAAGTTTTTTTGTAAAAAAATAACGGTTTGCAAATGTTTACAGTTATTTTTAGTTTATTTAAATATATATGTTCAATTTTAGATCAGTTTTCATATTATACATTATATATATATATATATATATATATATATATATATATATATATATATATATATAGTTTTTGAAAGAAAAGGCCTTCGAATTAATTTGACAAAATGTACAAAATGTGTGAACTATAAAAGTTCTTATAAGATTTTAATTTGTTTATAAATTAACAAGGACTAAATTTTAATAGTAATTTAGAAGTAAAAAATGGAGAGATATATTTTAAGAAGATTCAAGACTTGAACAGAAATTTATTAGGGACCAATTATATACAAGGCACAAAAAAATACATATCAGTACCACGAATGAGCTTAACAGAACAAGCATCTAAAAGAGGATTTGTAACGTTCAAACTGAAAATTTTGAACGAATTAATTATTCATCATTGGATTGTTAAACGTTACCGATATATATATATATACTCATTTTTAAATGTATTGTTACAAATACTTACAAGATCATGTTTTGAATATTTTTGTTATATGACCGAAAACACTATTTTTATAATATTTAACTTTTCCTACAATTTTTAACTTCAATAAATGAAAATTTATATAAATTAAGCATTCATCACCTGTTTATCGAATTTATTGAATACAAATAAAGAAAAACACTTGTTTTTGTAAAAATTGAATGACTTTAAATAAAGCAAAAGTATGAAAAAGAAAGTAAATATCTTCTCTTCTGATTATTAAATTCATTAAACAGTATATAAAAAATCAGGTGATAAATTTAGTTCTACTAACATAGCATATTATTTAGAAAACTGTGTTATTTCACGTGTATTAATAATTTCAGGTAAGTTAAAATAAAAAATTCAGTTTGATTCTTTGATGAGTTTCATTTCACTTCACATCTCATGATTTTTTTAAAAGTACATTACGTGATGTAATTGGAATTCTGTATTATTTATGTTGCCATTTGTAACAGCAATACATAAAAAAAAGCAAGTGAAACACATTATCATTATTAAAAAAATCAAATCGGCAGAGTTGTGAAATACATAGGCGATATTACGATTTCAAGCACAAAAACTGGTTTAAATGTATGGATCAACTGCTTGGGCCAATTTTTTTTAAACTTTTTTTATGCGAAAGCGGACTACTTGTCAATGTTAACATTTCAAGGTTCGTGAACTTGACTCAATGTAAGTATTAATTATTTCACAAATATTAAAGATTCAGAAAAAAATATTCAGGTATAATATTATTACAAATATATTTATAAACCTATGCACATATATGTCTTTGCGGGACATTTCTATTATTGAATGTCTAATTAATACTTTATATTTATTATTAATATTTATAACAAACATGAAATATATGTGTAGATGATTTAAGAATACATAAAAGAAATAGACTAGATATTAATAAACTAAAATAGGATCTGGTTTCCCTGCAAAAATAGAACAAACCAAATCGGAAATAAATTCTACACAATGCCGTAAAAACTAAATCATAAGAGAATCACGTCTTAGCAAATATCTGTAAATTATGAAATCAAACAAAAATATGAATTTATTTCCGCATTCCGCATATCAGCATGAGCAAAAAAAATGTTAATGTCAAAATTGCTGCATATATGGACATCAATACGTATTTACACAAAACACTTATGTAATTTAAAGTCCATTCATTCTTTATGATTTACGAACATCAAAATTAATTAGCATTCGTTGGTTACTAGGCTGGCCTCGGAATTCCCTGAGACTGTGTGGTATATGAGGATCACTGATCATCGTGTCAAGATAAAATAATGTGTATCGCCTACAGCGATACAAGGTCACAGAGTAGAAAAAAACTGATCATCTTTTAAATAACTGTAGGATAATTCGTAATTGCTTTGTTATTTTATTACAGGATGAAATGTAACGTTAAACTGATCGTCTGTTTTGTACGACTCTTTTAGTTTGGTACAGTCATATGATTAATTTGTTAATGTTAACACTTTTTTTTTATATACTGCCACTATGAAATTTAAATGTATATTAAAGTAAATGATGCACATAAAAATAATATAATTGTACAATCGATTTAATGAAAGTATTCATTAAAAATATTTTAATATTAATTCTTAAATTTATATATATATATATATATATATATATATATATATATATATATATATATATATATATATATAGTTAGAGAGAATTATAAACACAAGCAATACATAAAAGTCTGATTATTATTTGATTTGTTTGGATGTTTGTTTTCTTAAATAAATAATTACTTATTTCAATTGTGAACTATACTCTCTCCTTTTTATTATTTGAGGTCATACTAAAATGAATGTTTATTGGAATAGGGAAAAAATATAGATATTTTATAGACTTATGTGAAGGAACCGTTTTAAAATATTTACTTCAAGTACAAGCCAAAGATCAAAATTGGCAGTCACGTAATTTTAAATCACGAAATTCAAAGTAGGTGCAAAAAAATGAACGTGTTGATCGTTTAATTTCCTAAATAAAATACATTGAACCTACATTATTCTATCTATCCATATTTTCTGTAAAATTAATATAAAAAGTTTTTTGATGTGTAAATATTTTACCCAGATCTGTATTTAAGAAAATAAAAAAATAAACAATTACTTGTTATAAGAAAAATGTTCAAACTCAAATACACAAAGGATGTTTCTGCTTTATTACAATATTATTATTATTATTATTATTATATATATATATATATATATATATATATATATATATATATATATATGTAATAACACTTAGAATTATTTACAATATTACAAATCATAGTAAAAGCTTCTTAAATTTTTTAGTGGGTACATGTGAAGTGATATTTATAAGGTTTGGTCTCCAATACTGAAATTAATATTTACAAGTCTTCGATATTAAATTTTTCATGTTAATAAATTCAGTTTATCTTCTTTCCAGTCGTAGAGTAATTCTAACAAGCGGTTGTTTTGATTCTAAATTTTCACTTAGTTATTATTTATCATTGTTAGTTTACACCATTGAATGTTACTACAAAACGGCAAAAGCATTTTTATTTTATTAACAAAATATTTTCCTTTTTAATGAAACTTGATTTACATGTAGTACAGTTACGAATCTTATATATAAATTAAAGATTTACAAAATAAAATTTGTACAATTTAGACTTCATGTTAAAATTATACAATTGAATTTCTAAATAATGATCCCAAAAAATAAGAACAAAAACAGATATTTTAAAAATTATTTACTTAGAAGATTATAGAAGTTCTATTTTTTAAATCTGATTTATATATACAATTCGTAATTGTACCTGTATGTAAATGAAGCTATTGCGTGAATTAAAAAATAATCTTTTATTACTAAATGGTTCTTGAAAACATCGATTTGGCGATTTTTACATGTAAGGTTGGACTGCTTTGTATAAGGCGCTCTATAAAAAAATAATTAATATTTTTTCCTCGCTGTCGAAATGTCTATATGAATCTTTGAGAGATAATAAAATCGACATATACTATATAAAAGGATTCAACTGTTGCCATATTAGTTAATATAATAGTCCAATGTAGTATTTACTTCGAGTTGACACACACACACACACACATATATATATATATATATATATATATATATATATATATATATATGTGTGTGTGTGTTCATTATATGTATAATTTATTATTTACTATGTAATTCATTTAAAATAACTATTTCCTTATTTCCATTTTAATAGAATGTTTATGAATCTACGTTTTAAAACTTTATACTTTTTCCATAACACACGGAATATTTTTTTTAAAAATGAAATAAAAATATAAGTGACGTACGAATACTATTCGATTGAAAACGATATGCATTTTTATTTGATCAAATATCTGTTGATGGCCTCCAAATAAGATTTCTATTATACTGTCAGTATGTAATGACCGATTTCCTTATTTTAAAAATAAATTTTAGTACGATTTGTCTTCATCATTTTATTTTCTTGAAAAACACG
>CM068322.1:16013309-16098309 GCA_034766995.1 Acanthacorydalis orientalis | reverse complement strand
AAAATGTAATGTTCTAAATGTATACGTATTTACTAAAAAAAAAATAACTATAGAATTTTTTAAAATAACTAACTTGTCTAAATATAAATCTAAAATTTTTATTCCGCAAGTTTGGTTGTTTAAAATTTAAAAAGTTCATACACTATAAAAAAGTATTGTGTTTATACAAATGATGTTTGGCTATCCAAAAAAATAAAATTCAACAATGTACTTTCCTATCAATATTTGTTATAAAAATATAAAAAGAGAAAACAGGATTTAATATGAAATTTATGTTTAATAGGCAGAAAATTTAGTTCTTAATTAATAATTTTTGTAATACTGTAATTAATTTTGTAAAACTAAATAATAATCATAACAAGTTATCTACATTTTTATTAGTCATATAGCAATAATAAATAAAAGTAATTATAGTTTATTGTATTGTCTATATATAAACAATGTTTAAGAAGCTATTAGTGTTTACTAATATTTTTTGTTTGCATTAATATCAAAATTAGTAAATATTGATTTTAAGTAAATATATTCTTTAATGCCGTACTAAGAACTTATAAAAAAGCATGTATTATTATAAAAAAAATACCTATCTAAGGAGCAGATTGTGCATTGTTGAAATATACTTCACAGGAAAGAGAAAAAGTTACAAGTTTATTGAAAAACCACATTTACATTCTTTAATAAAATTGAAGAAATATTATATGCGTATAAAATACATGCAATTATTTGATTTATTACGCCATAAATTAATCTACGCAATATTTGTTATGTGAACACGCCTAATTTTTTTCTCATAATAGCAAAGACATGAATACTCGATATTAATTAATCTATAAACCTAACGTTGTACATAATTAAGAAGAATACGTGAACAATTATTATTAAATAACAATAGTTCACATCCAGATATTAACACAGGTGAGGTCTAGTAATCATATGATTATCAGAAGTGCGTGTTTTATGCAAGAGAAATCATTTTTGGTCGAAAAAGAACAAAGAAATAAATTGAATTGGTAAGACTGTAATATAGTTCTAAATATAGTAATTTTCACAATACATTTTCTGATGCGGTCAAGAGCAACATCTCGGAATATGTGCAATACATTAGTTTATCTTAAAAAGAGATCATTCATTGAATTAATGATAATTGTTATTTGACGCTCACTTTTCAATACACTTTCATTTTCGATTATATAGTGTTGACCACTGTGGTTTGAAAGCGGTTCAATAATTTTAACAGGAATGTAAACGATATTTATTAAAAAATTAACGTCATATATGGATTTGTATCAGTTATTAAAATACTTTTCCTCAAAATATTATAAAAACATATAAAATATCATAACATTATAAAAATATGTGATATATGATCTTTTGTAGTTATTCACACTTCAAATATTATAAATATGTGATTATAAAATGTTTTTCAATATGCTTAAGCGGCTGCTGGAATATTATTGATTCAATATTTTAAAAAAAAAGAATAAATGCAGAATCAATTTACAATTATTCATTTATTACAAGAGAAGAGACCAGATATATTTAATCGTCTTGATTTATAATTAATTTTAAAACTGACTTGCGATTTTCTCTATTTTACATGATATACAATGAATTCTATGAACTGATATTTATGATAGATGAATATTTAATTTTCGAGGAAATATTATTTTATATCAAGAATAAATAATTCATATACTACGAAATATAAATAAAATATTCTCTCTCTCTATATATATACACACACACACACACACACATATATATATATATATATATGTCTATAAGTAGTTAATACAATAAACTTCAGTGCAAAGAGAACTACAATATTTACATTTCCAATTTTTATTCATTTGTGTTGTTATGTTAATGTTTTTAGCATTGATATGCTTTTCATTAATAAATGTATATATAAATAAAAAGGACAGTTTTTGAATCAACAAAACATTTCCCAATTTGTCAATATCAAGACAACTAATTTACTCATATTTTACAGTGATACTGTTTTTTTTTAAAAAATATATTTAGAGTAAATTAATAGGGAATTAAGATCATAAATAGGTATACTACATTAACTTTACATAATTATATATATATATATATATATATATAAATTATAAATTTAATTCAAGTTTTGTAATTTGTCTAGAGAATTTTCTCTTTTACAAAGTGAATTACCAACACAAATTATTTTTTATTCTAAATTAAAACTGTCGACTAAACAATATTTTAAATATAAGAAAATAAATAACTATTAAACAACTGTTTTCCGAAAGATTGTTTTCACATAAATTTTAATAATAACGTTATTAATAACAGGTTATTATTGTACTTTTTAACAACAGTTACTTGATTAAATAGTTTAAAAAGTAAACATAAAAATGAATTATTGAAGGAATTAAGACAAGTAAAGCAATACAATTCGATTTATACCGATTAATTTTAATAAAGTAAAAAGATTGTTAAATATTGTACAATAATATTCAAATACAATCATCAAAATAAGTTAAGTAATGAAAATACGTTAAATTATAAAACGTATATCTTTATGTCGTATTTTTCTTAGTGTGGTATAAATGTTTCATTGGGTAGATTTATGTATGGATGTGTGTATGTATGTATGTTGTGTATATATAAAAATAGTAATAAAAATACACAAAAGGTTAAATAAATTAGAATAAAAGGGAATTTGAATATTTTTTTTAAAAAAAAATTAATGAATGAATGTATGTATGTATGTAAATATATATATATATATATATATATATATATGTAAACGTACAATGTATCTATACAAAAATATGCTGCTTATCGCGTTACATCGTCCGCTACCTTTCACCTGTGCACAGTATTACCTGGTATTTAATATGAGGATTTTTCCTCTGTTGTTTTAGTGAATAGTCAGACTCACGTCTGCGACAAACATACTCTAGTCGATTGCTAGAAACCATCCTAGCAATTGAGAGAGTTGTGGTAGGATAGCAACGAGTGGTCACGTCATACTTAGTGTTATAATTTCGAATATTGGCGCGTGCTATTCGTGTAACATTGAAAAATGGCTACGGAAAATACAAATGGACTTTCAAATAACGATGTGAGTTTCTATATTTTTTATTTCGTGAATTGATTTATCGTGATAAATGTTATTAAAATAAATCAAATGTGTAATCATGGAATGTGGGTGTTTATGATTTCATTCAAAAAACCAAATGTAAATGAACAATATATAAGTATCTATGTGATTAATCAAAAAATTTTTATATTGATAAAAGTAATACGATGAGAAAATGTTTCATTCATTACTGAACATTTTTGTTTCTTTCATCATATATATCAATTACATATGAATAGGTATTACAAATTAGTTTATTGAATATAAAAAAAAAAAAAAACAATGAGTATTTAAATACTGAAAAATAATGCCATGAATTTTGAAATCTTTATGACTAAGTAAGTTACTTTATTTTATCTTAGAAAATATACCGAAATTCACAAAATTACCAAGTCAATAAATAATTTATAACAATCGTATAAACTGTGGCGCTGAATAACTTAAATAAATAAAACATTGAAACCACGAAAGTATAGTTTATTGTCATTGTAAATATTTAATTTCAAAACGTATACTGCATACAAATACTAATGCATAAATATATTACAATACTACAATAATTACTAATGAAATTTGATTTTTATTTTACATATAAAAATTAAACAGTTGAAAAATCGTATATTCAATTATTGTAAGTTATATTAGTTATTTGTTAAAAAATAATGTAACAATATATTAAACATACTAAATTAATACCATAAAAAACGTGTTTACATTTTATTGAAAATTTATATTAAACAAATATTTCCCACCCACCTACATTGATAAAAAATAAATTTGTTTAGAAATGTCAAACCTATGTTAAACCTAGTGTGAAGTATATTCCATCTTTGTGAATTTTGATGGATTTAAACTTTCAAGGAGAACCTATTTACAATGTAACAAACACAAGATAATATCTGATATTCAACACCGTGCATTTTTATTATCTTTGAACTATACGTAGAAACATATGTAGGAACATATAAACATAAAACCAAGACACTGTCGGTGTGAATTATGTATAAAAATCTACATTGTGTTGCATGCACACAGAATAAATTTCTCTAAATGCACATAAAATAAACGAGTGTCATTTATGTTAAATATAATCTACATACAATTTTAATAAAATTATACTATTGAAGCGGTATAAATTAGCATATGTAATTATGAATGTTTAATTATTTCTTTATATTGTTTTTGAATATGAACCTTGATTTTTTCGACAAATCCAGTATTTATGTGAAAACTTGTAACACTACATTTCGAGTAACTGGAATGTTTATTAAATGTTTTCAAAACAGTAGTAGTTGTAAAATTTAATTTATGTACGATAAAGACTATTATATAATGGTAAAAATATGCAATAAATAAATTGAATTTTGAACCATCTGTATTAGTTTAAAATTAATTTCAATAATTTTAACATGATATATATATATATATATATATATATATATATATATATATATGTCCTATAAAAGTTTACCATAATTATTTATTACATACGTTGTATAAGAGTACTCAGTGTTTGAAGCTTGCAAAGAGATTTTCAGATAAGGCGTGTTTGGACCTGAGTTCCACGAATGTGAGCGAGGTATACCTGTGGAAATTTGTTTTAAATTTTAGAAACACTGAAGCTAAATTCTTTAAGATGTGTCACGATCAATGTTTAAGTTCTATTCTTCCATTTGTATACAGAATCTGACGTCAGAAAGCAGGATAAAAATTTATCAAAAATGTTTGTCATCAACTACAAAGAAATGACAACCGAAAAGATAAATACCGTTTCTTTCAAGACAATGATACGAAAAATTATAGTCGCCTGTGCCATAAAGACATAGATAGCTTAATAAGATATATCGAAATATTGAATAGGGTAGCTAAGTCTCTCTGCATTAGTTCCATTGAAAACATATGGTATCTGACAGAACTCAGATTAAAAAAAAACTATTTTTACTCGAGAATAACTAATTCAGTAAATCAGATCGATATTACAATTGCTTCCAGTGTCATACACTGAGAATTTTGTTACAAATATATCTAACTGATATCGAGCTATATTTGACAAAAACTGTTTAGTTTGTATGAGATAATACTTAGTAGTGTTTGTAGAGTATTTATAAACAATACTTGCTGTTTTTCAAAAAAATTGCATTTCTATAACAATCGCTGGCATACTCTTGTAGAACAGATTTCTCTTTCTTTCTTTCTCTCTCTATATATACATATATATATATATATATATATATATATATATATATATATATATATATATAAGTACATACAATAATAAATTATAAATAAAATTAGTGAATGCTGAAAACTTATTTTTATATACATTACTTATATAAATTAAATAAATAAATGTATACTATTCACAGTTCAATGTTATAAAAACAACAATGCAAAATTTAAATTTTTTTGGAATGTAAAATGTACACTCGTATGTACCACTATGATTCAGTGGGACCATGTATGTCAATGGGAAAAATGAACAAAAATTACTTGCTTATTTATTCGCATTCCTTATTCGAAAACAAAAGCACAGACATGCAATGAAACATGAACATAAAGTATAGGATATTGTTTTATTTTCATTATTGACACAATGTAGGCGTTTATATCTACATAAATATATCAACACAATTCCATATTATATTATATATATATATACACATTGCTATCCGCATACTGGCATTAAAATATATTCTTAAGGCAGCTAAGAAAATTTGACTGAAAAAAATGAATATCACCAGTTCCTTAATTAAGTCGATCTATAATATTATGAGAACTCATTAATAAAGTATTGATACAAGTTTTTAAAAGAAAATCAGTAATAGATTTCACGATAGTTATATTATAATAATTTGATTTTTTATGATTTCGAAAACCATAAATACATTAATTGAATATTAAGATAAAAGACGGCACTAGATACTAAAAGATAACTTATTAATTTCATTAAATGTATCAATAGTGTTTCTTCTTACATTAATTAATACATGTGTTAATTGTATAGAGCTAAGAAAATCAATACATTTTAAACAAGAATCTAACATAGGTATTAAATTAAACATATTCGATTAAGTTTACGAATATATGTTTATATAAAAAAAAAAACAGACTAATATCTATACATTAGAGAGAAGGTAATTTGTTTCTTAAACCATTCATCAGTATAATAAAGGTTTAAAAATAAATTGCATATCACTAAATAATCGTACAAAATTTAAATATAATATAAATAAACATGATAACGTAATTAAAATTTAAATGTTTCCTTTTCTTAATAAGTGGGCTTATATATATATATATATATATATATATATATATATATATATATATATATAAACGGAAATTAAAAAAATACAACAAAAACCAGATTATTAAAATTTAATGTAATAATTTCTTGGATATTTATACTTAAATACCTCGATTAATGAACAGGATCTAAATACAGAAAATAATTCAGTATAAACATAATTATACGACAATTATATTTTGAATTATATATGTGTATATATATATATATATATATATATATATATATATATATATATATATACATGCATGTATGTATGCAAGTATTTATAGAAACAGGATACCAATATAATTTATACATACAAGACCGTTTGTTCTTGACGTTATGTTCATAAAACGATTATATGGCACGTGTTTGCATTATTCATGCAGTGCAACAGAATATAGAGAATACGCCGTTTTTGTTTTCTTGTATATTAGTGATACACTATTCTATTTATATATCGTCGATTTGAACTAATTTGTATTCGATAGTATAACAATATCGACGTACGTTTGAATGATCTACTGAGAGATTTATAAATTATACACGTTCGTAACAAAGGTTTTGTATAATAGAAAAAAGACACTACAAAAATAAACAATAGACAAAAAATTATCAAGTCAAATCACGTCGTTTACGTGAATTAGATTTGTGTCTTTTTTCTGAATGTACAAATTACTGATTAAAATTACAATATTAATTTCCATATCGTCAATCATTACAATCAATTTGACACTGTACTTTGGTTCGTAGTCATAAAAATTATTTTTTATACTTTCCAAATTAAGAAATCGATCGGTAAATATTTTTCGGTGTAAATAAGAAAATGTTTTAATAAATACTTTGTAAACATCAGTTTTATATTCAACAAATATGAATCTATTTTGAGATTTCATTACATTAAATATGTAATGAAATCCCAAACTAGATATGAATTAAAATTAATCTGAATTAAATATTCAGACTACAAAAAAGTAAACACAAGAAGAGTAGATAAAAATTCTCTTTTTTATAAACGATATTATTAGATTATTTATTAACTGAATAATTATATATTGTTATATAAACTATATAAAAAAAGTTAATACGCAAATAACTGATTATATATATATATATAAAGATGAAACTCAAATTGACTGAGAAATTAAAATTCTGTATATTATTATCATTGGTCAAATAATGTTAAAAAAAAAAACAAAATAAAAAAACATATGTTTTATCAATTAAATAGTAAAAATGAAGATAGTAAATGATTATCTGCGAATTTAACTCAAAACTTTTTAAAGAAGTTATAAACCACGAACTTTTATACACATTTAAATGAGAAAAAAATGTTATTATCATTTTACTCTAATCCATAGGTTATATATTAGCTATTAGTCTACAAAAAAACGTAAGTATATTAATAAATTATAGTTTTATTTCTTTATAGATTTTCTCATAACATATTCGTTCACGATTAAAATTAATTGTAGACATGGATGCTATTCAAATGAATTACATAAAAAATAATAAATTGAACAGTATACGTTTTGTACATTTATAAGACATTGTGTAATATTTTGAGAAATTACAGACCTGTTATCTCCAATTAAATAATAATTATATCAATATTCACAACGAATAATTGTTTTCTCTATGTTTGTATGAATATATATATATATATATATATATATATATATATATATATGTATTTTTGAATTAAAGGAAGATATCGTCCAGGAGCTCTTATTAATATCAATAACTATTATATCATAATGAATTGTAGTTAGTACATATTGTCAATAGTGCAAATGTAGGATATCTACAACCATTGTAAATCTTAGAAAAGTATATTAGTCAATAAAAAAATAAAAATATCGTTCGAAATGACAATGAGTTAAATTTCATAAATATAAATATTCAAATATAAATTTCGATATTAAATCGGAATAAAACATTAGAAACTAACACATTTGTTCTGTAAAATAAACCCTTAAGCATTTATTCACTAATATACGTTTATGATTTGTAACTATTGTTAGAATCTCAAAAATATTTCAAGTAAAAAGTCAAGAAGTATTAATACTCATATATTTCCGTTTACTTCATTAATTCTTACAACCGTTTACATTACTGGCATTAAAATTATCACCTATTAAGTGTTTGTAAACAATCACTTGCGGAAGGAATTTTATTTTCAATTTTGTTCTTATCGCTTTCTTTCCTTTTTGAAATTCTCTTCGGCCTCATATATATATATATATGGTATTATAAAAAACTAGTAAGTAATGAAAGGACAAGATAGTAAATGGTAAGAAGGTTACTTGTATAATAATTCTTCAGATACATCAAAAGGATATAAAACTAATACAAAATTAACATATTAAAATATGTAAGTATATCTGTGTCAATATATATATATATATATATATATATATATATATATATACATATATATATATACAATTGTCGTAAAATCGAAAGATTAAAAAAAATAAATGATAACCTCTGCATTACATGGACATGTCATGCTATAAATTAGAAAAATATTTCCGTAAAGAGAACCAGATCACCTACACTAAATAATCGTATGCGAGTGTCAACAAATGATACTTCCAGTCCTATATTTTCACTTCCATTTTGTTACAAATAACGGAACAGATATAAATGAAGGGCAAAAAAATAAATGATACACACCTGGTCAGCTTGGATTCAAACCTGAATCCCGGATATATGTATATAAATACATATTTTTTCATTTAACAGCCTTGATACAGTTTCATAAATCGAATTAATAATCAGTATTAGTGTACATTATGTTTATAAATAAATACTCGTACAATTATGTTTATTATTCTCAGTAACGAATCTGTATTTCTCATAATTACAATCTTACAATAGAGATTGTATTTTGATACGTTACTCAACAGAATAATTAAATTTATATAAAAATATTTTTTAGATAATTTAATTCCTTCACTGAAAATTGAGGTCATGGTGTTTATTGAAATAATATTAACGGAAGCGGAACACTGTGAAAAATCATATATATATATATATATATATATACATATATATACATATATATACACACATATATATATATATATATATATATATATATATATATCAAATGTCATCTTATATATAGTTTCATGTATTGAAGCACATTTTTCGTCTCTCTCTTTTGTGAACGTGTGAGTATAAACGTGTAATGAAGTAATTGCTGTGATTTTTTAATAACAAGCAAAAAAGATTATTTTTATTCACTGAATTGCATAATTATCTACATCTTCAAGGCTGTAATATATACATATATATATATATATATATATATATATATATATATATATATATATATGTTCAATTGTGGGAAGAATATTATGAATAAATTCAAATCCTATGAAAAAAAGTTCAATTGCTCACATTTGAAAACTGAAATAAGACACGTACAAAAAGTATCTAGCCGAAGGTCGAACAGAATTAATATTAATCAGTACAAAAGTAATGAATATTAAATTGTTCAAATATAATTACAGAAACAGTGTTAATGGAAATGTGTTACGTGGATGCAGTACGGATCCAGTTTATGGCTACGCGTGATGTTTCGAAATATTTTAATGTGCGTTTTTATAAAAATGTATAAAATAATTATTAAAACGTGAAAAAAAAATCTTAAACGTACTCTAATTTTCATTACAAATTAATTTATGCAATGTATAAGATGGCATACGTATTTAATGATTGAAAAGGTCACGAAGTAGGTGCGGTACTGTCAATATTTCAAATTTAATGTATCATTTTATCATTAATAAAACGCTCAACAGAACAAATGCAATTTTACGAGATTTGTAATTTCCTTTAAATGTCAGATTATTTCAATTCTAACATTTTATATATCATTTTCTTTTGTTAAACAAAAAAATGACTATTTATCGAACTGAACGTTTCCACACTGACGACCTAATTTAAAAAATTATAAGGTTTTTAATAATTACTGCACAATATATATATATATATATATATATATATATATATATATATATATATATATATATATATATATATATATATACCCACAGAAATATGATATAACTATTTTTGTTTTAAAAGGTGAAATATATTGGCCTCGAGTAAAGTATTATATTAATTTATATATTCTTTAATAAAATTAAGTACTCTTTAAAAAACACTGACATACATGTACTAAAAATAAATAACTTGGTAATTTAATAAGTTTTAATTGTTTATTAAATTTATGAAGCTAATGGAGTATTTTGTAAAAATTGAAGAATCGATTAAAATAATTAGATAATTTAAAATTCTAAACAATATCGACAAAAGAATATCATGCCGATGAAAATGTATGTATATATAGAAAGAGAGAGAGAGAGACATAAACAAAGTGGTTTAGTTTTCATCGATTTTTATCGTATTTTACAGTTCTTTTTAAAAATAATATCTTGACATAAAAATTGCATTACTAATAACCTACATTTCGTAACGAATGCATTGACTAAATTCACAAAATCCGGCAAGTGAAATTCACTTATTCACAAGGACATTCAAGCTTAGAATAAATTTCTGATGGTGTTAATATGCCTTTTACTACGTCAGTAGAAAACATTTTTCAAGAAAAAAAAATGAGACGATCTGTGATGTGTTTCGAAGAGAAAGTATATTTATTTTTTCTTGTATATGAAAACATGCTTCAAGAATGTGCACTGTTTTTAAAAGGAATAGACGATTTTATTGTTATTTCTCTCATAAATAAGTTCTAATGTAATTATTGTTGTTTCATCAATTGTTATGTACAAAAAATTATATAATATTTATAAACTTTCACGGTAAATTCATCAACTTTAATTTCCTTTAGTTAATTTCCGTGTATGGATCATAAAGCACAAGAAAACGAATGAAATAATTTAAATATACTTTACATATATGCAGAATATATTTGAATTGTTTCATCAACAATTGCAAAATTGCATATATATATATGTGTGTGTGTGTGTGTATGTGTGAAAATTTAATTTTAGAAAACATTGAATTCAATGCCGTGAAAATATTTTATTATCAACTCAAAATTGTAAGACAACACGTTTCCGAATGAGTAACATAACACATTAATAATTAATCATGTAAACATCATTTTTGACACTTTGAACATGACAGATATTATTCCATCGAATATAACTAATTACTTTAAATTACTCGATCAAGGTTTTGACTAAAATATGTAAAACGACCTTCTGTGCACCACGTTTGTCACAGCTATATGTAAAATGATGCTAATATAGAACTTTACTTATTAATATAAAATGTTGTAATACTGATAATTATTATATACGGAAATTTCTTTTGTGTGTGTATATATATATATATATGTTAACGAAGGATAATGCAATTCATTTACATAACAAAATAAAAAAGGTGGAATTCAAGAGCACCAAATACTTAAAAAATGAAAGCACCTAAATATTTCCCCCTTTCTCTTACACATTTAAAAAATATTTTTGTAATCTTCTTACACTATGAACAGGCCAAAATGATTAACAATTTTCAAGCAGAATCAAAGAATAATTGAAAATATAAAAAAATATAATAATATATACACTTTATTTCCATAAAATTCGTTTAAACTATACTACAATTACTGGCTAAACATTTACAATTTAGAGAAAATTTGAGTATTTCATTAAAATATGATCGTCGTTTTTTTATTGTATACAAAATATGTTAAAATATACTTTTTTTATTTTTGGGATTATTACTATTTACATATGTATAATATGTAAATAAGTATTTTAAATTCAATACTGCAGACATTGGTTTTTAGCTTAATTGCTTTTTTTTTATAAATGTCAGACAAAGTAAAACGGCCGAATACTTTGGTAACTGGCGTAAAAATTAAGCAGCTGCACATTCAAGCAATTTGATTTAACAATAGGTATTTAAACGGGTGTATTTAATAATATTCCATCCACGAAGCAGACACAGAAAATTTGTGTAATTTAGCTTTCAGAGGTTAGTAGAATCACTATTGAAATGTCCATTAGAAACAAAAAAATCAATAATTAACTTATTGACCATGAGAATTAGAAATGTTTGTGATGTCTGTGGGAGAATAAAAATTCATTTGTAAAAATTAACTTTGCACAGTGCCAAAAATAATCATAACTCTGATTTGATGATAATCAAGATTTGAACTTATTACGAATGACGTAGAAACAACAACCATGCAGTATTCAAATAAAACGAGACAGGCAGATGAAAGCACTTTTAAATAGGTTAAAACGATTTTTATAAACAAACTAAATATATTGTATTAATAATATTAATCAATTTTCTTTTGAAAAGTAACATAAACAGATGTGGTTGTTTTGAAAATCAGTAATATAAACTATTTTTAATTACGATTCGATATTTAAGTGATTATTTACTGTTCAGTATTACCACAATACTAAAAAATAACAAATCTTATAAATCAAAATACTACTGATAATTTAAGTAAATTTTAAAGTATTATATATATATATATATATATATATATATATATATAATACATCAAAAGACCTAACAATTTGATATCGACAAACTATAATTTTAATTATTTATTTTGATAGCCATGATATCATCAGAACAAAGTACTGACTTCTGATTTACTTTGTGAAAAAAAAACTGATAATAATTTAATATAAAATGATCTTCTATTTTATTTATTAAATATTTTTAAGTTTCGAAATTAATGTCAAGCCTGCACTAAGACAATCTTTGTGTTAAAATATTATTAGAATACAAAACACAGCATCAATAATCTGCAGCCAAGACATGCGTTTGAAACAAATGCAAAATGCCTGGAGCTATTTTATACGCATTTTTTGTTCTAGTTCTGTCAAATGAATGTTATGATGGCCTTCGACTATAAGTGAAATAGAAATACACGTGCCAGGATATAAAAATATTAATTACTTTCAAATGAAGACAATTTTTGAACAGTGAAACAAACAGCGGCTAAGATTTTATTTTTTGACATACACACGAGCATGTGTGTGTATGTATGCGCGCGATATATATATATATATATATATATATATATATATATATATATATATATAGCTGTATGGATACTTTTTTGGTATAAAAACGTGTAAAATAAAAATAACAAGAAGTGAACCAGAAACAAATCAAACTACAATACTATTTATATGATAAACATTTCAAACTAATAATAAATTCTTTAATATAATTAGTCACGTTTTTTTTTAAAATTTCATTCATGCATTTATTGGAGATATATATATATATATATATATATATATATATATATATATATATATATATATGAACAAAATATTTTATTTATATCAATATTTATAAAAAACGTATCATATATTGATTATTCCAAAAAAGTACATATTAATAGTGAAACTTAAAGAATAATATGAATTTATTATTAAACTATACATATATATATAGAATAAAAAAAAACTGATTTCAGTTATAAAACTAATGTTAATGATAAACATATAATGTTTATACAATTCGATTATACGCTCTAAAAACCGAAATGGCATCCATAAAATAATCAAATGGAAAAATCTTTTATCTCTCCATTTATTGTGAAATTATAATGATTCAGTATATGATAACACAAAAGTAAAATAAAATCAGGTAAGTATTTTTCTTTTGCAGAAATTACTGATTTAACAGCGAACAAAATGTTAAAATAAGTTATTTGGTTTCAAAAGTTCATACACTTCAATACTTTGTCAGTAATTATATATTATTCCATATTAAGATTGTTTTCTTTTCTCTTTATGTTTTTATTTGTCTGTATTAACTTGTAGTAAAAAAAATTATACAAGCAAAAAATTACTATATGGAAATTAAATTAAAAATTTTTTTAAAAATAGCGAATATGTTAATAAACATTACGATCATAATAAAAAAGATCATACTATTGAGTATATTTTTTAGAATATTGCGACTTGTGAGCACTTGTAACAATTTTGTCAACTATTGTTTATTTATAAATGATCAATCTTTCTTTCGAGAAAAATTAATAAAATTCGAAAGTAGCGCTAAACTCTTGCCTCACTGCAGGTTTGAAAACATAACTAATGCAAATAATAACAACAAATAATTTGAGACATAATTAAATGATTCAAACAGCTCCTAAAAAAACAGCCGCTTTATTTTTGTACGGTGGCATATCATTATAATTAATACAGAATTAAAATACTGTTAAATTTGTGATTATTTTATTGACCCATTATTTTTTTCAAAGTATGCATATATGTTTATCCCGAAGTGAATATTATTTATAATACATACCAAATTATAAAACAATTCGAATTTTGAGAATTTAAAATCAACTTAAAAACACAAGTTTAATAAAATTAACATTTATATTTACTAAATTATAAAAAAAAAATAGTTTCTTCTTAAAAGGAATACATATTATATAATTATATATATATATATATATATATATATAAATTATATATACACACACATATATGTACATTTGTACATTATAGTTAGATATGTTATTCTAGTTTCATATTCTCACATAAATCTACATTGCGGTTCTGCACATTCAATAAGAATCGAGTCTGGTTACCCTACCTGTTTTAGTAGGTTTCGTGTATAATAAATATAAATCAGGTTTCAAGTTACGACATTCACTTAATTTTTATTGTTAAAGATATATATATATATATATACATATATGAGTATACGTGCGAAAACGAACGAAAAAATAGACACTCATTCAGTCATGACTAGTCGAATCTATTAAGTTTGCATTTTTACAAAAGCTTCCGGTATTGGTACAAAAAATGTGTATTTATTTATCACGAACCGATTTAATGTTGATTTATAAATCGAACACGCACACTTAAAAATTTAAAAATATTAAATAGACTTTTTTATATTGAGAAATCTGTTTTAAGTATTTTAAAATTGTCAAGAAAGTAGAACGTGTAAGTCCTTGATGTGATTAAAGTAGATATTTTTTATGTAGAAAGTCGTAAAATAAATTGAAAGACTACAGAAAATATAATAGAATACATGTAACAACAATGAAAAAATATAGGAATACATAAACTTTATATACTTTATTCCTATACTGAATGAGTAATTTTATATAACGAATGTAGTAATTATTTGAAAAATAATTCTCTACATTTTTTAGTTAATATCAACGAATCAAAACATTATTTAAAAAATATTTTTAAATAAGAATTTATTCAAGTCAACATTTTTTTATAATTTATTTTAAAACTTTAAATTATTAAATACATGAAGTATTTGTATTGGTAAAAATACTCCTAAAATATATATTAATAACGTTAAAATGGAATGCTTCCTGTTGTTGATTATGTATTTTTTTAAAAAACAAACATTTCAATTAATGTTATACGTTCAGTTACTAAAAAGAAATTGTCAACATTGAGAGTGCTATTTGGGAAAATTACATTGTGATATTGACATACGATTCAAATATATCTAAAATTTTTGTCGCTCATAACATGAACTATTTATTAAACGATTATTGTCAATGATACTTTTTGATATTAAATACGAAAAAATGTCTAATATAAATCATAGTCATTTACTTGCTAGTATCAAAACATATTAAACATTTTATATTAGAAACACGTCAGTTAAATCCAAGTTATTTACACAGAAAAAGGTTAGAGTATTACTGAAAAAGTGAAAAATAATTTATTACCAGATAATAAAAGAGAGACACATGTTTATATATACTTACACTCAGAAGATTAATGAATAAAATATTAAATCAGATTTATTTGGAGCGACTTCTGAACAGCTTTTTATATAAAAAAAAATTGTAAGCAAACCAGCACTTACGAGAATTATCCTTGAACTTTACATAAGAACAAAGATTCGTCGGTACTGTGGATGCAAGACAGGACACCACGCCCAACTGGTATACATTTCGTCGTTAAAGACAACATTGTGGGCACTGGTGTTTTTATCAACAGGACAAGAATGGAGATTTTCTTTAGATACACATAAAAAAATACCGTGGCCTTAACCATACATACTAAAAACATCAAACACGTTGTTGCGATGTTTTAATTTTAGTTATACGAATACCTTGTTTCAATTGACATTTAAATTAAATCTGACATTTATACAAAACCAAACATTGTGCTATAAGAAAACATGCACTAGGTATGAAATATACAGTTAGATGCTAAGAAAAATTAAAAATAATTTAATCGATATCAAATATACATTTTTTTACACAAATTCGATTTTAAGTTAAAACCCAACATATGTTTTTTATGGCAGTATGTCATTTTAATATTTATACAAAAATTCGAGGGGAAACTAAACTAATATTATTTTACAGTTATCTACTTGTAATACAAAAGGAGCAGAGCTCAATGCACACAAAAAGGCACTGAGTTGGCATATACCGCGACCATCGTTGATTTCACAAGAGAGCCTCAACTCTTTCAGAGATTACCCCAGAGGATCTACCTCCACGCAAGGATCAAGTTCTAGTAATAATAGTACTCAGGTAAAGGATTGCTACTTTCTATAATATTACTTATAAAAATATGTACATTAATAGCAATTTTTTTGTACTTTTGATACTCTTCAGAGTCCCCTACTTAGTTTTTATTATTGTAACGGCTATAAAGAAAATGATATTAATAAAAAATTTACACAAAGGAGACTTGAAATAAAAAAATATAATATTGCAACATTGATATCAGTTATGTAAGTAATATAAATAAACATTTTCGAACGAAAATGTCAAGAGTTAACGTTACATATGAATAATTCTGATAGTAGTATTAATACTTTTAAAAATCTATTATGCATGTATATGTGTACATATTTTTATTATTACTGACTAAATATAGCATTAATATTACCGATCATTTGTTGAGAAGGGATTTTTGTATTAGACCATTTTCTCTATATAAAATATTTTTCAATATAAAAGGTTATTTAAAAAAATAATTCAATAATGGAAAATTATAACTTTGAAGACAAGTGCTTTACAAATGATATTTTTTTTAATTAAAAGAATTTTAAACGCGGAACAATACATTTTAAAAAAATATAAAACAAACTATTTATTATATTAGAGTAGACTCTTCTGTTTTATATGTATTTTTTCAAAAAGTATAATATTTCAATTGAAAATCGTATAGTAAAATGTGTCTTTTTGATACTTTATTCCATTGTAGAACATCAAATAAAGTAACCTGAGAGAAATTACTCTTTATTAACTTTATTTTCATAAATAATTATTGCCGTATTTAAAATGATAAGTTTTTATTTACTTCTATTACAGAAACATATTTTTTGTTTCACATTGAAATTCGAATAAAACAATATAAATTTCGTTATCAAAATTGATTGGATTAGCAAAAACATGTTTTGTTTAAAAACATTAGTGTATTTAAATAATATTTCAAAAATGTGTATTGGACGAAACATAACATTTATAAAATACAATAGACTTATGAAAAAATACACGATCTTGATATTATATACCTTTTATTTCAGAGTGCAAAATCTGGTTCGTTTCTTTTGTCGGTCGCAAATTTATCGAAATTAAATCAATCCGAGGCTGTAATAACGAAACCAAATCATCATGCCATTAATTTAAACTACTATTTAAACCGAACAAATGTCAGCAAGTCATTGGAATTAGTTCACGGAGCGGATGAAAATATTCCTAATATTTCCAATGAAAATTTCAACACGAACATAAAAGTTCAAGAATACGACTCATTATCAATAGCGAGTTCAACGCATTTTACTGTTGTTAATGGGTTAGATCGACATAAAAATCGAGTGAGCCAAAAGCGGAGTTGTTGCCAGAAACATAAACTTACAGTACTGGTTGTTACGATGTCGTCAATCTTTATGTTTGGAATAATAGTAGCAATTTATTTATTTGAAAGTAAGTACTTTACATATAAAATAATAACTTGAAATTGAGTTGTGTTAAATTAAACAATTCATTTATTATTATATTTTTTTTTAGTGAGAGCAATGCATATTAGAAATTCTTTCTACTGAAATATTTAGCGAATTATAATATGGAATTCAAAAAACTAATTCAGAACATAAACAAATGTAATTTATAATTTATTTATGTTTTTTCTTATAATCAAAATAATGATTTAAAACATATTGTTTTGATAAATTTATTTATACGATTTCTCGAAATATTTACATTAATTTAAAGAATAAGTGAGTGTTACAATGTTGTAACATCTGTTATGGATACGAGTACATTTTGATGCATGTTTGTGTTGTAATGTATTATATTTATTATGAAATGTACTGTGATATAGTGAAAAAAAGAAAAACAATACAAAAATTGTTGAAATAAAATATGAAACAGTAATATTTAGTTTTATTTATAAATTTATATTATCCTAACTGTATTAAACGATCGTAAAATTACCATATTTTGTACAAGACCTTTATACAAAACGTTCTTAAGTCTGTTATTAAAAACGATTAATTGTTATAAATGCGTATATTCCAAAATATTTATGCATCTTAAATTTTATGTGAAAGATAACAAATATAGGATGATTGAATTTAGGCTTCCACATGAAAGCGCTAAAAAAATCACAAATTAAAAAATATGTTATTTTTTAATACTTTCATATAAAAGTCTAAACTGAATCACCCTATACATAATATGCATTAGCTTGCATTGTCTTCAATTATGCAATTTATATTTTACTAAAGACACTGCATTTAACAATTATTTTATACTTTATAAATCCATTTTTAATATTTCTAAATTTAACAACAGAAGACTTTTCTTAAGTTGATTTATGTTTCTCTCTTTTATTTGATGAATCTATACCTAGTCTATCGAATTTCACGCAATGAAAATACTAAATTGTTTTCTACAACTAAAGATAACAATGTCTTTATCAATTTATATTAAAAATATTACAGTCAGACGAAAAACATAATGTCCTTAGGTCTTTAAATTTCCGTAGCAGGTAAGTATTTTATGATGTGAAAAATAAACATTCATAAGGTATTCACAGGACAGAAAAATTATAACTATAAAATAAGTCTGTGTTAAAAAAAGTGCTGTTCATGGTATTTAACACATTACTTGATCTATGTAAAATGAAAACAATGTTAAAAACTATTTTGAATCATGCAGCACATTTTTTTATAAAATTAATGTTAATTGTACTATTATTGTATAAATAACATACCCAGAAAATTTAAATAAAAAATTCTTATTAAAAAAATAGACTACTCTTAAATAATGGATTGTCATTTATAAACATATTTATTTGATAATCACAGCTTTACTTTTAACTGTGAAGTTGTAGATTTATTTATTTTAAATAACATTCACTGTTTATTGCTTAAAACTTGGAAATATAATATTATTGATATTTACTCTAAACGAACTATAAAATGTATAAAAAAACTAAATTTTAACAGAAAAATAATGGACATATCAAATAATAATTAAGAAAGTGTTCTACAATTACTACAATTATTTTTTACAGCTAACTTTGGTGTTATATTAAAAAAAGTATTAGTTTTATTATTTTAAAAATCAAATTAAGAATATCACAATTATATAAATTAAGGTAAAAAATGATTTTAATTGCTTCAATAGAGATGGAAAAATAATTGTGTATTTTAATTCTAAATAAAAATAAAATAAGAAATATGACAAGTACAAAATAAAAAAATTTTTTTAATGAAAAGTAAACTTCAAACAAGCTTAATTCGATTTAAAATTTCATTTAAAACTGATGTACATCACAATGTACAAATATTAAAATATTTAATCAAATTTTAACCTTCAAAATAGTATAATCAAACATATAGTCCTCGAATATAAGGCTTAATATTATAAATATGGGTAAATCCAACTTACCTCAATATCCTGTAATGTTTGGGTCCATTTATAGTTTGGTAGGTCACAGCCATTTCCTTGGTTAGGTTTAAGTTTGCCTTTATCTTTTTCATCATCTTCATCATCAACAGTTTCCATTTTTACATCTTCATTATCTTCTACTTTAGAAGAATCTTTCTCCCTATCAATATCTTTTTGTAACTTTTCAGCTTCTGCATCTGTTAGTTCAGTAATCTGTGCACTTTCATCAAAAGCTGCCTTTGCCGATTCTTCTTCTTTCTTTTGTTTCGCTAATTTAGCAGCTTCTCGTTGTAATTTCTCCTCTTTTTCTTTGGCATGAGAAGCACGAGATTTTTTCTCCTCATTACGGAATGTTGTCATAACAAGCTAAAATATGAAACGGAATTAATTCTCGATACAAATACATTTTAATTTATTGGAATCTATTCAATGAGAAAATAAATACAGTTTCAAATCTATATAACATCAAACTAAATACATTAAAATCACGTGATCAATATACGATATTTGTAATAATAATTCAATGACACTGTTCTAGAAATTAATTTTCAAACAAGCATGTTTTCTTTTAATATTTGTACTCACCTTTTCCCATGCACCTTCATCTCCACCAGTGAAAAAATCAGTCTTACGCCCCAAAAAATTTACGAAAGTTTCCAATAACTGTAATAAAAAACATATATATTCAATAGATAATAATTTTTTTGTTAGATCAATACATCTATTACTTGTAATATTTTTATGTATAGGTTAAGTAAAAATCACGTACTTTTGGTGGTCCTCCGGGATGTTGTTGAGCAATTGATAAAAATAATGGATCAAATCTTTCGTCATCTTGAGCCATATTTTAAATTATTTGACTAAAAAGATAAAATTTTACGTTAAAAACCGGCGTGTATCACAATAACACCAACAAATTGTCACTATTGGTCACCAATAATTTTATACAATTGACCTCTATAGATTATTTCTTGAACTAAAATTGTTTTCTAGAAACATCGTCGGTAATACTAAATTTTAATTTAAAATAGCTGTTTGCATTAAATAATACCCCTAGAATACAACTTTACTCCATAGTATTCTTTAATTACATGAAATGAATAAAAAAATAAATACTGTATAAATGAATATGTATATATATATATACACACATATATAAAATGGAAAATCATGGAAGAGGCCTTTATCCAGCAGTGGATTAACAGAGGCTGAAGATGATGATGATACACATATATACATATATATATATATATATACAATCATGTATATTAAATTATGTTATTTTCATTATTTATACAAAAATGCATAAATATATTTAAAACTTTAAATTCTTGAAATCATCAGAATAATAAAAATATAATTACAATCAAAAATACTTCATTGTGAAACTACCAGTGAACTTATTGAATTTATTTTTGTAAAATAAATTTAAAACAACAAATATTATTCATTTTTCCTTGAATAATTTTAAATAGTCAGAAATTTGTTATAGATACGCATGTCTCCAATATCCAAGTTCCCTATGTAACAAAAAACAAAGGTTTTAGTTCAAAAAGTATATGCTATTGTTGTTATTTCCTTTTTATCAGCATGATTTCAATATTGAAAATATTTTTTGTATTGGTTCTTCGAGTTGGTTTTTTAATAGTCCAATTGGGATGTATACCAACGACAAATGCATACTTAATGCTGTTACAACAAATTGTTGACATTTCATTTACAACTGTGACATGTGTATTTAATGATTTTGTAATAACGAGTCATTATAACAATACTAACAGCACTGAAGGGGCTGAATCATTGATAATGGATAATTTTACAAATGGTACATAAAATAAATTACTTACTTCAATAAAATACTATTTCTTTTTTTATTTAAATAATCTTTTAACAGACTGGAGTGCAGCAATAATTGGAACTGCTATAATTACAACATTGTTATCAGGAAGAATGCATTTCATTGGCCATATCTTAATAATCTTTATTTTTTCGGGATTTTTCCAAAATTTCTTAATGGGGTGGATTTGGAAAGGCAAAAATATATGGAAAATATCTGTTATGAATAAAAAGAATTATCATATAAGTGATCACAGTGGTGGAATTGTGATTCATTTAGCAGCTAGTTTGGTTGGTATAATTGGAAATTTATTTCTTGGAAGAAGATTATTAATGCTTAAAGAAATTGATGATTCATTTTTTGGATTCAATACATTGACATATAGTGTTATTGGTTACATTTTTATTATGTTAGGTGTAATCTCACAGAGTTTACCATTTCAAGAGTTTAGTTTTGAAAACGGTGGACTTATATTAATTAATAACATAATGGCTGCTTGTGGTGGAATGATAATAGTTATACTAATACATTGTATCTCATATCCACGTACATTAAACTATTGGATTGTTTTACGAAACATTCAAAGTGGTGTAGCAGGAATTGTTTTGGTCAGTGTTGGAATTAATTATTATAATCCTGTTACATCACTTATACTAGGTTTTTTAGCTGGTTTTCTATTTTATATCACAGCTAAATTAATTCATAACTGTTCATTTGAAGATCATTGCAACATTGCACCAATACATTTTATATGTGCACTTTGTGGATCTTTTATAGCTCCACTGTTGATTGATCTTGGAACATTTAAAAAAGTGACCAATGTAAAACATTTATTTGTATTATTTTTTGAACAAGTATTATGTATACTTATTATACTTATATTTGAAATTTTCTTCTTTTTTGTTATATTCATTATATTCAATCAATGTGGATTACTGAGAAATGTCTGTGAAGAAAAAAATCATCGTCGTGCCTTGACTTTTATGAAGCGCAATCCAAGCCGAAAGAATTGCTGTCAAAGATTATTTTTATATGAAGCCAAATCCTTTACAAAATTTTCGGTACAACCTGGTACCAAATAATTATTATAAATACAATATCTACCAAAAATATTTTTTTATTGTATAAATTAAGTAGAACTGTTTTATATTTTTGAAATATTTAATTATGTATGTAGATAACATTTAAGTATATGATAATATATTAATTTTAATAATTTTGATATTAAAAAATTCGTTAACTACTAAATTTTAAACTTGTTTACTTGTTCGATATTTGAAAACTATTTAAAGTATAATTTATATATATAGTTTTATTTTTATGAATACTAAACTAACTTATATATTTATTTTATTATTGAAGTACTTATTTCAAGAAACAGAAAATAAATAATATACAAGAAAATAGTTATTTCAACAATTTATTTGTAATTATATAGAATGCTGAAATATGTACAATGTTTATAAATTTTTCAATAATAAAATGTTATAGTTATTAAAACTAAACACAGATAAATAACTATTTGGGAAACAATTTATATAGCAACAATATCATTTTCTCATTTACGATACAATCTTTTTTTGTTTCAGTGAGAATAAAAGTATAGAAAAAATAATTCCAACATTTTAAGTACTCAAAATTGCACAGTGTCTTTAACAATCACTAAATACATATTTACAATAACAGTACTATGATACCTGATAATAAACAGTATATATATATAAAATATAAACAAACATGATCATTATAAGTGGTTTCACATGATACAAATGTATAATTTTCACTAGCACACAATAATGATTGATTTAGTGAAATGGAAGTAAATATCTTTTGTAAAGCAGTATAAATAGAGTATAAATTGGCAATACAAGTTTGATAAATATGTTAATATTTTCCTAAATAAGTACAGTTTTAACACTAGAAATATATGACAGAATATGATTGTTTGAATGCATTTTAAATTGTTATAAGAGATGAAATAACATCAACATTGGAAATAATAGTGAATTCAAAATACTTCCAGGTCTTTAGTTGATTTTATTTCACTTTAAAACAATGCATTAGGTTTCAATATATTTAAACAATGCACTATTTTCAATTGGCACATTTGACATGTTGTTAATTTTATATATATATATATATATATATATATATATATAAAATATTATTATTATTATTAATGATCAACAATTTTATGAAATGCATTTTTAAACATTTTGATTAATGTGGCACTTAATGTAAAAATAACCAACATTATTTCAGTTTTTGCAAGGGGAATTCGATATTAAAATTATATTAAGGATATTATTATTAATATGTTGACTATTCAAAAAATATTTCAGAATAATGTTAGAAAACTAGACCAACTGTTTTAGTAATAATTAAAGCAAATATGTTAACCTCATATAATTAATGTTATGATTCAATTTGTATATATGCATTTTTTGAAACAAACTCAACTGATAATTATTTATTTATAAAATATGCAGACATTATATTAATTTTTTTTAAAAAAAACAATATTAATTTTTATTTTGCATTGTGGAAAAATATGTCAAAATACATTATTTTCATTATTTTTTTTTAAATAAAAATATTCACATTCTCTACATTATAGTTATTTTAAATAAAAATTGTATATAAAAAATTGAGCATTGAAAAATAAACTATTTCATGTTAAACCACATTAAATAAAAATATGAATATCTGTCAGATTAATAAATACATATCTGATGATGTTTTTGATCTATTTTTTAAATGATAACACATTATGTCAAATGATTCTTAAGTACAGTATGTATGTGAGTAGTTTAAAAATATAAATATCAAATTTTTGATCAAATAATAATTACATGTTAAATTCTTACAGACTAATTGAACTCACTAGAACTCATTTAAACATGAACAACAGTAATAACAATTTTAAGCTCAATTTTGCAAAAACGAGAATAGTAAATGTTTATATTTATATAACTAGTGAATGTAAAAAAATCGATACATTATGCATATATATATAAATTTTCTTTGAACTATTTTTTCAAGTTATTCAACAATTTTATCAATTGAATTTAAATGTACTAGTATTAGCTATAAAAACAAATTGTTAAAAAAGCATCAATTTCATATGTATATATATATATATATATATATATATATATATATATATATATATATATATATATATATATATATATAAATACAAAATTATATTTTTAATGATAACTATATGCTATTAACATATAGTTACTAAGTGTATAATCACAGAATAAGCAAAAAAATAATTGATTAGCAAAATTGTGTAGTGTATACATTAAATAAAAATTTAAAAAATTCGTTTTTATTCCAATAATGATCGAATATAAATATATTTGTGCCTCAAATAGATATGAATTATTTTTATTTTTATATTAATTGATAAATGATTTGAAGTTCCAGGAAGTTAATATCATTTATAAAATTTTACATAAATATATATATTTAATATATATGTAAATAAAAATAAATAATAAGCAATAATATTATAAAAAGTATATAATTTAAAAAATTACTTTCTAATTGTTCTTATTTCACTAAACTAAAATTGTGGATACATTTTGAGAACATATTAAATCAGTATACAATAATAATGATTATTTGGATAGAAGAAAATATATGGAAGACTTGAAAGTAAGCTTATTTTCATTTGAAACGTAAGTTATCAAATTATTATAGGCCTATTTATACACATAACAAGTTACGATAAATGAGAGTAAGATTGCTAACAAAGGGAGGTTATGCTCTCGGAAATTGAGTTTCGGAACAAACTTAGTGTAGGGTAGGGTGCCCCAAAAGTATTAATAAGCTAGCTAGCTCGCACTATCCAGGAAAAAGTGGTTTTCGAAAAAAAATTGTAGGAAAATGTTTTCATCTTTAATTAAATATTTTTTTTTAATAAAATGCATTAAATAATTATTCAGGTGAAGAAAAAAAACTGCACACAACGAGAATCAAACTTGAAACCTCAGGCACATGAAGTCGGCACGCTACAGCCTAGCTATCAAGCTAGTTGACTATGGGGGAAAATCTTTATCTTATAACCCACTGCAGAAACTTTGGAGCCTTTATTCTCGAAAATGGCTTAATGGTGCTAGCTAGTATGTTACTTTATTAATACTTTTGGAGTACTCTATCCTTCATGAAGTTTGGTCCCAAACTCAATTTCCGAGAGCGTAGCCTTCCCTTGTAAGTAAATTATGTAGTTACATTAATGATAAAACCAATAGTTTGTGTATGTAGAGTATAAATGTGTGTTTAAAGATGTTATATATTTGAATTATGCATAAATGGTGGAGTATCACATTCTACTTTTTCTTTTTATTCTATGATTTATCAAAGTGATGTATAAAAAAAATATTAAAAAATCAGCAATATAATATCGAGCATTAAAAAGAAAGGTGAAAACACACACGCAAAATAGCGGACGGAAAAGATATACCTACATTGTAAATAAAAAAATTGAATTTTATTTATTATAACAACATGCATCGTTTATATCACGTGGTGAAAAACTCAGCAAAAGATGGTTACTAAACAATAAAATTGTTATGAGTATTTTTCATTCAACTACAAGTCTTGAACCATATCATGTATAGAGCAGTCTCATAATAAAATTAAAAATAAAATGTCTAATCCTATTTCTTTTAAATATTATTTTTTCAGAATTAACTTTTAAGTACAATTTTCAAATTTGCAATGTAAAAAAGTAAATCCAAACATAAATTAACATTGCAACAATAACATTTAACAACAATCGAAAAATAAGCGCTGAATTTTTTATGATTGTATGAACTGATTAGCATCTTAATGTGTATACATATATATATATATATATATATATATATATATATATATATATATATATAAATTTATCAGTAATATTTTCATTTACTGACTTACTACGCTGTGAATTACACTGTTTTCAATTTTTATATAAATTTCATTCGCTTATACTATGACTAATGTGTAAAACATCCCTGAATATATATTGGTTTTTATAAATTCTGATTGTTAATATTTTAGTAAATAAGTCTACATTCGACAAATACTATTTCTGTACCAAATTGCTATTAGTACGAGTATAACAATCTACTTAAAATGTATAAATATCAGGTGAAAATAATATTAAATTTTATTTAGAAAATGTAAAAAACTATGAAATAGTAGTACAAATTCATGATTTGTTATTTATGATGAATGCGTATCTTTTATTTCATTAAACCTTAAAGGGCACTCGGGGTGACGGACACCCCACGTAAACTTTGGGTTCCAATGAATCATACTAAATTTTTTTTCAACAGCATTTTAAACATTGTTAATTTCAAAAAATCGCCATGAAACCTATTTGTCCTCAAAATACATGCCTTCAGCTTCATTTAGTAATTTTTTTGCAATAAAATATTCAATAGTCGTTACAGCACGCATTAAAAGACGATGGGGCGTGGCGTACCCCCTATGCCCTTTACGTAATTTTTCGGAGGTGTACCCTTAAAGGGTTAAATACAAACGAAAAAAAGAAAATTAATTACGTTTTTTATAATAATACCCACGTATGATTTATTTAAAAATAAAATAAAAATTGTAAAAATAGAGAAAATGTGCCGTGAATAAAAAAAATGCTACCGTATATACAAAGGTATTAAATCGGGATCGAATTCGTATCAATTTTTCTTAATTGTTGCAAATACGTGTACTAATTATCAAAAATAGGCTAATATTTTATGAATAAAGTAATTGTTATAAATGAAAACAATGTAAAGTAAATGAGATTCCATTATATTCATAACTTATTTTATAGGTCACTTCAAAAATGTTAATTTGAGGCATTTATGTTAAGTCTAAACACAAACCACACTGAATAAAAAATATCATTTTAAGAACCTAATTTATCAGGTTTATTTACAAGTTTCTTTAACTTATCTAAAGCCGATTCTTTTTTGAACAGATGCTGATTAGTTTCAAATTGTGACGTGTGACTTGGCGGTAGATGGATTTGCAGTGGATCTCTCAAACGGCGCAAATCTTTTTCGATCCAACGAACCTGATCTTTCAATTGATTATATTTATTTAAATCCAAACCGATCTTTCGGGCCTTTTTGTGTATTGTTAAAAGGTGCTGGCGATCTTTCACATCAGGTAAAATGTATTCCTAATTATAATATAACGACATGTTATGTTTATAAAATGTTAAAAATATTCCTTTTAACTTTAATTGATATATACCTGTTTTGTGAGTACAAAATAAGCATACGCAGCCATTGCAGTTCCGTAGGTAACGAAATATGTGACGGGTTCCATTATATCCCACGAGTATTCCCACCACGTAAGTCGAGCTAATATTCCGAACTGCACGGACATGAGACCCAAACCTACCCATGTTAAAACGTTAGTTCTACGCACCGCAGCTATTTCCAGTTCTTGACGTTTCTGAAAATATCCGTTATTAATAACATAATGTTGTAGAATAATTTGAAAGAAAATTATTATATAACGTACGTACAATTTCTAAAGGATGGAGTTCTTGTTTTATAATCTCCAATTTTCCATACAGTTCACGTTCTTTTTGTAACTGATGTTCTTCAACATTTAAAGCTTCATAGAGTTGATTAACTAAATTTCTAACATCACTTAA
Organism: Acanthacorydalis orientalis; assembly: GCA_034766995.1. Taxonomy (NCBI): domain Eukaryota; kingdom Metazoa; phylum Arthropoda; class Insecta; order Megaloptera; family Corydalidae; genus Acanthacorydalis; species Acanthacorydalis orientalis. The sequence goes on along the minus strand of CM068322.1, from coordinate 16,069,495 downwards.
TCTGAAATTTTTTAAATCAACACATTGTCATTCGATACTATTTTATATTTGGACATATATTTGCGATAATACAACTTAATTCTAGAGATTGTTATACAGTAAACTCTATAAGTGCGGATATATTTTTATTAAATAGTCGTAATTTAAAAATGTTCAATTACAAAAACAAATGTATTTATGTACAAAAGTAACTAAATTATGAATGATTAATCTATAAATAATTATTAAATTATACGGAAAACATTGATGATAATATGAAAGTGTGATTTTAGTATTCAACAATAGGATATTTATGTTCATTTTTAACTTGTAAAAAGGTATTTATATACGTTTGTTTTCATTATATATATATAGGTGCGCCAGTGGAGCAGGAAACTTTAAAAGCAGGCTTATTCATTTACCGTTGAAGTGAGAGGGTAAAATGAAGTGATTCACTGTTAGTTATTCATGGCCCTTTTGTAAACATGGAGCAGTGGTCTGGTGTACATTGAGCTTTCGCTGTGAAATCATTTTACACAAATGGCGAATCTGCTACTACTGTATAACGGTTATTTCGAAATCATTATAACATTCCGTGTTGTAGGCAGGCACTGATCGACCATACTATCAACTTGTGGCTTCAGAAGTTTGAGGAAATTGGTTACATATTAAATTTGAGGTATCAAGGGTCTAGAAGAATAGTAAGAACACGAGAAAACATTGATCGTGTTAGAGTTGCTGAAACGCGTAGCCCACGACGTTCAGCCCGTAAACACTCATCTGCATTGAATATTAGTAACATCGGCACGTCGAATGCTCTACATAAAGATTTAAATTTTCATCCGTACAAAGTTCAAGCTGTTTAGAAGGTAAAAGAGACTGATTTGGCTACTCGCCTGAATTTTTGTCAAGGTATGCTGGCACATTTGAATGAAGAAGAGAACATGATTTACAATTTATTCATGTCAGATGGAGAGCATTTTCATTTAAACGGTTATATGAACAACCAGAATACATAGTGGATATTGGAGTGCTGAGAACACACTTGAAACACATCAAAATCTGCTGCGTAGTCTCAAAGTTATTGTATGGTGTGCACTTTCGTCTTTCGACATTTCAGAATCATTCTTCTCTGCCGATGACAACGAAAATGCCATAAACGTTAACGCAGTCCGCTACATTAATACGATTAGAACATTTATGACATAATGATTAATCTGATTTCCACAAATTACATGGTTCCAGCAAGATGAGGCAAAACTACTGTAAGAACGTTTTTTCTGAATCATATCATTTCCAAAAATGAAGATGTTGTTTAGTCAGCAAAACGTCCAGATTTGTGAGCGTGTGATTATATTTATTAGGATTATCAAAAAAAAGGTGTATATCGAACATTCACACACTATCCCTGAATTTAAATTAGAATTTCAAGAATAAATTGCGAAGATACTACCGGACATGTTTCAGGACGCGTAATGGAAAATTTCTGAATAAGATTACAGGAATACTTGCACCGAAATAGTGCGCATTTTTTAAAAATAAAATCACCCGATATATCTAATAAGAATATGTAAACAAAATTATGTAAAAATAAAAAATTATTAATTATTGCGTTTTAAAATTTTCCCGGTTCTCTGGCGCACCCTGTATATGTATGTATATATATATATATATATATATATATATATATATATATATATATATATATATATATATATATATATATATAAGTTTTTAGATTTGTAATCCCGTTGATACAATGTCTTGGTGGTTTTCATCCTTTTAAATTATCTGTTTCTTTTTATTTACTAGTTTCGATAGTGAAGTACAGACAACCAGGAGATCCAAAAGGAGGGAGACCACTAGGACAAAACACACACACACCTATATATATATATATATATATATATATATATACCTGAAGTAACTAAGAATTTAACTACATTCGTACAATTAAGGAAACCAGTAGAATTTGGAAGCAGATTTAGTATTATGAATCATATTCAAATAATACGAGTAGTAATAACTTATTGGTAATGAATCAGAAACACGAAAAATCTTATTACTGTGTATATGCCCTAAGTGACACAGACCGAGATATGTATATTCAATTTCGCCAATTTGATCCATTTAGATTAACTACTGACAAATTTTAAATTCATATTTCGAAGAATATAAAGTGAATGTGAAAAGCATAGACACACACAAATATAAATAAGTGAATATTTAACAAATATTAACAGTAGAATATGAAATAAATCAATATAAATTTTGTATGTATGAATTGGAGTTTAATTACTTGTATATAAAAGAAAAATCTATATCAAGCATATGAACTAAAATACTAAATTATACAAAATAAGTTATGCATATTGCACATTTATGCAAAATACATCAAACTGTAAATTGTGTCTAATTTCTAATATTTGAGGTAATATAAACAAAAAAAGTAGTTGCTAATAAATTATAATATAGTCGCGTTCAAAAGCCCTAAATATCCATTCATTAGTACAATAAGCAAATAAAGTAAGCTATTAATATGAGAAATACATATATTTCTCCGTAATGAATAGTTCAATTAATTTTATAGAATGGAACATATTTATTGCAATACAATTTATTACATCATGACATTTTATGTGCATTAATTAGTTGTTGATTAGTGAACAAAGTTTAATTTTATTCTCACACTAGTTGATCCATGTTGAAAGACAGGTTAAAAATACTTTACATTTTTTTATATGTTCGAAACTACATGCATGATTACTTATTTTTCAGTGATCATTTTTTGAAAATCTAAATTGAATATAGAATTGCTAGTCTGTAAAAGTGATGACACTATATGCATGCCTATTAAAAAGATGTATTATACAAAACAGAAAAATCTGTAAATGGATAAATAACGATTACTACTTTATACATAAATGATCTATTTTTTATAAGGAATGAAATTTAATTTGTTAAATTTATAATTTCAGATATTATATGAAATCTTGAATTAATGCAAATCGTAGATGTTTTTGAATATCACGTTTTTTTTTACAAAAATGTGTCGATACTTCACGAATTTACTTTTTAAATACTAAATATTTTATAAAGGAGCTAAAGATTTTCCAATGATATAACATTAAAATGATGGTAGTGTTGTACATTTATTTAAAAAAATAAGCCAGGTATAAATAAAGATATGAATTAAATAAACAGAATATTTATTATATTGAGTACTTGTGAACAAAATACTATTAAATGATATAATATTTCAAAATCTAACATTTAAATCAAATCACGTAATTAAATTTACATACTTCAGAGAATGTATTTGAACCAATATTTATACAAATATATACGTTTGAAAACCACTTCAACATATTTGTAAATACGAGAAAGTTTTATTCACAAACATTTTCAATTTTGATAAATTGACATGAGCAATTGAAATTGTTAATAAATCAATTTCAAATTGGCTTTTATTTACTAAAAGCGATTTGTACTTGATAATATATAGAAAAACAAGGCTTGAACTGTCATAGCGATTAATGACTGTACAAGGTACGATGACAAGGGATAAGTAAAAAGGATAAAGTAAAATATTGAAATTATAATAAAGTAGATGAATTAATTTAAAGGTGAATTTTAATTACATTCATTTAGTATTGTAAAGTATTTATAAATTAAAAAGAAAATATTAAATATTAAATAAAATACACACATTGAATATAATTTAAAATTTTTGAATATATTTTTAAATTTAATCTTGGCACAGCTAAAATTATTAGTATTGATAAAAACATAATTAGAAGTGTTTACAATACAAAATATTTATCAAAAACTTGTCTATATATAAATGAAAATATCTGTAATTTGAAAAATAGACTATAATTGAGTTCTGCCGATATTTCTGCAAACGAAACTTGTGTCCGCATATGAACACACACACACACACACACATACACACACACATATATATATATACATATATATATATATATATATATATATATATATATATATATATATATATATATATATATATATATATATATATATATATATATATATTTTGTCAGTAATGGCTAAATAAAAATATTTACACCTTCAACAGATATGAATTATTTTTATTCGATATAAATTGATAAATGATTTAATTGAACATAGAAAAAGTTAGTACTCTTTACAAAAAAATCCATAAAACAATACAACTATATATTCATAAATATACAAAAATAACAAATTGTTGAATATAATTTGATAAAACCGATTTTTCACAACACAGAGTTTGCGAAATGAATTTTTTGTTGTTCTGTGACATTTGATTAAGCCAGTGATACATATTATTTATGTATGAAGAGATGCGGGATTAATATTAATGAGTGTAATTAATAATAAGTAATGATATAACAGTCATTATGTCAAATAGGCAGATAGAATATATTAAAAACAATTTTATTTAAATCAATCTTTTAATACTGTCTAGTAATATTTTATGCAATTTTTGTCCATATAAAGTTAATAAATTGTAAGACAATGATATTTTCGATTTTATTTTATTATGAAGTTTTCATTCGCTTTATCATTTATTACAATCAGCGCGAAGTCAATCATTAAGGAAATTAATATTTAAACTGTCTAAAAAAATCATTTGTATTCAACTTCACATTTTTATCGTTTTTTGTGTATTAATTTTCCTTTATCAAATACCAGCGTAATAAAACAAATGTGTATATATTTAATGATAACTTTCTTAATAATGTTCTATAACTAATATTTTATTTTTTATTTTGAGTAAATATGAATTAACAAGAACTAAAATATTTGAAAATCGTGTAAAATATGAGGTATTTAAAAAAGAAAGTGAAAAGAAACCTGTAAATAATGTGTGATTAGTTGAAACTAATTATTCCTCTCAACAAGTGTGAAAAATGTTCAATATTGAGTTAACAAGATTTCAAAATATGTATACTATAAAATATTATTTAAAAGATGAATATTTAAAATGAATAGTTGTATATGAATAATGGAAGAATTTTACAAAGAATATAGCCCAAATAAATGAATTTATATGCATATTGTGAGAGTGATACTGTTTCATAAAAAAAAAGAAATGAAAATTATAAAATATTATCAATACACCATTTCTTATTTGATAGCAAGAAAAATATTTTTTTCTATGAAACGAAAATAAAAACGATTGAAATTTAAAGATACGGTTTATTCATACAAACCTTTTTATTTCCTCTTTTGTAAGTCGTTCTTGTTGAGGAGTATGAACTAAATAAACGTTATCATTGATAATAAGTTTAAAATTTTCCTCCATAAGTGCTTCAATAGTATTTGACGAGGCTATTCTGACTCCTTCTGGTGTTAATATCGTTACACGATCAATTCCTTTATCTTCATCTTTTAACATTAAAAGAAAATCACCTACGGTATTTGAAATTGGCCGCAACGTAAATCTACATTTTTCTTTTCGACTTGGTAATGGAACGGTCACTTGAGGTAGGCCTCGATAATAATTTACCGTCACGTCTGTAAAGACAATTAATATTATTTTAATAGTTCATAATTTCAGATCGCATAAATACAATATCTTTTTAAATATTTTCTACGCTCTATTTATTCCTAATGATTATATAACTTAATAAAAAAAACATTTATTACTTGAATCTCATTTTTATTTCAAGTACAGTCAAAACGTAATCATTTACTGCTTTAACACTTTATGATATTCTATTACCACTACTAGTTTTTTTGTAGTTAATACATTTTCTGAAATTAATTAACATCTAATAGGCAATATTTTTTTTATCAAAATGATTAATATTTTCTGTGACTATAATTTGAAGATGATGGCCTCGCTATCATCTTCATAGTAAATTAGCGTATTAAAATGACTAAATTTTGTAGTATGCCAGATATTAAAGTTAAAGTGTGAATTAAGTCATAGTGTTAAACAATAGTTATGAATTTAAAAATTCATTCAACTTGCTATTCTTACTTACATGTTAATCATTTTTACTCTAAGAAGTGAAAATGGATGTTTTATTGCTTTTATCAAATCAGAAATGTGGTTAGTCATTCACTTTCCGCTTGTATATAAAAATACGTTAAATGTATAAAAATGTTGACCAAATGAACAGTGTAAAATAATAATATATACTCATCGTAAAATCAGTTTAAAAATAAATAGATTACTTAAAAAAAATGCATGCATGTATAAATTAATGTATCCTTTGAGCGCTAAGGTACAGACAAATATTGTAGCTTTGCACTATTGGGATCTACTGGTTATTTTTGATCAGAATTTTTTTTGCGATTTATGGAGCGAGTGAAAATATTGTAAGAATATTAAAAACGCACTTTGCAAGAAAAGAGGAGAATATATTGTAACAAGATTGAAAAAGAAGATTAATAGCCAAGAAATATAAAACAACTCCAAGAAAACTAATGAATATAAGTGTCATAAAAGTATGACAAAACGTTTTGGAAATGTGGTTACAAGAACAGTACTGGATTGTTCAAATTCGAAAGGCTTGTATCTAGTTGTGTACATTCAAATGTTGAAAATTATGTATATATATATATATATATATATATATATATACATACATGTGAATGAATTTGGAATAAGTGGTTTTTTTTAAATCTGTTAAATATCGAATTTCTAAAAAATAAGTTGTAACATTCAGTTACTAAATTACTAGAAATACTTTGTCATATTATATTCATGTACTTTTTTCGAATTGAATCACTTGTTTCGTCATTCTTGAATTCATTTATGAAGAATTCATTATTCACACAAACTATTTTTTTATATATTCATATTTATTCTATACAGAAAAATATCTCTTTTGTTGTGTATACGCAATGCCGTATGTAAGTTTTAAAATAAGAGAGAAAAATTAATATTTTTTAACCTTTAATACAACGTCAAGTTTCTTTTAAATACACTGACAATTCATTTTAAATCGATAATTTTAAATCAGTAAAAAGTAAGTTTTATCTAAAACTGTATATATTTTCTATATTATTTTGCTTGCTACCTTCTTACTTAGAATATACTTTTTCAGTTTCAAATATTAGTTTCTGTTAAATATATTAAATTACAGTTGTAAATATAAAGAGCATATCGATTATCTTATTAACAGAAATGTTCTTTTTAATAATTATAAAATAATGTTTGTTTATTATATTTATAGTATGTAATACTTGTTATAATTAGACATCTAATTACAAGTTTTAATTAGAATAACATTCAGTGTATAACACGTTTTTATTGCAAGTACTTAAAATATATAAGCCATTTGTAGAAAAGAAAACGTTTGTAAGCTTCAGACGCTTTGTTATTTCGAAAGTTTATCGCTTTTACTGTATTTTAATGTCGACGGCCTGAAAGAAATTTTAATGGATTGAAAGACGTATTACGTTTAATTAATATTGAAACTATTTTTAAATTACCTACGAACATACATTAAAATTATACATCATCAAAATAATGTTCAGTAAAAAATAGTTTGACGTTTATAACACGAGTAAATATTTAATTATTATTGTATTTAAGCATGTGTAAAAGTCGTGGATAATTACAATTAATTACAAGAACTAATTGTAGTGAATTTCCAGTCTGTTAACTATTGTATACTATACCTGATAATAATTATTAAACTACACGTATTTTAATAACGGAGTATTATTATTTTGATTTAAATACGTGGTTAACCTCTACACTGACCATTAACATAGCATATCAAATTTTGCTCTACTTTATCTCTCATTGTGGTAACAGCGGTCTAATGATTTGTTCGGAGAATTGATGAATTGTATGCGAAGGATGAATTTTGTTTTCGTTAAGAAGTTCCATTATCTTGATACATTTTCGAGTATTTATGTATAGAAATTTATTCTATGGAAACGTTATAATAGTAGTAACAAATTGACGACTTATAAATTAACATCCATAACAATATCTGATAAAAGAACAGTTCAGATTTTTATGAAGCATAACAGTTAAAAAATATAAAAAAATAATTATTACGAGAAACTACAAAATGAAAATTTAAATATACTTTTGTACATGTTTGAAGTAAAATGAAGGAATAGAAATTTAGAAATAGAAATAAATCCTTTTATATAACTTTTGGACTGTTTGTAATCCCTAACGAAAATGATTATATATTTAAGAATTATAACCGTTTGTTTTTATACCGAAGATTCCATTGATCTATTGTTCTACTGATTTAAGATCGAATTCGACTCTTTCTAAGAACAATAAGAGTTTACAGTAAGCTATTTGAAAAGTGTTTAAGAGCCAAAATCAATTATAGTAGAATAAGTTAAAGTATTAGGTTGATAGAAAAATAATTGCGATTTATCAGTTCACGCGGTACCCATTTGTTAAGCTTTTTTTTATTTTCCTAGCTGTTCTAAGTGGTTCAGAATTGTTGGATGACTAACGCCTAACTTTTGTGCAAGCTCTTGAATTTTTGTGCGTGGTTCTGATTCAACTAACGCTTTCAGTTGATCGTTAAGAACTGAAGAAGAACGACCACGACCTCCATCATCTCCAAAGCGCTCGTTCCCAGCACGAAACTTTTGGAATTACCAACCTAATATTATGATGCAGATTTATTTACGAACCGTACTTTATGTTACCTACTAAAATATAATAAATAAATATTAATTCCAGGAGCATTGGATATGTGGAAATTAACTAATTTATTTTTTGAATTCTCATTCAGCTGGCTAATAACAAAAGTAACGTGTATCGTCCAAAACCTAGGTAATTATTTTTTAAAAATTGCCTAATTACAAAAGTAATATCATTTTCCTAGATTCATATATACATTAAATGCTTTTTTTGAAATTCAGAACAACTCCACATTAATGTGCTACATATTGTACATTATCCACAGGCACTGTAATCATTTAATGACTATTATAACATGAACAAGATGAAATGAAACTTTCATTGAAAAAAATAAGGTTAGAATTCAGAAAACAAAAACCGCAATTATTTTCCTACCAAACTAATAATTCAATGAGATCAAGGTCGGGACAAATAGCGTAAATGCATTAATGTTCGACGAGTGACCAACCGGTAACAATTCGAACAGAACACATTTTTAATATTACTAAAAATGAGAAAAATATTGATTTTTAATTTAAATCAATGCTTTAATTCGTACTGTAATTTTAATACTGTATAAATAGTAAAAGTTTCCATTTATATATATATATATATATATCATAGAAAAACAATTGATTAAAACTTTCATTAATGGAGATTCACAATACGAGACCATTTAAATAAAAGATTACAACGTTAGCGACTTTTCCAACTTTGCTGTTTTCGGTTTCTAATTATATCTATTCATAAGCGAGTCAGATAAAAGTGTGAGATGAATCTGATGTATAATTATTCAAGTGCTTATGAGAATAACCTACTCGCTTTATCATTTATATAGTAAGTCTGCTGTATCAATCTGAAACTTTGAATACGATTCCTATGGTTATTTTGATAAAGTTGTGAATTATTAAGATGGTTTCAGTTAACTTTGATAAAGTGTATCGCCGCAAATTATAATTTTATACTGCAAGAATTTGTATTTCGTTATTCAGTTCCGTGTGATTGTTTGCGTTGATATAAACAGTTTTTAATATTTAATTTTATGTTAATATTTTTGATGGTGCATAATAATATATCACATTTACAGACTTTATTTTCTTTGTTGATAGAAATTCATAAATATTAAAACTTTAATAAAAAATATCACTACTTTATACATAACTGTAAAAATACACAACATACAATTTGTGATCAAATATTCAAGATTTACTAATTTAGTGTACACATTTAATTAACTTTCATAATCGAATTATTGCTCCACGAAAAATGGTTGATCAAAACTGTTTAATAATTAATTATTTATAATTTTCATTAATGTTCATGCATGTTTCGATAATGATATCATCCTTAGAGTGCTACAGAAAGATTTGATTTTTCTGTATCGTAATGTTATAAAAATGGTAATATTGTTATAGAATTGGACATGTAACAATCAAGATGGTCAGTAATCAATTAATGAACATATCTGATCAGACAAGAAATAGTTTGTGAAAGACTGAAAAATTTACATTGGAAAGTGAATTTCACTTTATTATAAAAAAATATATTGAGATATTAAAATGTTGCATAAAACTAAAATGATTTTTCCTGAATATTTAATTATTCGTATGGAAATTAACAAAAGCACATTAGAAATTATTTTAAAGCATTATGGTTTCACTTTCTTTCCAATTTCATTACGTATTTATAACATTATTGGAATAATAATATATTGAATTTGTATACGAGTTTTCTGTAAATGTTATCTTAAAAAAATACCTACAATATTTATATGGTTCAGAGGCTAATAAGACTAAACTATTTTTTTTTATTGAGGGTTCGATAAACATACAAATACAATTTTATAGTTGTATGTCTTTCTTCAGTATCATTTATTATAAAATTTATTAACTAATGATTTTACTGCTTTGCAAACTGAAAATATTTATACTTTAATTTTATTTTAAAAAAAGGAGAGACTTATCGAAAACTAGTTTATTTTGACTGCCTTTTGAACCGTTCAGTTATTGAGATTATATCGTTTTGATAATTCACACTGCCTGAAAAATAAATAATTTTATCTTACTGCCTTACAGAGTTTAAAAAAAGTGTATAGAGTTTATGTAAAAGCAGGTTTTTTATTAACTGATTCACTTTATGCAATGAGTAACAAATATATTTTCTTGAAATAAATATAATGCACTGTAGTTATGTACACAGTATTGTGCAAAACAGAAGTAAAAAATTCTACTTAAGCATTTAAGTGCATTTATCGTTTCTTCCAATTAGTTTATTATGATATTAATAATGGAGACTTACATATTGATGAAAAAAAAAACAAAATGATACATTTTCAAAAATAATAATAATTCTCTAATATAATTAATAACAATTATTAATAATAATAATTTAACTAAAATACTAGATTTTAGTTTTGCACACTCTCAAATATTGCAGTTTTTTGATTTTTTGCTATTTTCATATTAGTGAATTATTTATATTATTTTTGAAAATGTATCATTCTGTCTTTGTTTCATCAATATACAAGTATACATTGTTAATATAATTGTTAACTAATTGGAAGAAAATATAAACACACTGGAATGTTTAAGTAGAATTCGTTGCTTCTGTTTGGCACGATACTGTGTATATATATATATATATATATATATATATATATATATATGTGTGTGTGTGTGTATATATATATATATATATATATATATATATATGATAAACAAAGAAAAGTAAACGTGATGTGAGAATATTAGAAAATTTAGGTTTAAATGCAGTTAAATAAGTTGTTTTTTAAGCATCTTTAGAATATTTAGGAATAAAGAGTTGTGAATAAACTAAAAATGAAAAATAAGTCTATCTATAAGTACGAAAAATATTTAAGACTGTATACTCTTTAATCGATTAACAATTATTTCCGTGCCAGTTAAATGAAAATGATGAAACAACGGAAACTGAATTCAAGAGAGTAAATCAAGCGAATGAAAATTTTGTTCGACCGTTATTCGCTATATTACGATGTCTATTTTATAAGTATATATTTTTATTTACAACTTGGATATATATATATATATATATATATATATATATATATATATATATATATATAATGTTATGTAAATTTACTACATTTTTTATTAGAAATAAACATAATACTGTAACAGCGAATGGATTTTTTTTAATTAAATCATATAAATTTACTAAATTCCTGTTATCATCACCGAAGATATGAAAAAAATTCAAAAAGAATTCAGTAAGCATAACAAAAGAAATTAAAACTGCTAATACGTGAACAGAGAAGTGGTACGAGTAAATTGTAAGAAATGTGAACAGGCGTGGCTTGATTACTTTTTCAGTTTTTATTGATTTGTTAGTATATATTTTGAACTATTTATTATTTTCTTATTTTTGCGAATGTTTATGAGGTCCATAAATCTGACTTTGCGAAACTTTGTTAAAAAACTGAACACAAATCGATTAACAGAGTTAATTAGTATATAATTAGCATAAGAACATTTTTATTCAGCCCACAAGCTGCAAAAATGTATTCTGAATAGAAAAACATATTTTTTTTATATTTTTCCGCGCATCAACAAGAATCAAAAATAATAAATAATTATTTATTTATCAGAAAAAAATGTATAGCTTGAGGAATAGAACATTCATTGTTGAAAGTAAATTTACTCACCATTTCAAAATTATACTGTAATAAAACACGAACAGTTCTAATATTAATATAAGTTATAAAGTTAAAGATTTTTTGTTCCTCAAATTCAAATTTTCCGGATAATAAATAAGATCGATATTAAATTAATATATGGCATTTTAATACACATCTTAAATTCACGAATACAACAACAAAATGTAATATAAATTTAAATTAACCCTCTTACCTAAAATGAATTTTAACTTTATTTATTTCGTTTATATAATTGGTAGCTATTTTATTACTCCATGTGTATATATATATATAGTATGTTGATGTAAAAATAATAAAAATAATTTTTTTATCATTTTAAGTTTGTTACCGATTTTTCTAGTTATTTTTTGAAGAGTAATGATTTAAGAAGAATTTTATTGAAGCGAACTCATGTAAAACAACTTGAAAGATGGTAGAAGAACTTAATGTTGACCATTCAACAGTTGTTCGACATTTGAGTCTAACTGGAAAAATAAAAAAGCTGGATAAATGGGTGCCGTATGAACTAAACGAATATCAAGCAATTTCGGCTATATGAAGTATGTTCTGCGCTTCTTTTGCGTAACACAAATGATCCTCTTCTTGATCGCATTGTCACAGGTGATGAAAAGTGGATTCCCTACAACAATCGGAAACGTTCATGACAGTGGTTCGACCGAGGAGAAGCACCAAAACAGTTTCCTAAACCGAAGCTTCATGAAAAAAAGATTATGGTTACTGTTGATGATCGTCGGCAAGTGGTATCATTCACTACAACTTCTTAAATACTGGTGAAACAATAACAGCAGAAAAATATTGTCATGAAATTTGAAAAATGCATGACAAGTTACATCGTTTACGGCCAGCATTAGTGAATCGAAAAGGACCAATTCTTTATCATGACAACACCTGACCACACTCATAAATGACTTTAAAAAAAATAAATGAACTGGGTTATGAAACTTTATCTCACCCACCTCGTTCTCCAGACCTGTCTCCGACAGATTCTTATTTTTTTAAAAAAATTGAGTAATTTCCTACCAGAGAAGGTATTCAAAGATCAAGCATCAGCTCCAAGCGTTTTCGATGAATTCATTAATTTTAGGACTCCAGAATTCTATCTTGTAGGAATAAACAAACTTGTTTCCCGTTGGGAGAAATGTGTTCAGGCTAATGGTCTTTATTTTGATTAACAAATATAATTTTTAACTAATATATGTGTCTTTATACTCGATACATAAAAAACACAATTATTTTTGCACCATATTAATATATATATATATATATATATATATATATATATATATATATATATGTGTGTGTGTGTGTGTGTGTGTGTTTGTGTATGAATGTATGTACCTATACACACATACGTACTCACACAAATATAAAAATATTTGGTTTAGCAGATGCAATAAAAGAATATTTTGGAAGCGTGGTAATTTATATGTACCGCATGTTCCTTTTTAAAGATCATAATTCGTCAACGCCGGTTCTGAATATAAACTACACTCAGTAGTAAGTACACGTATGGTTATAATTTATAAATATTACATACATACATATGAACATATAATATGTATACATACATACATAACACACACACACACACACATATATATATATATATATATATATATATACAAATAATAGCTAGTTGAGGTCGCGAACGTATATTCTATAAATGCTCTGGAGCATTAAACCATATCGAAAACGTTATTTCTCGCAAGGTAACGCCCGTATGTGCAACGTTCGGTTGCAGTGTGCGAAAAAATAGTCTGTATTAAAATTTACTTCTTGACAGCATACATGCCTACATATATTTCATCTAATCGTTTATATTTTTTGATACAAGAATTGCTTCTTGGGTTTTGTCCTATGAGTCACTTTGAGCTCTAATATTCTGATAAAAATAATAAATTTTAAGTTTTCTTTTTAATTTGAACATATAATTATGAAAAATATATTTGATATAATAAAAAACATAAACGTATATATTAAAATTGAATAAATACATTAATTAATGTTCGTATATTTTACTTCATGTTGGTAATTTTGTACTATTAGTGGAAAATTTTCGAATAAATAACATTGTTAAATGCAAAGTTCAACAACAAAACACAATACTATATTGGCAATGAATTCTATAAGACGCATCAATAAATTATTCAATTATTTGCATAGAGTGGCGAGGGTTGTAATCATGTCAAACCGCAGTGGATTTCAAGATATGTCTAATACCAGATATTGTTCGACTGTTGGTGCTTCAAATATATTCGCCTAGTGGTAAGATAGAAAATTATCATCTATATTACGAATAAACCATAACATTACCGTACGAATGTAAAGCTCGATTTGAATGTTATTCACAAAGGTTCCAATTCGTTTTATCGTAAGGTAGAGAAGTCTGTGAAATTTTATTCAATACCTGGCGTGTTTATTGGATAGAAAGGCCGTAACATTGCGAAAGAGTATATGAATTCAATGTTACTGTATGCTTTTTTTGTTTGCTTTTGAAATAGGGAGTCAAAGGAAATGAATAACGATTACAACGATTTGAATTTTCATTTAAAAAAAAACCATAACGATTTCAATTCAAAGCATTTTTTTTATATATCACGATTGGTGAATTTAAGTAATTGGATTTTATCAATCTAACCTAAAATTAAATCAGCTTTAAGTGAAAGTTAATGAAAAAATTTAGTCAATATGATATTCTGTGAAAGTAAAATTTTATGAAATTGTATACATTAGGTTGGCCTATATTTGGTGTCAGTAATAAATCGGTGAAATAAACTATTTTTACGGTAATTTTTCATTATAAATTTAATATATAATTTCCTTGATTTTTTATAACTATATTCAAACGTTTAATCAATTTTTGTATTTCGTTTTTGCAAAATTCCAGGGATGACCTGAGAATGATATTAAGAAGAAATTCACTTCTTCGTGTGCTTGGATTTTTTTTATCCAGACTATTTTGTAAGGACTGGAACAGACGGAAATCAGAAAGAGCAAGATTTAGGGAATAAGACAGGTGTGGAAGAACTTCCCAATTCAAGTCAGAATTTTTTGCGTGATGAACGCTTTGTGTGGCCATGCACTGTTATGCTGCAACACTATACTACCTCCTATCTGGCTAATTGCGGCCGTTTTTCTTATACTGCCTCATTCAATTTGTAAAGCTGTTGACAATACCCATCTATAGTCACAATTTCTTCGGATTTTAAAACTTCATAATAAATTATTCCACGAGAATCCCACCAGACAAACAGGATTATTTCTTTCTTGATAAGACTTGGTTTGGAGATCTTTTGAGAAGTTTGTCCGAGATCCATCTAACTTTTTTCCCGTTTATTATTACTGTATGATATCCACTTTTCGTCGCCCGTTATCAAATTAAGCAAAAATTGTTTCTGAACTTGACGAGCCTTCAACGAAACGCACGCACTCCTCCTGTTCTCACGATATTCCGCAGTCAGCTCGTGTGACACCCTCATATCGAATTTGTTTATTTTCCCAATGCGATGAAGTACTCTCGTTACAGAATTTTTCATTCATCTTCACTGTTATCTCACACGTTGTTAAACGTGGATTATTTCCGATTATCATTTTAAGTTGTTCATCGTCAAACACAATACGCCAATCACTCTTTTTTCATTCTTAAAATCAAAATCACCCCCATGAAACTTTTTAAACCACCGAAAACGTGCGAATGTACATCGGCCTCGTATAATTTGCAAATCTTTTCAGTAATCAATTTTTAGTCCTTGTCTTTACAGAAATAATGAAGGATAATGTGACGAATATATTCTGGATCATTCCACATGTTTGAAAGGTAAAATGTACATAAAAAAATGTCCTTTTCTTGAAAAAATTACATTGAGATCAGCTCCGGAACGTGAGAAAAAAAACAACAAAAAATGGAATTTTGGAAAATTGGAATTTTTTCTCTTAAAATAAATAAGTTAAAATATTAAGTCAACAACGATGAAATATAAATCGCTGACACCAAATATGAACCAATCTAATATATATATATATATATATATATATATATATATATATATATATAAATATATATATATA
This sequence comes from Acanthacorydalis orientalis, assembly GCA_034766995.1. Taxonomy (NCBI): domain Eukaryota; kingdom Metazoa; phylum Arthropoda; class Insecta; order Megaloptera; family Corydalidae; genus Acanthacorydalis; species Acanthacorydalis orientalis. The sequence continues at coordinate 16,053,131 of CM068322.1, read as the reverse complement.
TATATATATATATTGCACAAGTATTTAAATAAAAATATATAGATTATGAAGAAAAAGAAGTGAATGTAAAATATATACGTATTTTATAAAGTAACATTTGTAAAGTATACAAAAATAATTTACATATTTCCAATTTTCATCCAGTCAAATTTAAAAAATCTTCAAATAAATTTAAAACATAATAATCTGCCTCACTACATTTAAAAGAATATTAGAAGCAATTCGTAATAAGATACCAAAAGAAACTTTTTATTTAGGTGCCTAAAAAAGAAGAACATAAACTATTTAAAAATAGTACTTTAAATCAGATGATACCGAATTTTGTAGTGTAATTAATTCAGATCATATCTGAAAATGTCGTGTCCAGATAGGCCAAGTCTGATGAAGCTAAATCATAGGCCTGATGAAGTCCAACAAAGTCATTAAGTTTCGAAAAAAAAATGATTTTAGAGAATTATACTTTTAATCAATTGCACTTTCGAAGAGTTTACTTAAAACTAAATGAAATACTTAAAAATAGTACGTTAAAAAAACATATAATATAAAAATTCTTGTCTTATTTTTATTCTATTCTCTTCTAGTAAATTTTTAAATCTTGTGTATAAAAGAATTTGGAAGAGAAACACACACTGATATGATATTCGCATATACATATCCTTGTATAAATTGTAATTCTGAAGTTCGGAGGAACATCAACAAAAGAACTGGCAGTTGATAGAAATGGATCGAAAGTTAATTAAATATGTCTTATACTAGTATATATATATATATATATATATATATATATATATGTATGTATATATATATATATATATATATATATATATATATATATATATATATATATATATATGTATATATATTACATTACAGAGTAACAAATAGGATTGACATCGTCTCATACAGGCAATTTACTATAGTTTGGCACCATGCGACTACTAAAAGCCTCATCACCGCTAGTTTGGTTATTTAGAGTTTCAAGGCGTGTTAGAAGTGTAGTCTTTTCCAGTACGAAGAACTTCAGCCGCAGTATTGACTTTGACAATTTAATGGTATTTCAAATCAACTGTACAAGAGTTCTCTTTTGAACAAGTTTGTAAATTAAAGTTAATTTATATGTATATATATATATATATATATATATATATATATATATATATATATATATTAATATGTTTATTATCTGTATTTAAATAAAATTTAAAAAAACTTACATTTTTTAATACAATTATTTAAAAAAATATGTAAAAAATAATTATTAAATATAATTTATTTAAAAAACCAAATCGATATAGAATAAGAATTTAATATAAAATTTAGGTTGCTATGAAAATATTTTTTGGATAATTATTATTTTAAAAATTGCAATGAAAAAGATAATTTTTTTAATATTAGAAAGAGACATACACACACACACACACATATATATATATATATATATATATATATATATACATACATAATAAATTTGCACGACGTTAAAACAAACAGCAGTGCTAAAGAGTGGCAATATAATATTCTTTAATTCATTAATTAACTGTTTCATTTTTATATGCTTCTTGGAGGTGTTGTATGAACCCAATAAGCGTTCATACACACATTCACGAAAGTTCATGTTCGCACAAAATAGGTTTGTTTTTCAGTTTATGTCAGTCTATGAGAGACAATTGTCTATAATATCAGATTTTATCCAACGAACAATCAATCGTTTTATCTATTTATGTGGACATTCGATGGATGTGTGTAGTGAACTCATTCTACGATTTATCAAAAAGTTGTTTTTTGTGATCAGGTAAATTAATAAAAAAAGCATAGCGGAAATTAAAAAAAATAATACGCACTGTACTGAATACGAGTGGAAAATGTTCGAATAAAATATTCAAAGAAATGTAAATAAGTAGTGAAAAAGCCATAAGACTCTTGAAACTTAAATACTGCATTTCTGTTTATATTTAAAAATATTTACAAAGTTTCCTTTCATTTTTTTTTTAATTAATAAACAAGTTATTTTTGTGTTCGGAAAAACTTTTTCGTCGGATACAGTTTGTTAAAAAAGTAAGCGTCATTTTTAAATGTCTTAATTATGGTTCCGTTTTATTTATTTATATGTATTATTTTTTTTCTTCGGTGACAAAGTTTTTCTTTCGTTCTTTTTCGATGCATTTCTTTTTAAAAATTAATATATATATATATATATATATATATATATATATATATATATATTATAAATGTGTTAACAATGAATAATTCAAACCTAAATAACATTCTTAGTATATTATGCATATTTTTTTTCTATTTTTGAAAATTTTTCGATTATATTCAGTAATCGAATCAACTGATTTAAAACGAACAGACAGTATTTTGAACATTGTCGTGACAGCGGTCAGTCTCTGTGGACAACCAGAGTTGATGTCGATCAACAATAACATGACGTGATTAATGTGTTCCCTTTTTGGGAACTTCAGTGACAATGTTAAATTTATCTTAACGATACCATCAAAAATTACCATACAAAATCATTATTCATCGTTATTTCATTAAATGCCAACCAGTCGGTTTTTACTTTTTAAGCAATCTCAGTATTAAAAATTTCTGCTATTTTTTTTACCAATACTTAAATCCATATCATACAAAGTAGACTTTTACTCTGTATTGTTTTAAAATTTTTATTTTCATGAACACTTAAAATTTCTTTAATTATTTTAGAAAATAAGAACATACATTTAGTATTGCACGAATGTTTGTTTGAAGATTGTTATAATAAATAGATTTGTTGCGTTTATTCAATTTTAAAATTCGAATGCTAACAAAATTAATTCTTCTAAGAGGTTTCGCGAAAATTAAAACCATTTAATACAAATTTGTTCGGTGATTTCTTCAAAAAATCGTTTTTGTAAGGTTTATTTCAGTTTATTATTTATCCATAAAAATATTTGTGCAAATATTGTAGAATTTCATATTTTTACAACAAATAATAGTTGTTTTTTGCAAAGGCTATTTTTATATATAAAACTATTTACCTTTTTGAAGAAAATTAGAATTATTTAATATAAATTTGTCCACTAGCTTAAAAAAATAATAAAATTTTTCTTTATAACAACATTTCATTATTATGAATACATTTTTATAAACAAACACTGTTACCTAGATATGTATAATTAAAATTCTAATCATGTCATAAATTATTTTGGAATTTTTGAAATATTTTCCAAAACCTTGCTGATATTTTAAAGTTTATAAAAACGTTAATATAGGTATTCTTTTCTTCAGGTAAATTCTTAGTATTTAAATGATTATTTAATACAAAAATACAGAACAACAACATCTCATAGTATCTTAATTTATATATTATTACTAAGAAATATCAGTTGATAATTGTTGGCTACTTAATTATGTGGATTTTTATAAAACAATTAATATTCGGACAAATACAAAAAAATCGACATTTTGATAAAGATCGTATTTAGGAAGTTAATGCATTTAGAAAATTAAATATTAGATACTATATAAATCCATAAAACACACACACACACATGTGTGTGTGTGTATATATATATATACATATAAATCCATTTAAAGAATGATTTATTCGGTATTTCAATAAGTATAAAAAAATGTAAAATAATAATCATTTTCTGTTTTGTTCTTTTCTTGTTGAAAAAGTTCCAAAATAGGAAACAAAAACATAAAACATGAGAGACATATAAACCAAAAAAACTTTTAAGTTGAAACGATTTTTTAAAAGTGAATACTTGTTTTGAACTAAAAAAGTTTCTACACATCTGACCAAAACTTGTACAGATTATCAATTATACTTATAAATCAATAAACAGCTTTTCTATCATAAAAAGCTTTTCAACTAAGATGAAATTTAAATGAAAATAATGTTATTAAGTTTTTATAAATGAATTTATTTGCGTAACACTTTACCAGGAGAGTATTTGACAAACAACAAGATTAAAATTTCGATTTTATTTATTTCAAGTTTGAAAAATAAATAAAATTGAATACTTTTCAATTTAACTGTACGAAACTATATAAAATTCTAAAAACTATTTTTATGATTTTGTAATTTTTAAAACATCATTAAAAAATCTATTATTTGTACATGTTCTATTTATGAACATCGTTTATTTCAAAAATCAAAAATTAAACTTCATATTTCAATTACATTGAACTGCATGCGAAATATGAAATAAAAAAAAATATTTCTATATTAATTTTTGGTATATATTATTATCAATTCTAAATTTAAATTTATATGAAACAAAAAGTCATTTTTTCATAATGTCTATATTTTTCTTTGGATGATTGCAATTTTATTAACATTTTCAAAATATAAAAATATGTTGAAAAATAAAACAAATTTTAATTTATTTGTACTGAAATTTATAATCTAATAGTCATATTACTAAATAATTATATATTACTAAAAATACGAATACTGATTAAAATGTAAATTAATAATTTTAAATCAGGGAAGAGAGAAGAATATTTACTTTTACTGAAACAGCAGTACTTTTATTAACGCATTTTAATAGCTTATTGAATCTTTTTGAATAAATTATCGTTATAGATTTTTTTTGTATTTATTATAAATTTGCTTTAAAATTATTGATAACAACGTAATGAACGTTATTTTTTTTATATATAAAATAAAAAGGAGATAATATTTCACAAATAGATAGAGTTCTGAAAAATTACCAAATGAAATAAATAGTTACGGAAGAAAATAAATTATTAGCTATATTTAATTATTTGTACATTCATTTACTGAATTAAAGTTGCAAAAAATTTTTTTTCAAATAAAATACTCTTTTTTCGAATAAAGGTTTTGCAACTTTCTAAGAAATTGTATTTAGATTTTTTAAAGAAACAATATTTATTTTTTGAATACGAGTTTAATAAATTTGAAAGTTTTTTCTTTTTTGACTTTACTGTTTCAACATTTTCTTATATTACTCTCTATCACTTTCTTTTACTATATATGCCAGATACATACACACACATACAAATAAATACGTATGGAAGATGCTCTCTCTTATAGAGCGAAGTCGTTAAGATGTTTTTCCTTAATTTACAGTACTTTTTATATCCATTATTTTTAGCACGCTTGCACGTACGATAGAATTGTAGAGATAAAATGTATTGCTTTTTTCAGTCGAAACACTCGTGTCTATCTTCAAAAGCTCAAGATAGGGTCGACACAGAGCGTTAACAATGGGATACAACACGATTTGGGGATATCAGACGCGCACGAAGCGCTTTGGCTTGTCAAAGAGAACTCGGAAAAAGCATCCTGTCCGAGAAAAAAGCGGTGAGTCAGAGAATTTCACATTCAAAAAAGTTACTTACTGACGGACTAATGTGTGATACATACGTTGGTGTGCGATTCATTCAGAAAACAAACGGTGAGTGTAATGTGCTTTTCGCACGGTATGAATTTTGTCATGAATAGACGCGTTTTATAACGTTTAAATTGGTGAATGGACGGGGTTAATGATTTTAATGAGAAAGAAAATTAGCACACTTTAAACTTATGACGCGAGAGAGAATGAAGTAAGAGCAATGACGTTTTATGTACAATGTTTTTTTTTTATTTCCCTGTTATAAAATAATCATGCAGTATTAAATGTTTGCTCGATTACATCTAAAGGGAAACACTGACTGCGTTATCGACATTTGAAATACATTTTCCTTAAAATATAATAACGACGTTGATGAGAAATTCGATTTCGTAACAGTTGAGTTTCTAGTATGATCATTTAAATTACTCTCAAATGATATTTATTTGCAGTTCTTCGCTTTATAGTAAATTACTTTATATGTTCAAGTGAAAAATTCAAATCAGCAATACTTTAGTTTCTATTGATATATCATTAAGTTACGTCTTTATTTCCACATTTTAATTTTCTGTAAAACAATGTTAAAGTATATTTATTATAGAATAGAATTTTAATGAAAATTTACATTCTTTTAGAAAAATATAAATTTAAGTTAATAATATTTCAAAAATAAATACACACATATACCACCATTTATATTTACCAATTTCTGACAGTAAGTGTTTTTCAAGTTATTTCAGTTTTAATATACCATTCCCTCCTTTTCTACTAATTTCCAATATATATATATGAGAAAAATTTTAATTATTTGTTCTCGAGAAAGTATAAATATACTTAATTTTGCGCAAATTACTTGTAAGTCAACTGAAACATGAAGTGATATTCTATATAAGATTCTTCGCTTTCTGTATCTGTATAAACACTGACAAATTACAAGAAGGGGATTATTTTAAACTGAATGTTTATAAAAAAGATTTGTTTCTGTTTAAGACAATTTCGAGATTTATTTCAACAAACGTTTGAGAGAAAATCATGCTACTAGTAAAAGTCAATGTGCTTAAACTAAATGAATTTTAGATGTAAAAAATATGTTAATTCATACAAAGTCATAAAAACAATACATTTTGAATTTAAATGGTGAATAATTATGTTTATTTTTCTAATATAAATATATATATGCATTATATTAAGTAATTCGAAATCTTCTAAGGGCGAATTTCGATCAACGACGTTCAATTTATAATTAAAGATGACAAATTTCATGATCCTCGATTTTATCTAGTTTAAGTATTTGCTAGGATGTAAGTATGTATATGTATGTATGTGTGTATATATATATATATATATATATGTGTGTGTGTGTGTATATATACATATATATATATATACACACACATACATACATTCATACATATATATATATATATATATATATATATATATATATATATATATATATATACGTTTAATTATATGAAATATAATTTTAATCAAGATACATATTTATTTAAAATTAACATGCTATATTCGATATGATGTTCAGAATTGCGTTTAGCGTGAATACAGTTAAATGAACAAAGTAGGAAACGTTTGAGGAAGAGGATAATGTACAATATGTATTTATGTAAATGTAAACATTTATACATACATTATAGTGTATAATATATTTATAGTGTATGCTTTATGCATATATATATATATATATATATATATATATATATATATATATCTAAAAACATTTAAACGAAGTAATACCAGAAGTAATTTAATGCAAGTTTTATGGTCAATGTTTACAAAAAAATTTTTTTTAATTTTTACAATGTACAAAAGATAGGATTTTTTGAATACCAACTCCCTATTTTTTATACGAGTATAAAAGGCTTCTAGGTCCACAAGAATAGTTTATTAAAAAATAAGGATATAATTTTTTTTCGTAACCACTTTTTCTGTAGAAATTAATTAAATTTTTCGATTTTTTCGTCATGTGTATGTTCGAGAATAGTCCAGTGCGATGATAAAAGGTTATAAGAATTGTCTTGCAGGACTGATGGATCAGAATTAGTTAATTAATCTTGTATGCTTTTCAAAACCTTAAATGATGTTTTTTTATAAAAAAAAATAAAATATTGTACGTTCAGGATCCTTTTTAGTACAAATCTTCACAAACAGATTGAGGAAGAAACTCGAAAAAATAGTATTTGTTTCTTTTTGGAATCCTTTTTACAGAGTTGCTGTCAACAGCAGATGTACTTAAAATTATTATTATTATAATGTTACTATGATTCTAAGAACTATTAAATAGAATGTTTTCAAATATTATAATCCAACCAGTTACTATTTTTGTTAATGTATGTCGAAAGTCAATATGGTTGCAAATATTTTAAGCACCTCTAGTGCAGAATATTTCATATTATTTTCAAAATTAAAATTTATTCAACGACCAAAAATTTACTTCTTGTAATAAAGTAGATTTTATAAAATTGAACTTGATATTAAAAGTTTGATCATCTGTTTAAAATACATTCTCTTATATATGTAATATATATTCCTCGTTTACGTACTTATTATTATGTTTGTAATTTTTATTTAATTTCATGCAAATTCTCTCCCTCCATCTCTTTTTGTTATTCCTAATATAGACATTCTTAATATTCTATTTTTTTTTTTTTTGAAATTACTGAATTATTTTAAGGATCAAGACGCTTTACTTCCCTAGGTAAGAATACACAAAATATATTTATTCAATATTTTTATCCTAAACGTGGAATCTTTCATTTAAATATTTGAGTCTAAATGAAATTGATTTATATTTTCCTGGTAATCTTTTTAATGAATGATTTTTGATAGAAAGATATTTCCAATATAAAGATTTTGTAGGTTTTTCGATTAATGCTTTCTTTCTACGAGAATATATATATATATATATATATATATATATATATGTATGTATGAAATTTAACATTTTTATTTCATGAATTTATAAACTTTGAATTACGAGGAAATGATAAAATATTTGCAAAATCATGAAGATTTGATTACTAATTACAAAATTGTATAGCTAATAAATTAAACTAATTTAATTGTCTTTATATATATATATATATATATATATATATATATATATATATATATATATATATATATATATATATATATATATATATATGTGTGTGTGTGTGTGTGTATGTGTGTGTATGTGTGTGTGTATCCAGTACTAGTGGTCAGACCATCTGCTTCAGTGTTGAATGTAATAACATTATATCCTCTACAACCCTTTCTTGCTAAGCTTGATAAGTACTATGCTACAACTAATGGCAAAAGAGCGTTTCTGAAGCAGAGAAGTTTGTTTAGTAATATATATATATATATATATATATATATATATATATATATATATATATATATATATATACCAAACCATACATATATAAGGAAAGAAACAACTAAAAAAATTTTCAATGAGAATAAAATATTAATTTTATTTCCTCTAGTATAAAAATATACTAAATAAGATGTTTTTTAAACGTTCTAAAACATCTTTTTTTCAAAAATGTAAGTTCCTTAATAACTATTATTTATTTAATTATGATTGAAATTCGAAAATATGTTTTAAATAAAATTTTATTATAATATATAATCAGTTTCAAAAACAAATAACTAAATATGCAGAATTATTTTATACTAAACTATGATCACAGGTTAATATACATTTATCAATTTTAATGGAAAAACACATTTATAAAATTCGATAATGGAAGTTTATTCGAGAATTTATTTGTCAATGCGTATATTAAACGCTCAAACTGTGATCAAATTAACGCTTGTCAATCAAAACTTGAAAAATGTCAACGCAAAATCCGAATAAAATATCGACGTGTTTCATCAAACAAATATTGTTCTCTCAGATTTTTATTCTTAGATTAGTATATTCATTGTTGAACGATATGACGAAATAGCTGTCTTGTAAATCTTGAGAAATGTAATTATGAGAATTTAATTGAAATTTTAATTAGATTCGGTGCTTAGATTAAAAGAAACGAAGATATCGTTGTGTATTATTCGGTTTATTACTGCGGATCTTATTACAGTTGTGTCTTTCTGATGAAATCAATAGCATTATATTCCTGTTTAATACATGTATAATGAATTTGCTGCAGTGAATTTTAAATTAAATTGTTTTCATTCTCTCTATTACATAATAAGATGTGCTTTGCAAAACAGTAAATAAAATATACGGTGTTATATAAATATATTTTAATAAATGTTTAATTGATTAATGAAATACAGTTCTTCGTCTCGGTGTTACAGTTATTAGATATGTTGGAATTTAAAATAAGATTACATCTTTTATATTCAGTAGTTTTATTCGACTTTTATTGCATTGTAATTTTAGGTTATTATTTGTGCATATAATTTTATTTTATGTAATTATTACGTTTATTTTAAAATTCAGCATAACTGTATAAAATAAATTTAAAAATAATTATTTTAAGTAGTTCAACAATTTTGTAAAAGTTTAACTCAGATCTACATTTATATCTTTTAACATTTATACATATTACATAAATTGAAAAAAACTACTCAAAAGGTAATGGAGTGTTAAATATTTTTTTTTATTTTTTAATATTAGTTATTTTTTAATTAAGTCACTTCGATTAATAACAATACATTAAAACTTTAAGAACAGAAATTCAATAAATAAATTATATTCAAAATCATAATCAAAACCAACTATAATAAAATATCAAATATATATTTTGATATGCAATTACGGATCTTTAAATGTTATGTTTTCAGGAAATTTTATTCCGAAAAATATTGTGCTGCTTGACAATAGTTTATTTTTGTAACGTGAAATTAGAAAATACTGTTCTTTAGATTGATAAATTCAATTTAGACTGATAAAATTACTTAATATTTTATTAAATTTATTCAAAATACAATTTCCTAAGCGGATAATCCTTAATTAAAAAATCGGAATAGTCCTTTAATCGATATTGAATAATTTCAGATATTTTAAAACAACATGCTATTTAACTATTTACCTATGCCAGTACGAAAACCTGTTACAGCGATTGTGTTATAACGTGGCGTTAATGATCGGTGTAGCACATATAACGATCTGCGCTTGCTTAAACTCTATGAGTTTGTTCTTGAACTTGCTGTTAGATAGAGAATAAACTAACCATTATGCAACTGCATGGATGCTGAAAACTACTGCCTCTTCAGCAGAATACTAATTGGAAAAATGTAAAGTCGTTTATCTTGATAAAAAGATGATTTAATATTAAACGAAATCAGGAAGAAAGTCTTTTAATGCGATTCAGTCAATTTAATTAAACAAATTTAAAGTATTATTTATAATAAGAAAATTATACTTCCGATTTTGAAGTCGAAAACAAAATATAAAAAACCTAAAAGTAATAAATCTTTTTCGTTCCATTCAATCGAGACTTTATTGGAGTGAAAAATTGAAAATTTCCTTTTTTTTTAAATAAAAAAGCATGTCTAGAGTGAATTATGTCTGCTTCAATGGTTTCTGAATAAGGTATGTACATATAAACTATATATATATATATACTTAGGAATTACATTACAGAAAGAATTTATATGGTGAGTGTAATAAATAGTATTCCTTTACACCTTGTTTTCTACATAGTTATGTTAGTTGTTAATTAATCTAATTATACGTTTTTTTATATTCATAACGATTTTTTTTAATGGAAAATGGAATTTTTGTAAAATTACATAAAATTAAAACTATTAAATGTAATAAACTTTAATTAAGTATATATTAAATGAACATCTCTTTTACCTAATAATCCATTATTTAAAGAATCATATATATATATATATATATATATACACACGACCCTTTTTAAATTCCTCCGTTTTTGTATGTATACATTTGGAAAACATTACATACTGTGTTTTGAATATTTTAGAAGATTCTTTCTCAGATGATAGTAATAAAAGATAAGAATGTTGCAAACATTCTTTTAATTTTAAAATACCGAAACACTTCTCGACATGACAATACTTGTAACATTCTATATTCTATTCGTTTTGTAGAGAAAATTAACTGCAGTTATTACAAAAATGCCTGATATATTTTTGGTACAGTAATAAAGGTATGTGTCAAGAATTAAAGGCATACATGTGAATTCTAAGGTTAAGGTTTAAACTGAAACAACAAAATTGGATAGAATTAGATTTCTGTCTAAATTAGAATTCAATATAAAAAAAAATCAATTGAGATCTCGTAATGAAATTTGAACATTACACTTAAATTCATTTACATGTACGAATTAAGTCAAAGTTATTTAATTAAAATATCAATAACATGATTACTGATGAACTGATTACATTCTGAGAATCTAACATACATTTTCATGTCAATACTATTATCATCAAAGGAAACATATGAATTTAATGATCAACATAAATTAACTGATATCGTAAAATTTGAAATATTCAATTATTTTTCTTTATGTCTACGCTTGATGGCACTGCCATTGAAATGAGCAATCAACGTATCAAAATAGATATAATATGTTATTGAATATTTTGATGTGAGCAAAATTTGAAATGTATAGGAACTTAATTTATTTGTTTAAGTAATTACGATTTGTCGGAGACAAATGTGTTTATAGACAATTCATGATTATATATATATATATATATATATATATATATATATATATATATATATATATATATATATACAAGGCCGTGTGGTGGCATGGTGCAATGGAACACTCGCTCCAGACGCCTCAAGTATAAAGGGGCTTGTTAGATACTACGTAATTTATTATTATGTTTTACAATTTGTATGATTTTTGTTTATTTATAATGAATAATAAAGTTTTAATAATATATAGTGCTGTCACCGTTGTTACAAGGCGCCGAAGGTACCTAATTTAGAATTATAGATTTCATCTTCAGATATATTTTATATATTAGTCATGTTAAATTAATATATATTTCTAACATTGTAATAAATAACTATATTTGATATTTTTATACGACGAACCATAATAAATTTTTCATTAATATACTAATTTTCATTCAATCTGTAAGCATTATTATTCGAGCACTTGTCATACGACGAGGATCCCACATGACGGTGGGATGATATCACGATTCGAATTCGTAAAAAGATAAACAGTTTGGATTACGAATCTAATGACCAACGCATTATAGACCTACAACATAATTATTAAGCTATTTTTTTTATTTGAATCTTGACACTGCGATTAATTGAATTAGCGAAAGTTTTGAATCAATGAAATTACATGTTGATAAGTTTAAAATATTGTACAACATTTATATATTGAAACATGAAAATAGATCAGAAATACTAAAAAAATGTAAGGATTTATTATTGGTTGATAATGAAAATAGAGATATAAAGATTGATGGTCTTGAATTTTGTGAAGAAATTATAAATTTAACTGTATTATTCTCTGTATTATAACTGTATTATCTATCCTCTCAAATGAAACAACTAAAAATATTTAACTTTTTGTAGTCAAATAATATGACTACAATATTTCAGAATTTGTTTATTTGCCTACGAATAATGCTAACATTACCGTATCAGTTGCTCAAAAACAATGTAGTTTCTTCTAATTAAAAATTGAAAAAAAGTTCTTAACGTCAGCAATGGAACAAGATGGTTTGGCTATGATGTCTATTGACTCAGGATTTCGTGAAAATGAAATCTAGACGTGTAAATTTCAAATAATATACATAATTATAATATTTTCTCTATTAATTATTTTATACAAATGTAACTCTTTTATAGTGTGTTAGTGCAAATGTTTCCTATTCGTGTTAGACATGTTGAAGGTATTGAATAAATATATAAAATGAATTATTAGGTTCTTTAATTTATGTAATTAGTCACTTCAGTCTAGAATAAGGGCATTTTTTAAGAATGTCTGCTTCAGGAACCAAAATACCACCACGCGGCTCTGTATATATATATATATATATATATCTATTCATACATACATACATACAGTCACACACATACACACACACACACTTATATATATATATATATATATATATATATATACGAGTATATATATACGAGTAATACGAAAATCCAAAAGTATATAAATAAAAAAGATAAAAACAATTAGAATAAAATGATATTAGTCTTTTTAGTATACGATTTTAAACTGATTTATTGTTTATATTCGAAACTTAACTCAATTATATTTCAAGAGATTAAGAGTTAATTTACATGTAAACAAGAAATCAACTTAAACTCATCTCCTTGCAGATTAATAATTCGAAACAGGCTCTAACCGATTACACAATAGCAGGCTTAAAAGATAGCAGGAACAATATTTATAACTACCTTTAGTATAAAAATGCAAATATGTTAATTATATAATCCACACGAATTTATCTACTTTTAATATTTCAAATATTACTTCAATTATAAAAATTCTATCGTATAAAGGATTAAAAGTGTAAATCAAGCGAAGTTCATTTTTGATATATCGCTGTTCGATTGTTTGATAGATGTCCTTCAGATCTTTGATGGATGTTTTAAGAGTACTAATCAGCTATTTTATGTTCTCAATGTAAAAACATGTCGAACTTTATAATTTTTATTACGTAATATAATCATTAAACAAACGAATAGGGATTTATAGAAAAAATACACTTCGGTTCTGTTATATTTTAATTTCTAATATGATAGAATTATGTTATCATACAATATGAACCAATAGTGAGATAATAATAAGTTTAAGCAAAAATTAGGAAATATTCATAAAATTTTAATTCGTAGATATGAATTACGTACACAACTCTAATGAAATGTACGAACATCCACACTAACAATTTCCACACGTGAAACTATGTAGACATAAAAAGTGTTAAATTATGTTCGAAAAAAGGTGAACTTAATCCGTTTAATCTAAAACTTTTGATCGTAACTAATCTCCCCGAAGAATATTTTCACAAGTTTGTGACTTAAAATTATAACGTTCAAGTCACACGTATGTGATGGGAATATTTCACGGATAAATACACATGACAAACTTCTTCACATAATGTTCATTCAAAAGGTGTCTGTGAAGAATACTCATCGTTGAGACTAGTCACCGTGCAGAACCATAACTTCATTTATTATTTCATTTATTACGTTTATATATTGCAGCACTGACATCATATTTTAAATTCGCATTTCGTTTATGGTCGCTATAATATTTATTACCTAGTTCATGATTTAAAGGTAAACGACATCATTAGCTAATTGGATCTTTACATACTTTTCTTAATAAGTACACAGTGTGCGTCATTACTTATTAAACGTATTTACTTTCAAATTAGTAACGAATAACAACACTGTTGTGTATATTTTAAATTTGATACCACGTACGAATTGTATTATTTCTTATAATTAGATACACTATTTCCATAAATCTATACTTGTACGTGTGTATCCATAAAGAGACACACAACATTTACATTCATACATAGATACGGTTTACTGGATTAGTCGTTAATCCATGAAATTAAATGAGGCGAGTTGACTGACTAATAAATCAATGAAAACATATAGAAATATTATGAACTCACAATTTTTTTGATTTTGATAGTACATTAAAAATTAATTAATTAATTAACATACAATCACAAAAATCTAAAACAGTAAAAATTAAAAAGCTAGAATACTTCAAATAGAAATTAATTTTATTAAATGAAATATATTTTGCAATGAAACTTTTCAAATTTATAATATAGACTCGATATTTAAAATCTGACAAGATATTTATTACTACTCGTAGATCTCTACAAAAACAATTCTGATTAATTTCGTAACTCATGAATGACAAGAGTATGATAATGTACTTTATATCAATTCGTAGTGTTTTTTTTTTACATTCATATATGAACAGATCGAAGTATAGATGTTATATTTTGAGTATAGGTGTTTAGAAAAAATAAGATGATTTGAGTGTGGAGAAAACAATCAAAAAAAGAAATATGCATTAGGTTGTTTTAAATTAAGCAAATTAATTTTAATATCGAATGGTTAATAATATTAATTAAAGGAGACTGATATTTAAAAATACCAATTGTTCACGATGAATATAACTTCGAAACTATCGGAATATTGTTCACAAAAATTAAAAAATTAAAAGGTTAGATCTATCACTCTGTAATTCAGTCTATCCTGCAAAAAACTGTTACAGTGATATGATATTACCTTTTGATACATCAAACACTGGGTTCGATATCCACCCACAAAAAAGAGATTTTTTTATCATATTTCCTTTTTTTGAATTGTTCTTTTTTCATTTTATACGTATTTTAAATTTTAATATTTTTGATATTTTAAGAGAGAAAACAACTTCGACTCGATACAAGTACAGTTCAAGTATAATATAGGAATTGTTTGATTTTTTTTTCATTCAATCGAAAATTTTACTTTAATAAAAAGTATTTATTTTAAAAATTTAATACTCTCCCATACGATGGGATACATTGTAATTCCATACAAGATTTCGAAATGTTAATAATTTGTAAGACTTCTTCCGAAAAATTGGATAATAAAAAGTAGTTACTTAAGAAATGGCATTTGTGCTGAAAATTTTATTTGTTTTCTATACATACATCGATTGGGCTTTTTTTGTTTTACAGGAAACGTAGACTGTTCTTCCATTTTTGTTATACATTCAATAAACATACACCTACTCTTTTAACGCTTATTCGATTCAGGTTAATGTTATAAAGCTGAAACTCGTACTGAATGTAGAGGAAGGATTACACTATAAGTTGATATGGGTACAATGCTACATGTTAGCTTCGATACGTTTGGGAATTAATCACAATAATAGTTTTTGTTACTATAGTTGAAATAATTTTTACAAATGTTTTTTTTTTACTGATCTATAAACAATATTTTTTTTTAGTGATCAGAAATATTAATCGGTGTATATACATATATATATATATATATATATATATATATATATATATATATATATATATACTAATTAACATTTCTTATGAGAAATATTTTATATGGTTTATGGAAGAGCGAAAAATTCCTTTTTAATTAATTTTCTAATACTATTATTATTTAATATAAAGAAATCAAATTAATGTATACTTTCTCATAATTAAATCTTAGTAAAATTATCAATGTAATTTTGTTTATAGTTAGATTGTTGATTTAATGAATTTAATCTGTTTAAACTGATAATTATTTTGAGTGGAATTACTTTCCTATCAATGTTTACGTTTATTTTAACGGAAACATTTTCAAAAATTTCATTGAATAATTTTTTACTGGTTTTCTTTTATTTTCATTTATCCTGTCTTAAATTATATTATAATAACATGGTAATTATATTATTTTCAATGTTATCTTATATTTTTAATAATTATTATTAAAATATGTTTATGATTAGAAAACACAAAAAATAATGATTAATAAAACACGAGATAATAATGATTAAAAGATAAGAAATCACAATCAGATGCATATAAGCATTATTAAATAAAAAGTAATAAACTAAATGAAAATAGTTTAAATAGAATAAGTATGATTTCTTTACTCATTTTTCGGTAAATACGATTTTGTCAAATAAACATTTCCATGAAAAAGTATTCAAAATAATTATTTTGTAATAATTATTTTGAATACTTTTTGAAAATATGCATATATGTCCATATATCCAAAAATGGATTATATTAATATATATATATATATATATATATATATATATATATATATATATATATATATATACTATATATATATATAATATATATATATATATATATATATATATATATATATATATATATATACTAAGGGGCTCCGCTCCTTGCTTGCTGCGCTCGCCCATTTGTCAATTATAAGCCTGAACATAAACCGAATGAAACAATAAACATATATGTTTAAAACTCATTATGTCTATATAATTATTATCACAGATATGTCACAATGTAATCATTATATATATGTATATATATATATATATATATATATATATATATACATATGTATGTTAGTATCTCTATATAAATATCGCAGGTAGAATATTTTTTGCACCGTTGTAGTTTTTTTGTGGATAATTTTGTTTATATATCTATATCTATATATATATTTGATGTAGTGATATTTGATTTACTAAGTTTAACTTTTCATCTATAATGGCAAAAAGGATAAATCATCCAAAATAATACAGTGAAAACGTTATTTTCTTAATTTAATACTTGTGAGATTGTAGAACTTTTCTTGAAGATATACGAATAATGATTGATGGCAGTACTTAAGATGTACGCAGATTTCATGTTTATGAGGAAGATTATGACTTCGAGAAATGAGATTTTTTTTCAAGTTGAAAATAGTCAGAGTCCCTGGAGATACTTTAATCTGGAAAAATATATTCTTTTATTGGCTACGACAATCAATGGAAAATATTAAAATTCGTTCATTGTTTTCATTCTAATGTTCAGCTTGTTCTATTAAAAATATGTTTTCAATTATATATATATATATATATATATATATATATATATATATATATATATAAATGAATATTAAAAAGATACTACATATTTCGACATAAATATCGAATTATAGTGTTAAAACTTGATCTGAATGTAGATCTTATAACTAGTGAAAGTTTTAATGCTAATTAGATCACATAAACTGAATAATTCATTGAAAACTAATGAAGCATTGCACATTTCTGTATTTTCCGAGATATAGTATAAGCGAGTTGGAATAATGTCAATTATATATATATATAGTTAAACAAATATTTTTACACGGATGGCTTAAAAGTTAATAAGTAATTAAAATGAATTAACGGAATATTGATTAATAAATATCATTAATGCAATTTTTAAACTTTGTATGTGTATCACTGTCGCATATTAGGGTATTTATAATAGTTGACTTCAGATTTAAGAAATTATTCATACTTTAAATGTTTTTTATAAATAAAGATATTTTTATTGAATTTAGAAAAACACTACTTTTAATATGTTTAAAGGAACATATGATATTTGGCTAATATGCTGACTAAAAACTTCTGAGCCGTTATATAATTTACTGTACGATATTTTTTATTGAACATACAGAGTGAAAAAACTATACCTAATACAGACAGTTGATTTATAGAACGGACGTTTTGACATGGTCATCTTATTGACTATCAATTATTAATTTCTTGAAATTCTGCTAGCTGATAATATAGAAAACTGAAATTAAAAAAAACTGATCATATTTTTATAAAGTTTTTTTTTATTGTTATTTGTATTGGCACTGAATATAACTAAGTATATATATATATATATATATATATATATATATATGCGTGTGTGTGTGTGTGTCAGTATTATGTACAGAAATAGAGTTGCTTATAACATAAACTAAATGCAAAGAAAATGTTTTTAAGTTGATTAGATGAAGATTAATAGCGTATGTGGAACGTATGAAAAATGATGTTTGTGAAGTAGACACTTGCGTATTATATGTGACCTTAATACATACATACAAACATACATATATATATATATATATATATATATATATATATATATATATATATATATATATATATATTACACAAACAAGTGTATTTGTGTACATCAACAATATTAATTAATATAATTAATAAATCGAACGCGAAAATTTTCTAACAATTTACTTTTTTGATTAAAAAATCACATTCTCATATTACTTTATGTTCGAATTATGTAATTAATTCAGATATTTTTCACAGTTTGATATTTGTGTGAAAATAATTGCCAATTAAAACCTTTATCGGTTGATAAACAATAATATACTTACTAGAGATTCTTCTCAATTTACAATTGTTTACACTTACTTGGAAATTGGGTAATTTATAAATTTTTATAGACAAAATAAATTAAATACAATTATTTATATACTGCGAAGTATTAATGTGATTAGTAGATAAGGAACTGCAATTGCTATTAAGGTAATTACAATGGCACAGATATCTGTCCAAGAGAAAAACTATCGTAATTTTTAGACCGTTTTGAAATTAACGACAAGAATTATTATGCGTTTTAGGTCAGTGGTCGATGTTAAGTTTAGCTAATGATCAATAAATTATAACTTGTAATTTATTCTAATGTTCTGAGATCTTTAATGACTAAATTTAATTTATTCAACTGAAAGAGCTTAATAAATAAATTAAATTTATTCATAAATAAATTAAAATAAAAGTTATTGAGAATATTTTGTAAGAAAATAAAACTACTGTTTTGTTAAATTAATCTTTGTGTTCACTTCCTGACTGATGCATATTGAAATTCTGATAATTATGAATTATTAATGATAATAAAATACTATACATTAAAAAATAACTAAAGAATACATTTCTTTTATCCACTTATTTTCTTTTATCCATGTATTTTCGTTCACTTGACTGCCCTCATTTCATTTGCCATATGTAAACGTTTAATACGTGTAAGTTAAAGACGGACACCAGCGTCTGTCAGCAAGGTTTTTCTTTTTTAAACAGAATAATCTTTACAAATTAATAACAATGAATAACTACAGTTACGATTATTAGAATTATTCTTGTCATGATGTGATTAAGATAAATTAGACATTATCAGCTTATGGTCCATAATATAAATCTGGCTTTTAAAAACAATTTTATTACTTCTTGAATAAATCTATTACAGAAGTAGTATAGACAATAAAAATACTGTCGAAAAAAATACTTCCAACGACACTTTTTCTAAAGACATTTTTTTAAAGATTTTTTTTTGAAAGCTCAGTTTTTCGAAAATATAATTCTTGTAACGCATAATTTTTTGATAAAAGCTTTTTGTATTTACGAGTAATTTTAGTTTGGTCCAGGGCCAGGTCTGGTCATGCTAAGGAAAATTCGATAATGTCAGTATTAGGTCAGTTTCGAAAAAAATGATTTTAAAGAATGAATCTTCAATCAGTAACATTAGTAACTCTGTTTAGTTTGTCTAAATTGTTTAGAATAAAATCATTTCATTATAGAATGATTTTCTTTCATTCATTAGAAAATATAGTCAAAATTAATCAAAAAAGTACAAAATCGATGAGAAAATGTATAGTTCTGAACAAGATTATATAAATCTTTTTGCAAATTGATATTTTTTGTAAAGTACTTCTCAAATAACTCAATTTGATAATAAAAAATTATAGTAATTTTAGTTTGGTCCAGGGCTAGGTCTGGTCATGCTAAGGAAAATTAAATAATGCCAGTATTAGGTCAGTTTCGAAAAAATGATTTCAAAGAATTAATCTTCAATCAGTAACATTAGTAACTCTGTTTAGATTGTTCAAATTGTTCAGAATAAAATCATTTTATTATAGAATGATTTTCTTTTATTCATTAGAAAATATAAATACTCAAAATTAATCAAAAAAGTACAAAATTGATGAGAAAATGTATAGTTCTGAACAAGATTATAGAAAATTAGAAACGAAATCTTTTTGCAAATTGATTTTTTTTATAAAGCACTTCTCAAATAACTCAATTTTATAATAAAAAAGTTGATTTCCATAATATAGTTCTGTCCCTGCGACTAAATTCACATTTGTATATGAATTTTTCATTTTACTTCACAAACCATAAAACTTTTTTTAATGAAAGATGTTCAATAAATGCTTAATCATCATATTTATTGTTTATACGAATTTCAATGACAATACCATCATTTTAAGAGAGTTAGTGTTGATTGTATGAAATTCTACATTGAATTTACGGCTCAAAACAATCACATTTAGCAATTATTATAAACTGAAGTTTATTTACGAGCTTGATAATTATAATTCATACCACAAAATATATTTTAAAGAAAAATAGAAACGTTTTCAGAAACAAGAAAAACGTATTTTCATTTTAAATATCAAAAATAATAAATCGTTTGTAAATAGCATCTCGTTAACTTCAAAAAATATATTCATACTTTTTTCATGTAAAGTAAGAAAAATATAAATATATAACACCGTTAGTGAGCAGACTTCGTTGATAAGATCTTAATAGGTAAACAGCGTGTGAAAGATTATTGAAAAAAAATGTAGTATACAAGAAACATTAAAACATAAAAAATATTCATTTTTATGATTTCGATATGCGTGTGAGGGGAATTGAACGAAACGCATATATTATGATTTTGTAGCATATTAATGCGTTTTAACTACCATAATAAGTGGTCCGATAAAAATGCGTGTGTACTGATTTTTTTTATATTATAGGTACGTTATATTATATATAATTGTATAAAAGTACGCATATATATATATATTAATAAAAACTTACAATAATTAATTTAAATAATAATTCAAAATATAATTTCATTTCGTAGCATCTTCATTGAACTGAAAAATAAACATTACATCTACTGACCTCATTATTATTACATTAATGATAATGTTTTAATTAAGAACGTGTTTTAATAAAAATAATTAGTATTTTTCTCAGTAGTTTGTATGTCTATTATGGCTTAATACTGATGACTTTTTAATCCAACATGAACACATGAATAAGATAATAAAAAATGTCATTATGATGCAAAACATCTTTTATAATTTATTATGTAAAAATTAAACCTCGTGAATTATATGGAAGATAAATATTCATTTGAGAATTATGAAAACATTTTTAGCTATATATTTTGAAAAAAAAACAATGATCAGTTTCCATGTTTTTGTTTATTTTTCAGTATTTTATTTATAAAAAGTGATTAACTATGTTATATATTTACAAGCTAAAGAACTGATAACATCTGAATCTTGTCTAGTCAAAAAATGTATACAATAAAGAAAATTAACGTTTAGAGTAAATTATTTTCGACAAATACATTATGTCACGAATTAAATTTTTAGTAAAGAAAAAAGTAACTTGATGTGTTGGGGAATATATATGTTTATTTTGCAAATTAAACAAATATTATGTTTGAATGAAAATTACATCATTTTATAGATAAAACCTAAAAATACATAAAACAGAATCGACAAAAATGCAGTTCAAAAAAGAAAGGTTCCTTATTATTTTATATAGAACTAGAAAGTTGTTTGTAAGTAAAAAATATGTGTTTATTTCGGCGAAAAAATTTATAAAAATTATTGTAACAAAATAAAAAAACCCAATAAAATATTCATTTCAAATCAGACAAGATGGTACAAAAAGAAGATTTATTATAAAATATTTTTTCCACACTGTCAAATCGAACGTACTGATAAACGCACTGAAAAATTGTGAAGTAGTCGAAATGCTGAATAATAAATGATTACATATATTGGGTGTGAATACGAAGAATATGAGTTGATGAATATTAAATAAAGCAGAATGATAGATAAGTGTGTTCAAGTACAAAAAAATATTATTATTTGAAATATTTTTTCAAACTATTTTAAAAACGTAATTTCATTTTATAACTTCACTTCTCAGTATCGTACAAGGACTGGTAACCGTTTCTACTTTCATATAAGGAGAAGTTTTTTACTAAAAAAAAAATCTCATTTAACTATTCATTCACGAACACGCATGTACATGTGTACTGAGAGCAAATATGTCCGCAGTTGGTAATTATAATTAAAACGTGCATCAATAATCAAATCACATTACACATCGGAATAAACGTGTCTGAAATTCCATTCACATTTATGTAGTGTACAACTGCATGAATAGAAATCAAATAATTTGATAATTACTAGCTTATTAGTGTATGCAAAAAGTATGTAATCTACAGAAACCTAATTATAGGATATAGATGCACACATAATAAACACAATAAAGCACAGACACCTACACATACACGAAATATATATATATATATATATATATATATATTCTCCTGGGTACATTCCGAGTAAAATAAATATTATAAGTGTTTTTATGTCCAAAAATATTTTTAATCAATTATGTTTTTTACTTCTCACTCTACAAATTTTCTCTAGTAGTTATTGGTTTTTCAACTCGTTATCTGTAAATATTTGTTAGATAGAATTCTAACGTATCTATGTGTTTCCATTTTTTTTCGTTTCATATACTGATTTTTTCCAACCATGGAACTTAGAATGGAGTAAAAGAGATGAAAATTCAGTTGATGAACAAATGAGTTGTGGTAAAAGATCATATCTTGTTCAATGTCATTCTTATCTCCTATAATTACGGATTATTATAGTGTAAAATAATATATTTGCAGATAATCAATAATGAACGTTTACTTGTAATTTTCTACAAAACATACAGTTGACCACAAAGTAATAGCGCTGTAAATGAAATTCATACTTTTGTATCTCCTTATATTCCACTAAATTCACAATACAATCTTTTAGATCGCATACTATTTTTTTCTGTACGACATCTCCTGTTTTATATTTGTTCAATTATTCATATAATATTGCGACACTGGAACCATTTTCCATATTCTATGACTATAATATTCACTGTATCTACGAAAACTCTTGAAATGGTCTAATAACTACAAACTAAACCATTGACGATCTCCATGTTGATAAGAAACTTAGATATTAATCCTTTGGATTGTTCGTTATAGGACTATTTAAGAAGCTTAGTTTTCCCACGTATAATGAATATTAGAGAAATTTTTTGTTAGTGAATAAATAATGTACGCAGGATCATGAAAGAAAGACAAGGAAAATAAAAGAGACTTTATTAGCTACTGATACACATATTACATGTGCATTTTATATATATATATATATATATATATATATATATATATATATATATATATATATATATTATACACATAAACCTGTTATCGATTAAAGGTAGAAATCATAAGATTCATATGACCTAGTCATATCATTTAATTCACATTTTATGTTTACATATAATACGAACATTTTTAGTCTGAATATGTTAACTATTACATATTAGCATTGCTACCCATGATACAATTTAGTTCAATGGCCTGAGACAATGAATAAATTCATTTTATTAGAACCAAGTATATTCAAATTTATTAAAATAACACCTCCATCCCGCAGATCATGTTTTTTGAGATATTTATATTAGTTATAATTTGTACATCATAGTTTAGTTAAAAATACTCAAATTGAAGTTTATATTTTAAAAAGAGACTTTTTAAACCTTGATGCGAATTTATTTAAAATTGTGAACCTTTTTAATGAAACATCAGAGACTCTATTTTCATATTTATTTTTTAGTTAATTTTAAATCAGTGAATTTATATGCGAAAATTAATAAGGACTTCAATGAAAGACCATGTCTATACCAGTAAGTATTCATTCGTTGCTTTAGATTTTGTTTAAATAATTCATATGAAATTCTAATTATTATTCTTCTAACTTAACCATATAATTGTACATATTTGTAATTTGAATCTTTCGATCTAATACCTTAGGGATACTCAAGGATCTGATTCTACACGTTCCTTAAAACATTATTATCAAACACACTCGATTTTCTTACTTTTTAAAGCTACAATTCTCATTATACGTTACAAGTCATAAATTAACAGTTTTATATATTATTTCTATCCAGATCATAAATATCACATACATCTTTCTTATTAAAAACTGTATTAATCTCTTCTCTAATTCACAAGCACACAATACATTAAATTAAAATTTTTTTTCCTTGTTACAACATCAGTAACATCATTTTCGACTTCAGTGAACAAATAATTTTTGATTACCATTTCTATTAGATGCAATGTTTCTAGTCTAAATATAAGAGTAAGTTTTATATTATAATGTTATGATAATCATTGATAATATTTTACAAATAAAGATTAAATTATGATTTTTAATTGTTCCGAGTGTAAATTGTCTCTATAATATTTTCTTATTAAAAACTTCGTATCTTTTATTAATAAAAACAATTATTTTTACAGCTGTTATAAACTTTTTAACAATACTTAGAAGAAATAGAAATATCGCAAAAGAACAGAAATTTATATGATAATGTTTTCCGCTTACGTGACCTAACCAAGTTAATTATGAAATGTTTTTCTTCATTATTAATTAATATATTTGTATACATATATAATTTAAATAAATAATCTCTTATATTCAATTGTTTTATATTATTTTCTTATAGAATATTAATTAATGGGATGTGAAAACACGAGAATTTATACAAATTAAAACTAGAACTGTTCACCTTGGAACATAAAACTATGTTCAATATATATATATATATATATATATATATATATATATATATATAAATGGTTGTGATATATTTCTCTTACTTAAGCAAAATGATAAATACTAAGTTTGTATAATTTATCATTCTGCATAAGCGTATAATACCTCAATCATTTTTGAAAATTTGTATAAATTTACATATACTCGTAAGGTTCCATCCGACTTATACAGCGAATTTATGTTAATTTTAGTTTAAAAAATCATTCAAAATAAACTTTATACAAATTTATGTTTATATTAATTTATTTGATTTTTTTTAAAAATATAATCGGTTTAAATATAACTTACTTAAAATAATTTCATTGTTTTTTTTTTAATAACAATTTTACTTTTATTCAACAAAATTTTTTATGCCTTGAATTTATTGTTCAAATCATCAATATTTCAGAAAAAATAAACTATTTTATTAATATTTCAGAATTATACACTTTAAATTGATTTCTATTTGAGCAATTATTATAATTGATGTTACAATATTGGTTTGATTTGGGTATGATAGGAGGTTTATAATACACTAAATACTGAAATAATTATGAAGACATTCCATATAAAAGTACTTCAGAAAATAATATGGATTTCCATGAAACATTTGCTATGTAATTATCAATTAGAACAAAATGATTGACGTTAGTTATAAATTCAATTATTAACTGCTTATTTGAGAAACAAAAAGGTGTATCTAGTTAAGGTTTATGTTGAACAAATAACTACATTTCGTAGTGACACTCGTGTACATTTAAACTAAAACGTCGAGTTCACATCGACCTCACATGAACAATGTTAAGTGAAATTCCAGTAACATGGGATACTAAATAGAAACAAATGGGAGATACGGTGTTACGCTAACACATAAACACAAAAAAAATATTTTCAAAGTAAATTTAGTTCAGTATTACACTATTTATGTAAGTATGTTTCTATATTTAAATTATACTGCATTGCATCTGATATAATAAGACAACAAGGACTTGAATGTCTGTTAAAATGTTTACCAGCTCAATTAAATTCGATTATAATTTCGTTTTAATACACGTTTTGTTTAACAAGAAAAAGAGATTTTCGTATTTGTTGTAACATACCTTCCATTACATTTAACGCTCACATCCTAAATTTATAGATTATTTGCTTATACAAACGGAATATCTTATAGTAATTTGTTAAAAGAATAAATCTATTGGCTAATAACAAGTGATAATAAAAAAAGATTAAAAAAAATATATAAAATATATTCTTTATTCCTTACTACATATACATATCTTATTCATTTCAAATATAATTCTGTCACTGAGGCTAAATTTATTTTTATTCTCTCACCTTACAAACAACAATGAGCTTTTCTGATTAATAATGTTCAATAAATGATTACTGATCGTTTTCAGTTGTTGTTTATACACATTTCGATGACTATACCATTCTTTTCAGAAAGGTAAAGAACATTTTTTGTACTTTAGTGACATTAAGATGATGGTATCACGATAAAAATGCGCATAAGGAACAATTAAAAATGATTAACAATCATTTATTGTACATTTTTGATTAGAAGAAAATTGTAGTTTGTGGGATAACAGAATAATTAATTTGATAGAGTCATATATATATATATATATATATATATATATATATATATATATACACTTCTGTACAGCATTACAACGAATTTATATTTAAAATAATTTAATTAATAATTATTTATATGGATGCCTATTTATCAGTATTATTTTATGTTAAAACCTTTTTTTCTATTATAAATTTCTATGAAAAAATATTACAAGTATAAAAAAGAAAAATGAGTTATACTTGAAACAAAGTAATGTGAAAAATTAAAAAAATGGATCTCTTCCATTTTGATATAATTTATTTTTACACGCTTACGATTATGGTAATCTATGTGAACATTGGCAATGACTCAGTTCCCTGTATGGCAAAAAAACAAAAACATGAACTGTACGTTTGAATGTAGCGTCAAACATTATTCGTGTTGTGTTGAAATTAATTTGGTTCCAAGTTCTTGCGTAAAGATATTAGGAGGACAAATGTTGTTTCTGCTTCGATGACTATTGCCAGTGCTTCGTCACCTGTCTGTTATCGTTCACCTATCCATATACTACTCTCGGCTCTATGCAGCCGGAGGAAAATAAATATAAATAAAATAACAACGACGGCGACCAACTTAATCACTGACGCGTTGAAATGGCGCGCGCATACACGAGTACAGCAGCTGACTGACAAATTGTACTGTCGCAGTGAATTCAAACGGATATCCGCCGTCAGTGCTCTTAAACAATGTCCTTGTTTCCTGTCTACTCATACCGCAGCACACGCCAAACATGTTAGGCAGGACAGTACTACAAAACCTATACGATATATATATATATATATATATATATATATATATATATATATATATATATATATATATATATATATACAAAGATTATACACACATATAGTGAGAACAACAAAATTCTGGTATGTATTGAGCTAAATTCCAATGAAGATGAGAATTTCGTTTGGGAATATTTTTACCTTTCGATTTATCTGTACACTGTACTGAATGTGATTCCTGGATATATATATATATATATATATATATATATACATATATATATATATATATATATATATATATATAATTGAATTTTAATTTCATTCACTGAAATAACTGGAAGTATTACTTGAAATTTCCAAATATAAACTTCGGAGTAAATATTTCACACACATTGTCTTTGATAAAATAAATATACATAATATATTGTTTTAAAATAGTTTACTTGTCTTTTCTGTTATTCATTCTTCTTGTCAACAAATCTGTTTAATTTTAAATAGGATTTTATGTTTTTCGGTTTGATATTCTTTTTTTATTTTTTCATTGTAAAATAGTTACAATGAAAGGATATATATATATATCATACAGAAGAACAAAAATTTTATGGAGCTCATTTGGACGAAACATCTCGATATTTAAATCAACAATCCCACTCTCTTTGAAAAAAAAAGTATATCATCAATATGTCTACCAGTTCTTACCTACGGCAGCGAAACATGGGTGCTTAACGCCAAAACCATTCAAAGACTCCAAGTAACACAGAGAAGTATGGGAAAGATGGTTGTTAAGAATAATAAGAAGAGATAGGAAAAAAATAGAATGGGTACGAAAACAGATAGGAGTCACAGATGTAATAAGAAGAGTAAAGAGTCTGAAATGAAAATGGCTGGAGCATAGTGCAAAGAGAGAAGACAGCCGATTGACAATAGAAATTATTAACTAGGAACCAAGGAATATAAAAGGATCAAGAAAGAGACCGATGAATACGTGGGATAAGGAAATTAAAATTTTTATTGAAAATCAGTGGAGAAGACAGGAATTCAATCGTACAAAATAGAAAATCATGATAGAGGTCTTTATCCAGCAGTGGATTGACAAACTAATGATGTGTTATGATATATATCATAAAAGATTTTTTTGGCTCTTTCTAAAAACAACAAAAACTTTTTTCTGATCACAAATATTCTATTTGATAGTTTGTTTTGCGCATATGGATGGTAATGGCACCATCCTATGAGCACTAAGGTATAGAAAAATCTATTATTGAAATGTATCATAAAAACAATCGTCAATAATCATTTATTGAATATTTTTGATTAGAAATTTTTTTTGTGGTGTTTGGGATGGATAAAAAATTCATTTATAAAATGATATTTAAATACAATGCTAGAACTATTTTGTAGAGGGATTAATAGTTTTATTTATTACTTTTTCTTTCTTCATTAATCTTCAATAAATATTACTTAAATATTGCAAATATTTTCGGAAAGTTAATTTTTCTTTTTTATATGTTATTTCTTAAATCTCAATTAGATTGTTAGTTAACTGAAAGAAATCTGAAAATGAAATAATAATTAAACGGTCGGTAGAAATAAAAATAACACCATTTATGATAAAAATAACATTTGCCATGTAAATCTCTTACTCTATTCAACTGCATACGAAATTTGAAATGTAATCAAGAATTGTAAATATTATTTTTATTTTATACAAATGATTTTTAATTTTCTACACACCACAAAAAAGTTTTTTTTTAAATTAAACATTCAATAATAGATTATTTTAACATTAGAATGCAAGTATTCAAAAATAATTATATTATCCCCCACAAGCCACAAAAAATATTTTGATCAAATGTACCATTAGTATTTAATTAAACTTTACAAAATAATACTTTTCACTTAAATTTCAAATTTACAACTTTACTCGTAATTTTATCATTTTTAATCCGATGAAAAAGTGTCCACTAATTATTAATACTTTTCTATTTAAAAAGAAAATATATTGTAATGTGAAAATTTATAATTTGTATTACACGTTTTATTTCTTGAATACAACTTTTGTTTATATTATTTTTTTAATAGTATACCATAAAACTAAGTAACAAATTTAATTTGATTTCTTTATACTTTATAGAAAAGCAATTTTTCAACAATAATAACACTTGAGATGTTAACGTTCTACACAACCTTTATTTCCTTGGAGAATCAAAGATTCTCTTGAAATTTATTCTCTTAGCCGAAGTGTTCGAAACAATCGTTTCCTTAATGAAAAAGAACACATCCCGCAGGACCGGATTCGAATTCATAACATATTCAGTAGAGTTACAGTACTACTTATTCGATTACAATTGCCTTTGTAATTCAAATGGGATTCTCTAAAGCATTTGCATGTTCTTTTTGTAATCGTACGTATTTATCGGCTTTTATTTTAAAAGAATTAATTGATTTTTTTTTATTAATATCATTGACATTCAAAAAGAGCATAATAATTCGATTGTTAAAATAGTTGACCGCCCTTAATAAAGCTTCTCTTGGAAGTAAATTTTCTTCTATTACAAGAAATTAAATCAAATTTGAAAATTATAAAATGATAAGAAATTCAATAAACATTTTTTTCGTGTTTTTTTTTTTTAAAAAAAAACTATTAATTTAATATTTGAAACATTATTGAGTCTATGGACAAGAAAAACTATTTCAGATGATAATTTTATTTACATTTTAAAATATTCTTCACAATTGTAATTGAAAAATGTCTAAGATTTTCTATTTTACACAATTACTCTTTTCTGTTCAATTTTTGTTTTATAATATAACTAAAAGAAAAACAAAAACTTAAATTGTGACAAGTAAATTGATTTTTCGTTTCATTTTCTAAACGACATATTGTCAATAACAGAGGTATTAAAGATTTTGTTAGTTTTGCTGACTTGAGATTTACCACAGACAGTATTATGAAAAATGCTTACGTTTTCTTGTTATAAACCCTTACATCGACTGATATTTTTATCATTATTAACATTATTACGAACAGTTTGTACTTTAAATGAAAAGTAAATTTATTAAAGGAAAATAATTTCAAATCTGTACAAATTTTGTGGATTTATTCAATGTTGTATTTGATAATATTTTAAAAAAAAACTTTTATTATGAGCATTACATTAGAAAGAGTAACAAAATAAACTATACAGAGAACAATTGTCTTCAAATACATACTTAGTAATATGGAAATATTAAAAAGAATTCGTTCTGAAGTAAATTAATGTTTATAAATAGAATAAATATAAAACAAATACGAAATATTTTAATAATATGCTATAACTATCTCAAAAAAATCCACTCTAAGTAACGAACAACGCATTGTTTACTTTTTATTAAGGGTAAGCTGTTTCACTGTTTAAAAATTTCTGGCAAAAGTCTTGAAGGCGAACATATCGGTAAACCATAAAAATGTATTTTCACATATATTTAATGAAAATAAAGAGAAATGTTTTGAAAACAGAGTAGGCGATTGACTTTTATTTTATGAATAAAACATATATTTATTTATAACATATTTTTATAAAATATTATATAAACGCATACACAATCTAAAATTATTTATTTCAATCAACACCTTTTGAAAAATGTTTATTGAATGAAGATTTAAAGACAACTTTAAATTCCTCAATTTTAGGTTTGATTTTATTGACACATTTTTAAATGTATTGATGTTCTATTTTTATTTTTTAAAATCATTTTAGAAACATTTCAAAATATATGATGAAATATTCACAAGACAAGGTGCTTATTAAGAGAGAGCTTAAAAATATCCAAACACTTTACAGAAAAACTAATATATATATATATATATATATATATATATATATGTATGTATATATATATATATATATATGTACGGTTAATGTTTTCAATTCAAAATAAAATCAAAAATAAAATAAAAGATACTAGGACATTAAAAGTAGGAGAAGTAGATACATACATAACGTTTAATCGACAAGTTGATGGTCAAATCATTTAAGGGTGATGGACCAAGTATTTATAACACATATTATATGATTCTTTCAAAATTTGTCAAATAATTTCTTTTTAACATAAAAACAGAAGACACGTTTCATAAACTATTGATAGACCCAATATCCATGCTTTCAAATCAGACTATTTAAATAACTGAATCGATGACAACTACTACATAAATAATTTTGCTGACAGCCTTCAACTTAAATAGCATGTCTTTTATAAGAAGATAATATTAACAACTAGAAATTTCCCATTGAATAAGTGTAATGTATGAAGATTAGGCTAAAATAATCGAAAATAATGACATTATAGCCAAACAAAAGGGTGAATTTTAAAATAATTATTAAAATTTGCATAAATTTTAAGTATTTATGAAAGGAGAATTGTTGCATTTTTTACCATTGCTAAACCTAATATAACTCTGTATTGAATGAATTATTGTTAATTGTATAATAAATTACTTAAAGGGACACCTTCTAATTTCGATTCCAGTGTCAGTTTTATCCGTATGGATACACACGACTATAAAGAAGAAAACTGATCAGAAGAACTGGAACAAATAAAGTCAACTATAGTTAGATTTTACACTGATAAACATGTGCAATGTCACTTGTGTTTCACAGAGCAGATTTAAAGACGAGATTGTATTGGTCTATATCAAAATATGTTTTTTTTTCCTTATAAAAAAAACATGCAAGTTATAAACATAACTGAAAATGTATACGGATAAAATTTCGTTTAAGAGATGTATGGAGAAAGCACAGTATGATTAAAAACATACAGTGTAAAACAGTACGATTAAATTAGTTGCTACAACCGAAAGTATATATGAAGTCTAAAAATATTTATTTTTTAGCTTGTAAATTTTAATTTTTGTAACACAAATTATCTAAAATGAAAATTATTTTTTCCAAATACAGTATATTTCTATCCGATTCCGATTTATGAAAGTACTATTATTTTTTTTCTAAAATGACGCATTTATTTTCGTAAATGTATCACAAAATAAATTTATTGATGACCTAAAACTATACTTTTCAACAAAAAAATTAAAAGGAGTGAAGTGTTACAAAACTTTATAGAAGATTTATTAATCTCAGTAGACTAGTTTAGATATTTTGAGACTTAGAAATTAAACACTGATCAGATATTTAGCACAACTAGCTATTCGTTAAATCAGACGAGAAAAATAAAATCTATTTCATACTTCAACTTTTAGGAACAGGTTAACTGTTCTTTAACTCATTAAATTACCTTGTATTTATTTCTTCACGTGTAGTAAATGTACTATTAGTATTACAGAAAGGAGTTTCGAGAAGTACAAGGAAGACTTTTTTATTTTACTTAGTCATTATTTTTTTATTCGTGGGAATTTTTTTTCAAATACAATTAAAAGGTAATATAAACATGTTTGTATTTTTACAATACTATACAATTACAATGTAATTCCTGCCATGCGTTACAAAGACTTCAATAAAACTGATGATATATAATGGTATATATGTATGTATATATATATATATATATATATATATATATATATATATATATATATATATGTGTGTGTGTGTGTGTGCGTGCATGTGTGCGTATGTATGCGTGTATAGGTATCTGTGTTGAAAGAAGATATAAAACAACGATCAAAAATGTTTTCAAATAAAAAGTTACTAAGTTATCCACCTGTGCGTAATAAAAGTTTCAAAATAACCTCTATACTTTATATCGCTAAAACTTATATTCGAGAATTGTACAATACAAAAGACTATTATTTTTTATTGTTTTCGTTTAGGCTTAATACATGTTTTATTCTAAGAGTACACCTATAATATTATCATTTTATTCGAATAATGCGAACGGTACTACTATTTATAAATATTGTATTTTTATCATTAAAATATAGTTTTTTTTAAAAAAAATGAAGTAAGAGAATAGAAAAACTGATATATTTCCAAGTACAAAATATAGTTAAATGTTCATAAACATGTCTATTTTTGTGAAATAATGAATATTCTTTCATATCGAAACTATGGTTATTACATTTTCAGCATAAGATGAAAAATATAAATCTAGAAAATATCTAATCGTGAACAGAATTATGTGTGTGTGTTTAGTACTGAATTCGCCTGAAAAATAAAATGGAATGTTTATTGTTTTGATAAAATAAAATCGATAGATTTAATGCACTGTAGGATTGGCCATACTTTTATTTTTTGTATAATGCATAACGAACTATATTGTCTATTTCTTAAGAATGTCATTTCTTATAATTTTGAATTTTTATAACAGTTTCAAAATTAAATATTTAAAATTGATTATTTTTAATGTATAACTTGATCAATATTAAATATTTAACAAGTTTAAAATTGATTATTTCTTAAATAAATATTCACACATCTTTCTTTTATCTCAATTACTACGAAAAAATATAAATTAAAAAATGAATTTACATTTTTTCTGAAATCTACTTATGTACTGTTTCAAACACGGACAACAACTATTTTATAAAGCAGTAAATCTCTGTAATTAAATAATTATTTCGGTTCTGGAACTAAAATGACAGGTCGTGCAGGTTGAAATTATTTTTGATATGTTTAATAATATTAATCGTTGCGTTTCAGTAGTAGAATGCATAAAAAGTAGTATCGGAAAATAAAAAATACAATCCAAATATACAACGCAAAAACGGCACGAAGGAAACATCTTAGCATTAAATCAGTACTTTGAACGACATATGAAAATATCTACGTTTATATATAGCGTGTGTAGAACTTATTATGTATAATTCATAATAATTATTAAATGTTTTCGATTAGGGGAAAAATTTCATTTAAATACAACATGGATATTATTTTCAGATGAAGTAAATACTATTAAATTGTCAACATGTAAACTGTTGCATGTCGAATTATTTAAATATATAAAACGTTTTTTTTTGTAGACTTAATACATTGTTTGATTAATATTACACAAAGAAAAATGAATTGTTTATAGTTAAGTAAAGATTTTAAAATATGATATTAAGATATCATCTAATATATATATATATATATATATATATATATATATATATATATATATATATATATATATTGCTATGAATAAATTATAATTTGGCATAGAAGTGAACAATGTAATTAATTACAACATTGTGTATTAATTTTCTCTTTGTTCCATACTTTTTTGTACTTTGCTGTGAACTATTTCGGCGACATGTAAATATCGATTGCGAAATATTTAGTTTACCTGAAATGGCATATTATTTACAATGTACATGCAGTATTATTTATGATATCAGCACAAAATGGAGGTAATTTAATACCTTAATTGTTGCTGTGTGCGTTGAACTTCATGTACCATAAGTTAAAAAATCAAAATGAAACGCTGAAAATAGACGATAACCCTTCGTTGCATATACGTATGTGCACACATACACACACACACATTATATATATATATATATATATATATATATATATATATATCGAAATAAAACATATGGATTAAAATAAAACTACAAGGATTAAAATAATACTTTCCTAAAAAAAAACGATTTTGACAATTAGTAGTCCATTTTTTTAAACAAATGTATCTATCACAATAATAATGAATCCATATTAAATTCGATAATAAAAATAATAAAAGAAATATATCCATAATCATTCGATACAAAATTAATATTTGTAATGAGATCTTTATTTTTAAATGATATAAAAAATGTATGACGAACAAATATCAACCAGTCAAAAAAGTGAAGGAAAAAAATAAAAACATATTTTAGGAACAAATCAAGAACCTTTTAAACTCTAGTTGAAATGTATTATAAATGATCTAAAATCAATATTATAATTTTGTAGAAAAAAAGTACAAAATATATTTTTTTGTTTTTCAAAATAAGTAGTTTTGCAAATATATTTAGGAAATTATTTTAAGTTATTGAAAATACTAAAAAGCGGCTTGTTCAATCAATTAAATTTTAACTTCCTGATTTTAAATAGAGCAGATACTTTTCAATTTAAAGTAATTTTAATTTTTAATACTCAGTTTTGAAGAAAATAATGTAAATTTTAATATTATTTAGATACAAAATCAAAATTCGGCATTATCATATATATATATATATATATATATATATATATATATATATATATATATATCACTGAATTAAATCAAAACAAAACAATTTAATTTTAGAAATGGACTAATTTGGTAAACTTAGACAGCAGTGTTTTCACACATTTGAATATTTGTAAGCGTACTTATAGACATTCTACAAATGATATCTGGAATGAAAAAGAACCGGCTTTAATAACAACAAAATTCAAGTTTATTAAATTTCAAAACTGTTTTAAATCCTATTATTTCAACTACATAATTATGGACAAAAATAAAAGTATGATAATGTGTTTCGGAACAAATATAAATTTAATTTTTCATACACTATTATTTATTATATCTAATAAAGAATCTGGCTTCTTTTATTCTAGTTTTTCATTGCAAATTCTGATAGAATATGCCAGAAATAAGAAAATGATACACTGCTAGTGAAGTTATAAATTTGAATTTAAAATGTTAGTTCTTTGATGTATTTCGAATCCAATTTCAATATTTTTTTTTAGAAAACTTTAAAAATAGGAAAGGTGTGCTTTCATATTGACTAGTTTTGTTCAACATCTACAAAATGTTTTTTATATTTTTCATAACCAAATAAATATCTACAAAATACATTCAAATATTATATACATATATACATATATATATACATATATATATATATATATATATATATATATATATATATATATATATATATACATATATAACGAGAATATCTTCCAGAAAATTAAAAAAAAATAATATAATTGATATACTTTTTTTAAAAAAATATAACTATATTAAGAAAACCATTTTAAAGAACATAATATAAATGTCTAAGTAACGCAAACAAGGTTGCTGAACTATAAAGTATTAAAGAGCCATTAAAATTTATTCCTTGGTGGATTAGGTTGGGTAGAGCTAATACGTGCATAAAAACTTGCATTCAGTACGAAGATTGGTTACTGTATAAAATTGGTACGAATAAAAGTCGAGTTAAAACAAATTACTTGTAATCGTGATGCAACGAACTGCTTAAAAATGTTTTTTTTTTTATTTATTATTGTGAAAACAATACTAAATACATAACTAAATAATTTTCAAACAAATAAAGTCATAACTGAATAATCGATAATACTTACTTTGTATATAAATTCCAACACATAAAATTATATGTGCTGAAGTAAATATAAAATCATATCGTAAAGAAAAACATACAGTATCATAAAATTGATATTACTTTTACTAACATATTTACCTATATATTCTCTCAAGTCGTATTATTTGTTGATCTTTTTATGCGTTTTCATGTATGTTACGTTATTTACATCTAATTTTTATATCTGATTTCATCTTCAATTAAAAACATGATTTTTACAACTGATTTCATAAATTCTCGTTTAGAATATTCATAGTTCCTTTTACCTAATATTGTATATAAAATTGAAAACGGGCGTGCCGTTTGAAAAAGGTTTATCCAATTAATGTATAGACAAGATTAAGATGGAATAAATTTGATAAGATTTTTAATAAAAAAAAGGTTAGAAAAGATGGAGCGAGAAATACACTTCAGAAGTAATCAATAAAAATTACTGTTTTTGATATTTTTAAAAAAAATACTACAAATTCGTTAAAAAGATCTGCAATTAAGATATTTTTATTAATAACAATTAAATAGATAATTTTAATTTAATAGATAATTAATGTAATCATCACTTTTTCTGTATATAATACTTATGAACAAAGACATACGAAAAGCAATAAAAGCTGTGTTCGAATCAATAAAAAACATACAAATGATACACATCTTATTTTTGATTTTCCATTGAGAAAATGTCTTATGTTAGCGATTGCATTTTCACGGTTCGTTAAATGTCGTTAACGTTACGTATATATTTGATAGATGTAGGTGACTTCAATGAACTTACACGATTGTTCAAGCGTCACTGAAATACTGAGGTCGTATAATCGATCACGTTCGAAGTGTAAATCATGTGGGAATGATAAATAATGTATTCGCATAAATAAGCGGATATTGACGACACAAATACTTTTAATTAACGGATTGACATATGCTGTGTAAATTAAATTTTTTGATATGAATTCTACTACAGAGTACTGCTATTTATATTTTTTTCAGCCATTTATCATGACTTTTTAGATTTGGGCGGAGTATTTAATTTTCATATATATACATACATACATACATACATATATATATATATATATATATATATATATATATATATATATATGAATTATAGGGCGTTTTTCTGGAATATTACTTCACAATTCGCTTTCGGAAATTTAATTAAACCGTTCGCATTAAATACACACTTGAAGTTATAAATGTGGATATTTATAAATATTACAGAGATGAAATAAAGTCGTTCTATGATGAAAATCAATTTACAATAAAATAAGTCAAAAATTATACATTAAAAATTAAAAAAAAAAACAAACAAAAAACTTTCTATATTTCAATCGAATATTTTTTTTACACCAAACATAAATAATAGATGATGTCTTAAATTATTTTTGA
The DNA here is from genome assembly GCA_034766995.1 of Acanthacorydalis orientalis. Lineage (NCBI taxonomy): Eukaryota > Metazoa > Arthropoda > Insecta > Megaloptera > Corydalidae > Acanthacorydalis > Acanthacorydalis orientalis. The sequence continues at coordinate 16,014,601 of CM068322.1, read as the reverse complement.
AAATTTTATATTTATTGACCAGTTTTCGTGATATTCAAATGTAATATAATTAAATATTTTTCATCGCACACACATTTTTAAATTTTTTAATATATTTTTAGTGCCAACACACATACACACGTATATATATATATATATATATATATATATATATATATATATATATAATGTATGTGTGTATTATCAAAAGTTTTCAAAAGGAGTTTAAATATTCTGTCTCAAGAAGCGAAATATGGCATATTGTATATGTAAACAAATTATAAAAATATATAGCTTAATATTTATTTTTCATGAATGCAACATAAAAGTTTAAAAAGTACTGCATTAAAATAAACTATCAGTTATTATAATCAGTAAATATAAATGTATGTTTTTATACTTGTGATCCCGTTGACACGTTGTCCTAGTATTCGTTCTTTTAGATCAGCTCAATGTTTTTTCTCTACTATTAGTTTCGATACGAGTGTCATACTCGGGAAGATCTTGAAGATTCCCTCTTCTTTAATATCTACTTACAGGCGGTACTTAAATAATTTCAATACTTAGCTGAAGAAGATATTCGAAAATTTTCAACATCTACCTAAGGATCCCACTCGTGTCGAAACTAGTAGTGGAAAACAAACACTTAGCTGATTCAAAAAGACGAAGACTTACACGAAAAACATCAATATTTAAAGAAATTCCTTCTGTATTAAATTAAAATAAATCAGCAAATAGTGTACACTTAAAGTTAAAAATAAAATAATATTAACTATTTGGCATAAAGTATAATATGAATAAAGTAAAATTCTTTCACAAATAACTGATATAAATATTAATGAATATAATTTTAAATCAGTAATGAATAACTGACAGTCAACTGCCAACAATATTATTAATCGTTGTTAAATATGAAAGCTGAAGGGTATTATGACATGAGATTATACAAGCGGATAGAAAATATTCTATAAATTAAAAATTCGCAAAGAATGTTTTTTTAACGAGATGATCAGTGCTTGTTTTGATGCCAAACATTAAATTAGTGATCCACACAAACTTCTCCAGACATGCGTGGGAGATGATCACATGGTCACTTGTCGAACAGAAAGATGTATTGTGAAGTGTTATATAAAGACAATTAGTCTCTATATTCACTATGTATATATATATATATATATACATACACACACACACATATATATATACATATATATATATATATATATATATACATATACATATATATATATATATATACATATATATATATATATATACATATATATATATACATATATATATATACATATATA
>CM068322.1:15888309-16008309 GCA_034766995.1 Acanthacorydalis orientalis | reverse complement strand
ATATTACTTGCTTTTTTCTACACATTATACATGTTCGAAAAACAATATAACATGATCGGAGACAGTATAAATTAACCGTTTACAAAAAATGTTATTTAAAATTCTTTGGTGTTCTTAAATATATAATCCAGGCTTGATAAAAAAATACATTTGTAGTAATTCAATTATTTTTTTATTTTAAGAACATATACTATTTTCACAACTTACTTTTCTTTATGCATTCATAGTCTGAAATACACAATTAGAATAGCATATTACGTAATTTAAAGCAGAACATTAGGTTTGGTTGTTAAATTTGATATATATATATATATACATATATATATATATATATATATATATATATATATATGTGAATAAAAGCGCAATTTTTGGAGTAGATTTTTTAACTGAATAATAAGTAAAGAATTTTAATGATTACTTAAATATACAGAAATGTCTTTAAACAATAAACTCGCAAAAATACTTTTATTTTAAAAATGACAGTATATAAACACATATAGAAGTACAGATGATTAATATATAAATATTTTTTCTATTATATTATTTCAGAATTATTCCGACTTTTAATAATATATGACATAGTTTTCTTGATAAACATGATATTTATCAAAACTGAATTTAAATTTAAATGCAGTGATTAGTATTTTAATACACTAGCCATTCAGGTTTCTACAATTAATCAATTTGATAAATTTTTGTATGAAGTAATTCGAAGAAGGATCAGTATTTTTATAATGGTGAATTAAAATTTATACAAGCTTCAATATTCCAATTTAGATAATATTTTTTTTATACTTGGAATTCTTTACGTTCGAACTTACGATATAACTCAACTCGAAAATCCTCAAAAACCACATACTGTATTTTGCAAACAATTATTGTGGTAATTGTGGATTGGCCTGATTGAGCAACCCGGCGCGCTAGTTACTATAAACACATTTACAAACATTAAATAAATTATTTATAAACCTACAGATATTTCTTCCTCTGTAGTAAATCAGTTACACTATTATACGAAACAAGTGGTTTTAATGATAAACATCTGCAATTATATATATATATATATATATATATATATATATATATATATATGTACTTAAGAAAATAAATTTGAACAAATCCATATATACAATTGTTTGTTTTAATATTTTAAAACAAAAATATATAGATACATCAAAACATTTTATTCGATTATAATATATAAAAAATATGTACAAAAATGAAAAACTGTAATAATTTTAGTTTCAAAAATAAGTATTAGAAAAATTTACTTAACAATTAAATAGTTTCAATTCCTTGATAAACGTTTTTATAAAGAAAATAAACTCTTATTGCCCATTTACAGTCCATTTTTTTACAAGATTACATTACCATTTCATCGCCATATTATTTTTGAATCAAAAATTATAATAAAAAAAATAACTTTAAAAACTGTCAAGGTCAGTGGCATCATTTTCAGATAATATGCATGGAGTTCTACCAAAATATTTGTTATTTACAGTGTTGTTTTTTAGGACTAAATATACATCTTACAATTTAATGTAGAAGTCTTCTTTCAATATACATTTTGTTACATGTTTTTTAAATGATTTGAATAAATAAAATACATCTATGTACTTTCTCGTTTCCTGAAGTAAGCAATTCGAATTTTTATATATTTCACTGGGAATGTCAGGTTTAAAATGTCAGTTCAATATGTAAAGTGTATCTCTTTTTTGCATGTTTTCCATACATATACACTTGTTCACATAATGGAATACGGATAGTACATGCTGTTACGGTTCTCTAGGTAAAGATTTCACTTGTGACAAGTAAGCTCTTTCTTTCACTTGAGGATTGTAACCCTACGTCATTCGCTTTACAAAATTTAAACTCTTACGAGAATTCACAACGATAATGGTGTGTATCGTTTTAAAATACGCACACTAAATAAATGATTCTATTTATTTTTTGCTATGTAAAATGAAATGAAATGTGGCTATTACATTGTATATTATAATTGTACGTCATACTGATTCATTGTCGATTTTAAAATTATTGTTGAATATTATAATTAATTACTTTTATTCAACTAGCTTACTTATTACTTGATCATTAATTTAAAAAAAGAATTGCTATTTAAAAAAAATAAATACTTTTGAAAACAAATGTAAGGTAACTTTTCCATTGATTTCTTTAAAATAATCTGCATTTTCGTTGATAACTTAGATATTATATATATATATATATATATATATATATATATATATATATATATATATATATATATATATATGGAGGGGCGTGTGTGTGTATGTGTGTGTTTGTTTATATAAGAGAACGTTTAATCTGGTCAGATCAGATAAATGCAAAAACAATAGTCAATAAAAATATATAGAATATTTTTGATCAGAATTTTTTTTATGGGGTTAAAGAGAATTCATTTGTGAAAGTGAATTTATCGCAGTCAGAATTGTTTTGTGACAGTAATACACTTCCAGCATAATAAACATTATTTATTTTATACTGTGTTATTGGTTCGTTATATACATTTAAAGTATAATATTTTAATGAATATATAATTTATCAATCTGATGGTACGATACTTTTCCCAGATGGTCACAATTTCAGATGATTAAAAATATACGATAATCAGGACAGACAATGGAGTTTCGTACCCCCAGGTACGGTCTACAATATTAAGACGACAATTCAAAAGAATGTCCAAATACCACAAATATGTGAAAAAAATACTGATAGTACGACGTATCGAATCTGTTTGGTGAATCGTACCGTTTACATGAAAATCACAAATTACAACAATAACTTTTGAAATATTTGAACAAAATAGGCATTAATTCTGATCAAAGATTATTCCTCATGGGCCTGATTTCAGTTTCGAGGACGAAGCTTTAAAAAGATAACCATAATATCAAAATTAAGAATGTAACCTAGAAAAATATAATATTACTAGGTTTTTCTTTATGTCTATGTTTAAAATTGTTATAAATTAATATTATACGATTTAAGAATTTTACAAATCGGTAAAATCAAGCTTTATGTATGAATTAAAATCAAATTATCGCCAAAAAAAAAGAAATTCCTAAAAGTAATTGTTCATTATTTACGACAAAAATACATTATTCATATTTAATATAATTTATTTAAAATTTTTCAAATTTATAAGTTTAGAATTTTAGAGTTTGGAGATTTTTAAAAGCCACCCAAGTTCTAATTTTGTCAAAAATTTAGTATATTATTTAATCAAAACTGAATATTTTTTAAAAAATTATAACACTATATTTAATTAACAACAAAATCTAAACTTATATTCATAATCGAGATAGTTTAATATTTGTAATTTTGTAATTGTTTTAAAATAAATACAATAAAAATGCAAGTTTTTTATATTTCAATACATAAATGTTTTGTTCTAAATATTTTCTATATTGATTATTATCACTTAAATTTATGCATTTTATTACTTTGAAGCTAAGCTGTAGATTTAAGTTTAAAATATATTCCATTGAGAATTTTATAAATAATTTATGGTATACTAAATGAATCGTATATTTTACAACTTGTCGATCACCTGTGTATAATAACAAAGCATTTTTTCACTGATGGATGTCGACAACGTAATGTATACGTATCTCTGTGTACATTACCTTTATGCAAGGACACATCAGCAACCATGTGATTTTTACAATATTATTACAAGTACCTAATGTTTTTAGTTAGGGTCCAGTAGTAGTTTAGTGCAGTTGTGTCCGACACCTGGATGGAACATAATTTCTGTTAAAAAGTGTATTCTATATGTAAGGGTTGTGTGTACCGGTGTCTGTCGTTAGTTAACACAGTATCTGCGTGTTAAATATTTATTGTGTTTCGTTTCTTCAATTAGTAAGTACGTTTATATACTTAAAAATAGATTCGAGTCTTTTTAAGTGTACTGAAATATTGAAAAGATACACCTGATGTTTAAATACACCTGTACGATCGCTAAAATGTAGAATAATTTAGTAATTAATTCTATATATAACGATAACATTGTGGGTTATTTTTTAATATTACTTTTCTCTAATCATTTTTAATTATTGGTATACAAAAAATTAAATAAATCTTATCTCTGAATATAATAAAAAAAAAATTAATAGCAACGAATTTTATATACACAGGCGGTAGATAAAATCTGTAAAATAACTGCACTGTAAAACTTTCGGTATCAAAAATGAAAAATATTGATTAAAAAAATGTATGTTTAAACTTTCATGTTTTTCAAGTTGATTACAATCTGTGTAACATTTTACCGAGTTTTTTCCTTTGTAACAGTTTTAATAAAGGAAATTAGAGTATTTTATCGGAATAAAACAAGCATAAGGGTTGGTATGTACACACACACACATATATACGTCTATATATATATATATATATATATACATATATATATATATATATATAACATGTACATATTTAAAAACGGCAGGATTTAAATTAAAATTTTTATAAACACTACAACATTTAATTATAAAAAAAACAGTATTTTTAAAATAAAAAAATGATTTGAATAATTTCCAAACGAATCATTCGTATTTTGTGAATTTAACTGTATAGTACTTTTGGATTCCTAACTTGACAGATAAAAAAATCGTTATTTTTAAGAATATTGAAAAGAATAATTTTTATTTGTATTTTAAATTTATAACAAGCACAATACACACGAGTAATATCATTTTCTGGTAGCATTTCACAATTTGATGAACGCGTTATTGGGTAAAGATGTAATTGATTATATTTATTAATACATATTAGTTATTTCTGTTTATGTTTTAATTAAATAAATTATTTAATTTTGTATATTTCATGGATTTAAATATATATATATATATATATATATATATATATATATATATATATGTTTGTATGTGTGTAATATATATATATATATATATATATATATATATATATATATATGTATATGTATATAACTTTAAAACCGACCCAAAAATTATTAAACCAATGTCAATGTGAAACTTAGTTTTTTATAAACACGAAATGCATTTAACGAGAACAGTTTAATCTAGGTCATTGGTACTTAAGGTTATTTCGCTCCGGTCATTTCTGTTCAGTTTATATTTAGGTAGCAGACAAGAGGTCAATGTTTTTATGTGTTTATATTTAATTGAATTATTCATTTAAGTGTAAAACCACTAGCAATGAACACAACACGAATTAATTGAAATTTCGAAACAAATAATATTTGTAACAATTTTAATTTGTTTATTTGTTTCAAATAATGTCATTCTGAAGCTAAACGCATAATTGTTTTATTAACATAATATGGTTTATAGACTTGCCATAACTATATAATATTGTTTTTTTTTTATTTTTTTTTTGAAAAAATATATAGTTTGTTACGTTTCACTTGATATTCCATTTGATTCAAAAAATAAAAACGTTTATTAATAAATGCATTCATATTATATATATATATATATATATATATATATATATATATATATATAACCATGAGTTACACTGTAACTACACAATAAAAATATAACACATAAAAAATTAAAACGTTTCTGTTTATTACTTTTTTAAAGTTCATATATTTTTTATTAACCCATTCAAAGGCTACAATGCGTCTGGAGCTAAAACACTATTTATAATTCAGTAATGAATATTTTTCAAAATTAGGTTCGAGTAGAAATATGTAATAATTTTTGTAAAAAATAATACTAGTGATAATACTTTCAGATTTAATTCTTTTATTTTCTGATACGAACATATTATTCATTACGATTTTAAAGTAAAGCAAATATGTACATTAAAATAATTATTTTTTTTCTTTGGACTAGGAAATATGATGATGAAAACACACACTGAAAACTTTTAGACACAAAAAATATACATGAATTTTATTGAAAAAACACACACGTGTAAATAAGTTACTAATAAATTAATTTAATGTTTATACCTATTACCTTATGGAATAAATGACACGTTATAACTATAAAGAAGCAAAATTATTATTAGTTTTATTCTTGTATCTATAAAGATAAGTAAATAAATTCATCCTCACATGCATCATGTATGTGTGTGTAAGTGTACATACATACATATATATATATATATATATATATATATATATATATATATATATGCATGTATATAATATAATGTGAATTAATTTCGACCACATATTTCCTCGTGTAACTGATAAACGTCAACAATAATCATGCTATTTATTCGTAGTAAAAATTTATAGTCCATCATTTGTAAGTACATAATGTACAAAGGGTAATACCGCACGTTAAAATTCATTATGATTTATGATTAAAGCCGCGACTGTGGCTGATGATACTCCTCGTCTGTTTATGAAAGTAACAATAATATGCAAAATAAAACCTGCCGATTATTTATGATTCGAATTCGCACTGTTCTTATTTCTCACTACAGTTATGAATGAAATATTTGAATTGGCTTAAGCGGAACCTATGAAAGGATACAAGGCGAATCATTTAGAATTCAATTTACGAACCGATTGAGATCTTTAAAGAGATGATTTATCAATTTGTATTCGTGGTTAATCGACTTGAAAACAGAATCGTTATATATATGAAGGTAGGCTTCGTGAACGTGAAATAAATTGAAAGTAAGCACTATTTACATAGAGCATTAGAGAATGAAATAAATTTATACTTTTTTGTCTTTCGAATTATTATTGTTATTATAATGGCTTTTCGTACTGCAATCGTGATGGAACTGGAATCCAATAATACTTTTTTCAATTTAAATTATGATTTATATAGCACTTGATCATAAAATTTATTTTACGTTCGCAAATAAAATAGATTGATTATGGAATTTGCAAGTTTTTCCATGTTATAAAATTCAGTCATTTCCTCTATTGTTTCATAACTAATTGAACATGAAAGTTAATTGTACATTAATGCAAATTTCAAATTGATTTTCAATTTTTTATTTATTATATACATACATACATACATACATATATATATATATATATATATATATAAACTGATTCAATTTAGGCTTCCACACGAAAGTATTAAAAAGGACAAAAATAAAAAAAAAAACAATATCCTCCATTTAGTATTTCAGTTCAATTGGATTTTTGTTGTGGATTGAACTAAAATACTAAATAAAAAATACCATCATTATTCTTAACCCTCGTGCCTCTTTTTAGTACTTACATGCGGAAGCTTAAATTGAATCATAAATATTAGAGTACAAACTTCATTTAATTTTTCGTTTCTAAGCTGAATTATAATAACCTTGTCATCCATTAATAATACTTGAGAAATTTATGTATTTATTTAAGTAATTATTTAAAGACGTCAATAATCATTTTAATAAGTGACCTGAGAAATATACGCAAACATTTATTCTAAAACAAAAAATAATTATTATTGTATTTAGTACAAACATACATAAATTATACGCTATGCATATTTTTGCTAGCCGAACATTAAGCATGAAATATTTCCAACGTTAAAAACGTGAGTCATTATATAGTCGAAATTATTTAATAATTTAAAGTATGACTGCAGTTCATCACGCTTTTTTGTATTAGAACAATAGCTTATCTAATTGCCAACTCATTGCATTGCGGAAACTAAATTATTACAAAAAGTCTGTGTGAAAAATGCACCTCATTTGTATTAATGCATTTCACTGTACTTTAACTTTTTTTGTACGTTGATATTGTAATATCAAATAAATCGTACTCAAAGAGATTCTTTTAATAAATTTTATATTTACTCAAGTTTTCTTCAAGTATAAACTTTGTAAGTATACTTTTTTTTTAATCGGAGATACTTTAAGTTATGATGAAGTTTATATTTTTTATCATTACTCCATGGAATATTTTTAAGTTAAGAAAAAAATTTTTTTTATTAATATTTTATAAATAAGAGAGTTATGTATAAGTAATACTCATACATGAAATGTGTGGAATTATTGAATTCCTTTTTTATTTTACAATTACAAAATAGTATTTATTTCATTCTTGCAAATCATTTTTAAAATTCATTCCAATTAAATATGATTGTTACTAACAGAACAGATATAGTTCTTTTTTAATATTTAATAAAATGAGTTTTGCATGTTTCAGGAAAAATCAAAATTTAAATTATGTTTTTATTAGTACAAACTCTATATTTCAGTTGTTATATTTTAATATTGTATTTTACAAATTTTAATGAACAAACTATGAACATTAATATTGAATCATATTAAATTGATAGTAAATATTTATATAGTACCGAATGTATAATACCATTGAGGTACATACTATGAAATATTTGATATACTGTTAACATTATACATAAGTTGTTTTCTTTTTCATATTCATATGTTGTATGTTAAATGTTACAATGGCGTCATAAAAGTAAATAATGTTTTTTCAGCTATCACGATATAACAATTTAAGTAAATAATACACATTTACCATACTATAAGTGCTATTAACAAATGTAACGAGTTAATTTTGTCGAATTTATTTTTAAATATATGTATTTAGTATATTTGAAAACATCAGTTTTGAAATGTGTAAATAATGCAAATTCGAAATGCACACAATAGGTTTCATATTATTTTCTATACATGACTACGTGAGTTCAATTATATAAAAAGTGTTGTTACTGATACTATCTTACGCTTGTAACTACAATATGTGAACAAAATACTTTTATAGATACAAGGCTATAAAATACATTACTGTTCACCTATGCGAGAAACATGCAAATCGTTATCCTCGATTAGATAAAATTCATAATCTGTGTACTATTTACTTTAATTATTATTATTATAAGTACAATTATACTTGAATTATAAATTTGTACACGGTTTCTGAAATGACTGGTTGAATTATACAATGATAAATAATTCATATTCATACAATATTATACATCATAATTCTCCACAAAATTAAATAAATATAATGTATAAAAATTGATATTATTAATAATAAATCAGATCTAATGAAACTTGTATTTTCAGAGTTTCTCTTACTTCTACAGAAATAATGAAAAGAAGTTTGAAACACACTGCCGTTGTTAATATAGTTATTTATAATTTTATATATAAATATTTATAAATTTATTCAAGCTTTCAAAATGTCTCTTGGTTGTTTGTTGTGATTAAAACTAATTGGTTAAGAAACGTCATATTCTCGCTTTTGTTCCAAGCAAAAGCTTTGAATATTTTTTCATATCTTTATTTTTATTCAATGCTAATTAGAGTTTTTATTGTAATTGTACGATTGTTTTTAGTTAAAATAGTAAAGAGAAAAATTAACTGAACTGTTTGATATAATATCTGAACTATTTTTTTTAAAAAAATCAAATAAAAAAATAAATAATTAGAAAAGTGGATTACATGATTTTCAAATGAATTTTTCATTCCCCGTTCTTTAAAAAATCTACAAAAATTTTGTATTTAAAATGTTCAATATTTGATTATTGGTCAGTTTTGATTTTTGCTTGTGAGCGTTTCGACGGAGATAGCATTATGTTCTGAGCGCCAAGGAACAGGAAGATGTTGATCAATAATCAATTATCATTTTTAAATAGAAAAATATTTTGTAGTTTCTGAAATTCATGTGTCAAAATGAATTCAGTCACAGTACCAAAAACTATATTGCATTACATTACAACTATTTTCTTATTAAAGTTAAGTGCAATTTATATATTTTGAACACATTCAAAAATTATCTCATCAGTAAGATCGGAAAAACGTACTTATTTTACAGTTTATACAGCATAAAATTTTTAAAATATTACATTCACAGTTTACTTTATTGATTTTTTTTGTAAAATTTGAAAATGTTTACGTAACCATAATCAATCATCGAATTTCCTCATGTATACATTTTCAAAATATTTTTTCAGCTATGCAAAGAGACTGTTGTATCTGATATTTTTAAATATGAGCATAAATATTATTTGTTTGAATAACATCGATTAAAATAAAGTACGCCTGTTGAATAAATGTGTTAAAAGAATATTTTTTTTACAAAACATAGTCAGTTTTGCTTTATCGATTCACAAAAACTGGTACAGTATCGATCAATAAAATAATTTTTATAAAATATCCTTTCTATTAAGTTCATGTTTTCCATTTAGTATACAAAAACTAATATTAGTATATTTTTAACTAATTTTTAGTATTATTTTCATTTTTAATGATGTTATTTCTCAGTACATTTATTATGTTATTACTCTCACATGTTATTACTCAGTACAGTATATATTACTTAGTTAATTTCAAATAAATTAATGTCATTTTTTGCAGAAAATATATCTAGTGTTTCATCCATTTAGATAATTTATGTCAGGAAAATAAATACTGACAAATAGTTTTTCACAAATATAAACAAAAACTCTTACTAAGATATACTGCATAATGACGAGATTTTTATGAAAATATGTAATTATTTATAAAAGTAATTGCATAATACTAGTATTATTAATTATTTATTATGCCTTTACTATGCTATTATTAATTATTCACACATGACTAATAAAAACATTAAGTTTTACTGGCAAAAAATAAAGCCTCAATGTTTTTTTAAGGAACATAACAATTATATAAATATTTAAGAGAACAAAAATAGTATTAGTACTAAGAAATTATCTACACGTGATTGAAAACAGCAAAAAAAATGTTTACACTGACTTGCTTCCATGAAACGATGTTATATGAAATTATAGTGTATTTCTGTGTCGTCAAGGGTATTTGGTCATTACGTATATTTCAAACTAATTGAAATTTTTACTATCATGTGTTTAAAACATAATTCAAGACAAACAATATTCCATCGTTTTGTAATTCTCATTCATACACTTATTATCTTAATCATTAGCGTAAATTTATTACGAGCTGAAATAAAAGTAAATGAAAAATTATTTCGCACGTTGACAGCGATAAAAGCGCTGTAACTTTTTCCTACCGGATCCTTAGAGACGAGAGATAGTCTTTAACATGTCAAATAACATATACACTAAATTCGTTTTTTTGTACTTATACGTATATACTAATTTTCACAAATAATGAAGCAATTATACTTAAATATTAAAGTCAGCCGACGACATATGTTCCTTGACTTCATATATCGTAGAAATTACTCGTCATTATACGAAAATGACAGGGGACGTATAAAGAAATGGCGTGCGGGAAACAATGTCATTAGTAATAATGTAACATCATTTGTTGTCACAATACTTGTTCAAATACTCGTTGTGAAGTCAAGGTCAAGAGGATTTCGAGCTTCATTAAAAATGTCTATTATTCATTTATTTATTTCATACGAATTACATATATATATATATATATATATATATATATATATATATAAATAATAATGATAAAAAAACTGTATTATAATGCTTTCTAAATGTTTCTTAAGTTTAAATATTTTTCTTTCAAGAAATAAATCCAATTTAGGTAAGAAGATAAAATCATTCAAGAAAAATTATTTAAAAAAAAATATTTCACAACAATAATAAGATAAAGTTCCAATAACGATTCTTTTAGAATTAGATATTTAAGGGAAATCTGTTATATAAATGGAAGTATAAATTGGATAGAAAAAAATCGTGAATTTTGTATCGTTTGTATTGGGTTGGTGTAAAAATAATTGCGGTTTTTATTATTATAAGTTTGGCGGAGATTTTTCTAGTTACCGTTATCTTTTCTTGTAGTCATGTGATACATCATTGTAGACAATGAAATTAGTACTACTGATTTCAGATTATGTCTATTGTTTTATACAACCTCTTATTGTTTATATAACCTCTTTAGTATTGTTAGATATAACCTCTTAAATTAGTCATGGAATAAAGCAAATTCACGCGATTTTATTGTATGAGATTAAATTGGGACGTAGAGAAACAGAAACCGCTCGAACTATCAATTTTTTTTGGCGAAGAGTCAATTAGGGAACGTACAGCTCAACACTGGTTCCGAAAGTTTCGTTCCATAAATGTATTTAAAAAAATTAAATGAACTGGGTTATGGAACCTTACCTCACCCACCTTATTCTCAGGACTTGTCTCCGACAGATTATCATTTTTTTAAACATTTGAGTAATTTCCCAAGAGAGAAGTTTTTTAAAGGTCAAGTATCAGTTCAAAGCGCTTTCGATGAATTCCAGTTTATTTCAGGACTCTAGAATTCTATCTTGTAGGAATACACAACCTTGTTTCCCATTGGAAGATGTACAGACCAATGATTTTTATTTTGATTAATAAATATAATTTTTAAATGATATATACGTATCTATTCAATACTTAAAAACCGCAATTATTTTTGCACCAACCTAATAATTTACAGTTTTTATGAAAATATTAATTTTAAACTTTGTCTCAAACTATATGTGACAATACATAAAATCGACAAATTTCTATCAGTTTTTGAGTCTATATCAATTGGTTCATCATCTATATCATTAAAAAGTTAATAATAGTTAGAATCAGAATAGTTTCAATCCTAATTTGTATTACTATATCTTGATCATATAAAACAAAAAATGATAAATTTCACATAATAAAAGTAATAGATAATTTTTTTTTAAATTATTTAATATTTGTTGGGTATATTATATATATATATATATTAAAATAAACATACCTATAAATGATACTAATGCTGAAATAGATTATATAGAATAACAATAAGTATCATGTCAGATTAGAAGACAAGAATAATACGATTAAAAAAATATTTTTCATTTTAAGTGCTATATTAGCCACTGGAAAACAGAAACAAATTCTTATTAAAAACATTCCATATAGCATTGTCTTTACGTTACTTTTAATTTATATGTATATTTTTTTTATTAAAACATATTTTATTATTAACATTTCCATATGCAATGAATCCATATATTTATTTACCAATCTATCAGTATATACATACATATAAACATTATATATATATATATATATATATATATATATATATATATATATATATATATATAATCGTTTTCATACCATCAGAAGTTAAGTGAAAAGAAACCAAGAATTGGTTTCAATTTCACTTAACAGTACTTTTCGTAGATTTATCACAGTATTATATCGTTACCGTCAAGCTTTTCATCGTAAACTTATCTCATAGTTATCTCATATTTTATCTCATAGTTGACTTTCTTTTCTAGGACTGTTTCCTTTTTCTTATTAGTCATGCTACATTTTTTATTCGTTAGTGACCTTTTTAAACTTCTGACCATAATAAATGAATTATATTTATTTTCTAAAAAAAAACGGTTAGTAAATAAATATTAAAAAAAAACTTGTTAAACTTGAAAATTCACTTTGTTAGAATTATATTTGGCTACTTTTTTACGTGTTTTTTTTTTTAAATACATACTATAGTTTTTCAAAAATACGAACAATAAGACGTTAAATATAAAAGATTATTATATCATTATAATTTTTATAATAATGACAGACATTTTGAAAACTTCAGACGATGCACTCATGATCGTACTGTAAATACCTACAATATACATTCAATAATAAACTTTACACTTATACCATTAAATGTGGAAACGGTGAAGTTTAAATACTATTACATTAAATTATAATGTTCTGTAGTTAATCTTTGAAAGCTTAAAAGCGTTAAACAATATGATTTCTGAACACGCTAAATGAACAATTACGCTTCATGAATGTTTACATATTAATCATAAGTAAATTAATATTTATTCATAAATTAATCATATATTAATTAATAATAACGAAATGAGTTTTTATTTATAAAATAATAAAAAAAATATATTTAAAAAATTATAAAATGATTTCCATGTAGATATAATAAACAAAGTCATTATGTACACATTCATTTGACATGAAAAATGCACGACCTTTTTGTAAACATGGAAATAAAGAACATGGGAATATCAAAAGATTTTTTTGTGATTATTACAAAGCTCATAGCACAACAGTGAGTATTAATTAAAGTTCTAATACACACGCAACTGAAAAACACAGTTTATGTTACCACTTATTCAAGTGCAGTTGGTTATAAATATGAATGTATATATATATATATAAATACACAAACAAACTACAAGTTCTTTTTCCTCTCAGGTTCATCGACTTTCATTCTCTAGACTTACTGCTCTGTTGAAGCTTAGGAAATTATTATTATTAAAACCTTGAACTTCTTTAACATACTTTAAGAATAAATATGCATGTTTATGCGAATCAGGTTATTTTTTTCACCATAAATGACTACATATTTTACACGAATAAATTATCCTTGTTAACATAAAACATTCATTAGTTATTTGTAAATTTAACCGATAAGACGGGCTTTTATTAAATGAAATAGGTAATACTTTTAATTAATTTTATATATTTAATAATTTTTAATACTTGTATCGTATATATATATATATATATATATATATATATATATATGCATATGTGTGTGTATCGCTGTGTAGGGTGATACATTTAAAAAAAATATTTTAAAAACACTAGAACAAATTTAATGCAATTATCTAAAACACTAACACAGAAAATGTGTGTATTTGAAAGTCCATGGTAAATTATTAAACATAATTAATCTAATTACGAAAAGATGTTACGTTCTATATGCATATCAAACAGACATTTAATTTCCAGAATAACCATTTGATAGATTATATTAGAGATAGATATTCCATCATTGTATTCGAGCTTTCAACAACATCCTTTTTAATTACCGTAAATGGTACATATTCGCTAAATAACAATGTTCATTTTAATCAATCATTGTTGGGTTATTAAATATTTCTTTACAGTTCATTAAAATATTTATTTATGAAAAAATTAATACATTTTTATATTCATAACCTCTAATAACGGTCAAATAATATTTAACTATTAAGAAATTCTGAAAAGATTACGTAAGGTAACGAATATTTTATCTGTAAACGGGAAATATTTTATTTCTTATTACAAAAGAGAACATGTTTTTTAAATTTTAGAAAAGAAACTAAAATACGATCTTTTTCAGTTAAGAAACAAAAAAATTTCATATTAAAAAATTGTTTTATTAAACAATTATTATTGATTTATATATATATATATATATATATATATATATATATATATATATATATATATATATTTAAAAATATTAAATATTATTTTATCTAATAATATTCGAAGTAAATATTTATATGTTCTTTAACAAATGCATATAATTTCAAGTATAAGAAAAAACATGTGGTACATGTATAATAAAAACAGTTAATCAAAAGTATAAACATCCTTTCTCATACATACATAATGCAATAAAAGGATATGGCCTGTATGAAGCATCGATTTTCTATTACATACATTATGCTACTAATATATGTACGTGAATTGTGATTTCTGTAATCTCTCTAAGGATGTAATTAAACCAAAACAATACGTTTGGACAGTGAATAAATATTCATTAAAACAATTATTCGATAATTACGATTCCATACTTTTTTATACAATACTTATATAAACAATGAACCAAAAAAAATTATTTAAAAATTAAAAATAACAAATCATCTAGCGTGCCATAAATCATTCATCAAGCTGAAACTTAATATTTGATTAATATCAATGTATGTGAACATTAACATATTTTCATTTCGGTTATTTTACAACGCTTCTGATTGAACGTTTCATATATTCTATAAAATTTATTGTTATTGAATATGACATATTATACATCGACTAGAAAAGTGATCAAGCTCGGAAATAGACTTTTTGTAGAGAAAGTAATTTAAATAAATTTGTATAATTGAATAAAACAACAAAATAACTGCTTTCTTTGGGTCATCTTTTCGAAACTATATTTTATTATTTTATATTTGAAGGACGTACTATATATATTAATTTATTTACTAAAAATAAAAATTGTATTTTTTTTTCGTTTATCTTGCTAATGTATGATATAAAACAGATTGTTTGATAATAATATATATATATGTGTGTGTGTATGTGTCATGTTTACTTGGTGTCCACTGTGTCTATTATGTATCCATTCGTTTGTGTCGTACTCGTTTATGTATATTGGCGGTTCATTTTACTTCATTTAAGCGAAATAATGTTCGATGCCTTCGTTAATTTATTCTAATTTTGTATATAAATATTATCTTACGAATAAATATAACAATCCAAATCACTTATAATTAATACGATGCTGTTAAACTCAGTAAGTTCTTACTTCAATCAATTACTATGTTTTGATTGAAAATAATAAACTACAAAGTTTCCAGATTACTTCTCGTTCAAATAATCAATAATTGTAATTATTTTGACACTTTCATACAAGATTTAAATCAATACGAAAAATATTAATATAAAAATTCATATTCAAACATTATTACAAGTCTGTATAAAAAAACCTTCAAGTTTTTAATATATACTTTCAAAATATATAACAAAAATATTGTACTTGGATAAAAAAATACTGTTGTATTTAATATAGTACTCTTTTTTTTATAAAATACGTAACAACTTTTTATACTAAACGCATTCTTTAAAAAAAGGCTAGCGTACACATATAAATCTATATATACGTCTAAAAAGTAGCTGTAGGAATAACCGTGTATATATGAATAATGTATTAAAATGAAATAAACTGCAGGAGCGAACCTTAAAAAATAAATTATCAAGTAGTTCGTTCTTATTGTTGTTTTCGTTATAAATTTGGTATGTGAAATATATAAATTGTTGTAATAAATAAAATAAATAATTCCAAAAGCACGATTGACATGAGAATGAAATAGTTAGAATAATAGATTTATCAATTAAAAATAAAAAAAAAATATGAAATAAATGTAGAAAATTATTAATACTGAATCTAATTTATACCTGTGTCGAGAATTATGACAGTGGATTAAGTGGAAAAATTGGAAAAAATGATTTTATGATTTATTTTTTATTACAATTATTTATATTTTAATAATCTAGAAAAATTTAGAAAAAAAAATAAAAAATGTACCGTTTAATAAGTTTACAAAGTTGGTCGGTAAACATAATTCTGTTTTTGCTTATTTTGATAGTGGATTAAGTCACTTACTTTTCGGTATACTCTTTTTTCTGGAAAAATGCATGTACCTATCTGATTTTCGTATAAAACCCCAAAGTTAAGTCAACCTTTGCTTAAAGCTCTTAAACGAAAAATTATATTACTATTGGAAAACAAAATCTCTAGATAAATCAATTACAAAGAGAACGAAAAATATTAAGGGAGAATCTGTTTATTGGTTGAAAATACAATGGATCAGATTTCTAAAAGATGCCATTTATCAGACATTTTATAAAACATCTTTAGATGATAGTAGAGAATTTCAGATTTTAGATCTTTCACCCCAAAAAAGAAAAGCCAAAAATATACAAAAAAATCAATTATTTCCATTTTATGTGAGTATCCGATTACTTACAAAGGAAAAACATAAGGATATAATGGATCTGTTACCGTACATTCTGCCAATTTTCTATGAATATTTTCGAACTCTCAAAACACCATAAAAAGAAAATACCGTTATTGAAGAACAAGATGAAATCTCTAGTATTATTCTAAATTAAGTTAACATGATTATAAGTACAAAATGTAAGTGAATACTGTTGTTTATAATTTCCGTTTTTGAATAAAACTGAAATATTTTTTGTTATGTCATTTTTAAGATGTTTGAATAATTTGGAAAATGGTCTAAGTCAATTGAAGTATCAAAAAACATGTATTTTTTCATGACACTCATAAAAATTCATAATTATATAAAATATTTACATCATAACAGTAAGTATTTGCGAAAATTTTTTATTACGGACAAACACAAAGGTCCAAATATCTCAATACGAAAAATGCATGGCTTAGTCCACTGTCATAATTACCGGCACAATTATTTTACTTACTGATATTTTTATCACTTAGAAGAATTTGAATTGTAAAAAATAACTGATTAAGAATAATCAGTTATAAAATTAATAACGAACTATCACAAACATTGCGAAATCAAATGAAAAAAAAACTAGGAACTTTTTGAAAGAATAGTAATGAAATATGTAAAAAAAACGAGATACGTAAACGGAACAAAACGATTTACTATACTATAAATCGAATACTTATGAATATTTTTAAAAATCGTGCCGATCTGAAGGCTAGTCTGTTTATTTGAAGTAAAGAATAAATAAATAGAAATGCAATGACTTCATGCAATACAATCCGGTTGTATGATTAAATACAATGGATTTCTGACCTTCGTTGATGAGTTATAGATATATGAAGTACGTGTAAACGTATTATATTTTTCTGATGAAAAAAAAATGATTATTGACATATAGGTTAAGGCTTATTTTAAAATAATTGTTTTTAGATAATACTATATGCAATTTGTAATTTAATGATGATTATAACTTTTTTATGAATTAAAATTATCGAATTATCTATGTGAAAATCTATTTTTATTAAATGTACATATATATATACACACAAACATACATAAATATATAAATTTGTTCTAAATACATACTGTTATTTATATATATATATATATATATATATATATATATATATATATATATATATATATATATATATAAGAAAGAAAACTGGGTAATAAATTATTAAATGACACATATACTTGACTACTTTCATAAAATGAAAAAAAAAATGTATTCAAAAGGTCTACAGCATTAATAATAAAAAATCTGTTCGTATTGTTGTGTAATACATCATTACAAAGCAATAAAATAAAGATGTTTAATAAATAAAGAATGAGCTTACAAGTTTTATCTCTGTTGTTTATTCTTTCAATTTCCATGCTGAGGTTGAACGAAAAGTGTTGGTGTAATATCTTCACCCGGAATAATTACTCTTTATTCGCGTTGAAAAATTAAATTATGAATGTAAATTTATTAAAAGATTTTTTTATTCATTCTGCGAACGAAATAATAACAAAAAAATAATGTCAAAAATTTATCTTCAAACAATATACACGTTCATATTGTATATGAATAACGCTGTGCTATATTTTTGTAATGGAATTTGTAATTGATGTGGCTGAAATTAAATTTTCATTGAAAATTGTATAATCTGAATTTGTAATACATATATGATGATATTTTTGAAATGACTTTATTTCAGCTTATAAGAAATAATTTGAAATATACTGTTTCTTACTCAAAAAACCCTTCAATAAATAGATTACTACTTTTAATTTGTTTAATTGATTCATTATTTATTTAAATAATAAAATATATAATGTGTCAGTTTAGAAAACAATACGTTAGTAACTCTGAAATTTAATTCGAGTTTAAAGTAGTTCATTTTTTATTCATGGAGTTTAAGAACACTGAAGACTAATATTCTGAAAGTCAAATGTTATTAAGCATTTGAGTTAATTGGTTTCTTAATTAAAACTGACACTGTTTATTAACACGGATTTGAACTAATGACCTATTTCCATTTAGTCGAGTCAACTACTTTATTAAAATCGTTATGAATTATGATAAATTCTGTTTTTTAAACATCCAATTGTACATTGTTAAAAGTGAATAAATTATACATAGTTAACGAGCAACATTGTATGAAAATGAAAATATAATTCTGGTTTTGAAAAAAATAATCGAATGTTGAATTATCACATTTTTAAATATATCATATTTTCTACTGGTATTTACTCTGTTTTCACTCTTTCAATAATACAAAAGTTTGCACGAAATATACGATGATAATAATAACAATACATCTTTCACATACGAATCTGTACAAAAACAAGGTTTTATTTACTATGTAATCTTCCCTTCAATCTTTTGCCAAAGAAAGTAACGAAAATGAATATTGTACGTACCAAGGTAGAATATTATGTTTCATATTAAGCTTGACGTTCTTTGTTCATGGTACATGGTGTATATATATATATATATATATATATATATATATATATATATATATATATATATGTATATATATATATGTATATATATATATATATATATATATATATATATGTATGTATATATATATATATATATATATATATATAACAAATTCATCTATATACATTTGTATATTATAAATAGCTTGAGTACCTGTGGGTACGTAGATGAGTCTGAAGCAATTAAACTTACGGGTCGAGAGTTGAAAGGGTTCTGATCAATTTTTAGTTCAAAGTTTTAATTGTGTTGTTTCGTACGATTTAAATTCATTTTTCAGTAGTACTTAAATGATATTACATAGAATTATGTATATCTTCTCATTATTAAGAAAGATTGATATAAATTCGATAATGTGTGCAGAAAGTATACTATAATGATATTCATTTTCCTAAAAATATTTATTACATTTTTTACAAGTTAGATTTTTTTGATAGTGTGTCATAAAAAATATTCTCATGAAACTGCACAGAATGATAATCTAATCAAAATATTCAATAGAATGTTATTGATTATTCAGATTATATTTAAATTCATCTTGATGGCGATGCTATATCATTGCGATTGTTATCATTCTTACAGCGATAAAGTATAAGCAAAGCTTTGTATTTGTAAAAATACATTTCTTTACTTGAGTGCTTTGAGGATGATGGTTACAATATTTTGATTAGTTTTTTTTTTTTGTTTTGTTTATAAGGAATGAAAATTCATTCGTGAAAGTTTTTTTTATTGGGGAATGTATTAGTGATTAATATTTTAACAGCATCTTTAATTAAAAAATTAAAAATATGATGTAGGGAGATTTATACTCTGATTACTTGTTATAACGCAGGAAAATAGTAAAAAAATGTTACTATAATCAATGATGTTTATAATCATTTTGAAAATTAAATATGAGTAATCCATACTTTTTCAATATATATATATATATATATATAGATATATATATATATATATATATATATATATATATATATATATAGTTGTTTTTTTAAATTTCCGCTATGATTACTAAATTTGTTGAAATCTAACCTTGGCTTCTGAAATGTAACATATAATATTACTATCATATCACCAAATTAAACAATGCGTTTCAAATGATTTCTGGATAAAAAAAATGAAAATTATAACAGATCTAAGTATGCCTGAAAAGTAAAAGTTCAGAAACGTTTCAAGTGAAATACTTTACACATTTGTGTTACTATATTTTTTTTTCTAGTTTGTTTTCTTATTTTATTTACTGTAAAAAGATAAAATAAGATAATTTACAGAACTTTTAGGTTCAACACTTTTCAATTTAATGAGAGAATTTTAGGTATTTTTTTATGTTCAATGAATACTAATTTGTTTATTTCTCGAATTTATGTTTATTGTGAAAACCGTATTGATTGGATTATGTAATGATAATTAGAAACAGAAAAATAAACAAGTTAGAATTATCAAGTGATCGAAAAATTTCATAAATAAAAGAAATATTGTTTTAAATATATAGAAGGAAGACAAAAATTACAATTTCTATTCGGTATAAATGATTACAGTGGAATTCTTCCAGCGACACATTTTCGTAAATATAACTCTTCGAAAGTGTAATTCTTTCAAATCATTGTTCGAAATATTTCCCAGGCGTAACAAGGATTCACTAGGTCTGACCAGATCTAACTTGGGCCATTTACATACAAACTAAAAAAAAATGCACAGAAAAATTATGCTTTAGAAAAAGTATATTTTAAAGAATCGTTTCTGAATATTTCTCCGTCTACAAATTTAATAAATGAGAAAAATAGAACAAAGCTCATTTTCTGTCCTCCCCATATATATATAAATATATATATATATGTATATGTATATATATTTATATATATATATATATATATATATATATATATATATATATATATATGTATATGTATACATATATGCATGTGTGTGTATTCAAATTTCTCTAGTTTTATATAACGATAAAAATAATTATTTTTAATACCAAATATAATTGATAATTTTTATTTTATAATCTTCTTCGAGGTTTTAAGAGCTTAATCTTTTTCAGTTTTCACTATACTTGTATTTATATTTATACATACATACGTACATATAATTAATTTTTTATATTTCTTTTTTATATTTTATATCACGATTTCAATTATCCTGTGATTACAATGAACTTCTTTTTTGTTTGAAAAAAAAAATGTAAAAATATTACATAGAATACTTATAAAGATTTTTTTTTTTTGAAAACGCGAATTGATTTTTAGTTGGAATATTATTAAATATAGTACAAAAGAAGTAGAAAACGATTCTGGAACAAATCTTGAAAGAAGCAGCAGCATAAAGTTTTCCTATATATTTTTTTATAAATATTACGGTTAAGGACACAGTGTTCATGAGAGCATATTTTATCTGCTAGTTTGGATCTTTGCCAATGTGATAATTTATGAACTGGTGGTAACTGCAGAACTCGAACATGGCACATTTAGGCTGCGCTAACAATTACAAAAGGGGCACACAATGTATACTACTGATGGTGAAAACGAAAATATATGACTGTGAAACATACATAACCTTGTCAATAATGTATATGTTTTTCTCTTTAAAAAAATATCGATATTTATGTCTACATTATTTAAAAATGTTTTTATAATGAAATTCAGCAAAGAAATGTTTTATAAAACATCATACGATACACTGTACTTCATCAATATTTATAAAACAGTACATAGCACCGTTTATTAACCGTTCAATCTTTATCATTTAACATTTTCACAGCAACTCTATTCTGTATACAAAATGTACGGAATTTACATTATAATCATATTTCATATCCTAAAAGGTTTCAACAGTTAATGTTGCTGTCATTTACAACTACAGATTATATAGGAACAAAAACTTCAGGAATTATTTAATAACAATTGATTTAATATAATGCAAGTACAAGATATGAATAATTTCTTGTGTATACTACAGTATAATAAAATAAAGGTTCTGAACTCGAGTGATATATGATGCGCATATATATATATATATATATATATATATATATATATATATATATATATATATATATATATATGTGTGTGCTTTGGGACATTGTTTACATTAAGGTATTAGTATGATCCAAGTATTACTAAATCTTTTCATAAACGTTTATGTTTTCATAAGTTATAATTTTGTCCGTTAATGTAAACGTTATATACGAATAAATACTGAAAAGCTTTTCTATTTTTCATTACGTTCATTGAACAATAACAAAAAGTGTTTTATACACTATCATATTAATGTAAGCTGTGAAAATATCGCATGGAATAAGCTTCTTACATGGAAAACTAACTATTTAAGATAATGAGATTATAAGATTACAGGATAATACAATTTTT
The DNA here is from genome assembly GCA_034766995.1 of Acanthacorydalis orientalis. Taxonomy (NCBI): domain Eukaryota; kingdom Metazoa; phylum Arthropoda; class Insecta; order Megaloptera; family Corydalidae; genus Acanthacorydalis; species Acanthacorydalis orientalis. Next base: position 15,985,016 of record CM068322.1, on the reverse strand, counting down.
AAACTGATATTCTGTTACAGTAATACAGTTTTTGCAACAATATTCTTTATTGTTTATTATCTTTTAAGTTACTTACTGTAAGATTCTATGAATTGTTTCGACACGAATTTTAACTTCAGATCTTTTTAAATAATCGTTTTAAATTCAAGTATTTATAATCACTGGTATAAAAATGAATTCTTTATCTCATGCTAATTTTGTATACTGTTTCTCGTTATTATTATATCCAACTGAAATATAATGAAATTTTTAACTAGTTACAAATGAAATACTTTGTAATTAGTTAAAAAATACACCAACAAATAATTATAAAAAAATAAAATCAATTAAATAAAACATTAACTCTTTGAAACTTGAGATCCTCATCTTTTTTTCATCATAATCCTTGGCTCCTCTGATAATTTTCGATCAGAGTGAAAAGCATTTATTTTTAATATGAAAAATAAAAGAATTTTACAACCGGTGGGTAATAATGGCAGAATGTAAGTTCCATATATATATATATATATATATATATATATATATATATATATATATATATATATATATATATATATATAGAGAGAGAGAGAGAGAGAGAGATATTCGGGTTAAATTTGCTGATCTAAATGTAAATTACACAGCTTAAAAATCACAATACCCTTTTTTAAATTTAAGACTTTTATTTCAATTCTGAATGAATTTTCATCACGATTTAATTCAAAAATAACTATAATGAAATAAGATTTATTTGTTATTTATTAAATTTAAATTATCACTGACAGTTAAGTAATAAAAAAAATATTTATTAATATTTTTTAGTACTTTCACATCATCGAAATAACTTAATTTATAAATTTCTGGAGAGAATGTCTTGATAAGAAAGACAAACAAACGCTTAGACTAGAACCAGACAAGAAAATCAAACTTAGACTAGAAAAAAATAGTGAACTGTACAATATAGTTAAATTATTTGGTTCTCAATTTAATTCGAAAGTATTTAAGATTTCAAAATTAATAATCAATATATTTTCAGACTGCTCCTTACCAAAATTCGAAAAGATTATAATTAGGAAATATAATAATAAAATTATACAGCAGGCTACTACACTTGAAACGCTTCACAAACAACGTATAAACATGGATGAATTACTGTGAAAAAGAAAAAAATATTTATATATATATATATATATATATATATATATATATATATATATAAATCTAGACTGATATGTGCATTATTTCCTTGGCATTTACAATGACTTTCTGAAAGAAGCAAAAATCCTAATACTTCAAAATAATGGTTCGGATCAATTGATAATCTGATCATTTAGATATTCTCACAATCGTATACAGCAATATAAAACGTGCTGTAATAGCACAAGCTAAACGCTGAAATTCTATGATAAGTGTTTGACAGACGATGAGGGTGGATGAGGGTTTTAATACAATGTTCTTGATACATCGAGTTCAACAAGACAGGAACTTTGTTGATTTAAATAGAACGTTTATAATGTGAACCAATGATGAATAATAAATAAGACATAAAACTGACATATATTTACAAAAATACAAAAATATTGTTTATATATATATATATATATATATATATATATCAAATACCAAAATTATTGCAAGGAACAGCACTTTTTGTAACATGATTATATTTTATTCCCACCCAATTTAATTAACTTCAATGTCATTTAATTTAATTGACAATTTTATACGGAATTTAAAATTAACTCTTTTAGGTAGCATTTTTTTTGTCTACATACCACACTAATTTTCGTTGAATGTACTTTTTATTATTTATTTCATAAACAGAAATATTTAGTGTTGAGATCATATCCTTACTTTAAAAATTACAATAAGCATATATAAAAATAAATATTGACTTTCATGTTCAGTTTTTTGAGTAACAAACATAATTAAGTACGCTTTTGATAATAATATACTTGTATAATGCAAGCGACGCTTTTTTTAAGTAACAATACATTTAATCGATATGTACAGAATAATTTGCCTAATTATCAAAAAATTCATAAATAATACAAAATACATTAAAGCACTAAGTAACTATCTTTAACATATCTATAAATGGAAAGTTAATACTTCTAAAGAAAATTAGTAAACAATTATTTTTTAAAAAAGTAGATACTTTTAATATAGTTAACTATTTCTAAATAGGTAATATATTTTATTAAATGTCTAAAATTGAAGTTCAAACATTAAAATAAAAATTAAGTTCTAAATTAAAAAGCAACTAGATAATGAATAAACTTGGAACAGAAACACTCAAGCATGGAATTAACTGCATTATTACAATATAGAACTACTGTCTTCTTTAATGAAAGCTTTCAGACTAACTTATACTGCAAAATTAGTAAAACATAAAATTAGAATCTCTACAAGAATCTCTATTATCTGAAGTTATTTACAACTAAATAATACAAGATAATAAATAAATATCTTGAAAATAATACACACATTAAATAATGATTTAATGTTAAAAAAGATCATAAATAAGCCATTTAAGTGTCCGTTTTTGTTATCAATTTCGTCCATTAATTAAGGTTACTTGAGGTTTATTTTTATTTAATATTCTGTAATATTCTGTCACCTGTTTTCTGATAAACTTGTTCTTAGTAATATAATGAAATGTGTCACCTGCGAGAATTGATTAATAACACTTAGGGCAAACGTTCATTGAGACACTCTCATGTATCGTCATTTATGTATATATATATATATATATATATATATATATATATATATATATATATATATATATATATCTTTGTTACATTCTATCGTGACGTAAAGCATAAAACGCCAGGTAATAAATAAAATAATACCATTTAATGAATCTTTTCCAGCGAGATCTAATAATATAAAATGAAATCAATACATAACGACGACAAATAAAAAAGGGATTTTTCATTAACTCATTACGAAACGATGCTGTATTTTCAGAACACTATAACACTCTTTTATGTGAAAATGGATTTTTTATGTCCATGAAATAGATGAGACTGGAACATACTATGTGCTTTTCGTATAAAAGTTGTGTTAAGGAATTTGATACTACATCCAATAGTTCAACTGAAAATAAATTACTTAATTAAAATAAATAATGACGTTAAAGTTTACCCTTAATTGTAATTTGAATGAAACAAATTTATTATATACTAGAATAAAAAGTAATTACTGCTACTAATTAAGCTGATAGAAACAAAACAAAATACTTATTTTTTATCAGAATACGAAAGAGTAGAACAAACTGTTTATGTTGTGTGCCATTAACTTCTAAATATGCTTCAAAATATTATGCTTTAATTTATTTTAAACTCGTTCTAAAAACTAAATCATATCGATAGATAGTAGAAAACATAATTTTCTCTAACTGAATTATTTTTTTATAAAAACACGCGCTTAATAAAAAAATATTTTTCAAATGAATACTTTTTTATGAAGAGATTTAAATATAACTGAAAGTCAGATTAAATTAAAGAAAAAAATTCTGAGACATACTATTTGAAGAAATTAGATAAATCTTCTAAGACTCATCATATATTTTTGATACTATGAATGAATACACATTTTGATTAGATTATCAATCATGGAAAATAAGAGCATAGTTGAAAAACTATGCTAGTAATATGAAACTTATTATTTTTTTCATTTTTGGTTTCTAATACAAATACTTATTAAAATAATAAATTTATGCAAGTATTTCAGAACAAATACAAACTATAATGAGAAATTTTAATCTACGACTATGCAATAGATGATAAATGTGAGACTCTATGAAACATTTTTTTATTAAGACAGTCTACTCTTTGTATTAGTTTGGTAAAAAAAATAATTGCGGTTTTTGTCTTCTGAATTTCAACCTTATTTTTTCAATGAAAATGTCATTTCATTGTATTCATGTTAATATCATTTTGAAATATATTTTTCGGTCTGTATTTTGGTAACATCGACTTCGGTTTTATTATGAATTTTGTTTTAAATTAAACTATTGAATTAAAGATGAAAAAGAAGCAAATAAGAGCAATTTTTTGTATGAGTTCAAAACAGGTGGTAAAACAATAGAAACTGCTCGTAAACTAAACGATGCTTTTGGTGAGTTCTTCAGTTCACAACGACCAACTGAAGGCGTTAGTTGAACCACAACCACACACAAACAATTCAAGAGCTTGCACAAAAGTTAAGCGTTAATCATCCAACAGTTCTGAACCACTTAATGTTACAGCTAGAAAAATCAAAAAAGCTTAACAAATGGATGCATAAACCGCAATTATTTTTCTAACAACCTAATAGATCAATAGAATAACTTTGTTTTACTATTTACTTGGTCTCTTGCGCAATGAAACAATCAAAAATAAATCCTATTTTAGTATTTTCTTAGCAAATATATATATATATATATATATATATATATATATATATATATATATAAAATTAACATCACTTATTTCAACAATTTTGTAACAACTTACATTATTTTATTTACATTTTTTTAAGCATGCCACTTTCAAGTAAGTTTAAATAATTTAAATAGCTACTACCTATATATATATATATATATATATATATATACATATATATATATATATATATATATATATATATATATAAAGTTTTTAATAGTAATGTAAAAAAAATGAAGTAATATGTGGATAAAATTATATACTTGACTAAAAAAAGCATTAAATGCGGATTCATAAAAAATAAATATATACTGTTCTGCCCACATTCCTTTTCTTTTAAAACATTTCTTACAGTGAAACTTAATGGTAATCACATACCGATTAACTTAATATATGCATTTTAAAAGTTGTAGTATTGCGTGCGCGAGGGCGGAAATAAGGCACAAAAAAAATCTTATCATTTCTTTCATTTACAGCAACAACGAACTAACACGCAACAACAAGAATAATAGAGTTAACGATAAAGGTCGGACGTATACAAAATATCCGTCAGAGATAGATTTGCACCATAAGAGCACGTTCTATGACCAGCACCGCCACCATCATCTCGATGAGGATCATTTTGACGAAGAGGTACGATTATAAAACTGTCCAGTAAAGTGATTTTCTGAAAAAGTTATACGTTGGTTTCTATAAGACATTTACATTATGTAATTTATACGCATTTTTTTGTAGTTCAGAGTTCAAGTTTTATTTTAAAAACGCTACTGTAACAGATACTTTTCAGTCATGACAGAGACGTTTGGATAGAGAGAATGAATAAAACGGATATTCTTCTTAAAAAAAATCACGATAACTAAAATGTCACATATGTATATAAATATTGCGTGATTAAAGTTACCCATTTTTAGTTACCTAGTTTTTTATCCGAAGATTTAACATTCAGTGTAAATTATAGTTTTTTAAATATCATTTGAAATTATAATTTAACATTAGCATTTAAATAGTTAATATTATTCTCAAATACTTAATCATGATATTCATATAAAATGTACATTAATATTGTATTTATCCCTATTTCCTATTTTGGATATCAAAATAGGTTGGGATTAGTTTCTGAAATATGATCAAAATTAAATTTTATTTTATAAATACACTGATGACGTGCACTGAGATTTGAAATGTTTCATTTAAAAATACTTATTTGAATCGAATTGTAACTGTATCCATCAAACAAACTTTTTTTTCAAATTCTTCACGCAACGTACAATATCAACCTAACAAACATTGACAGTTCAATCTCAATTCAAATTATTTTTATGGTAACTGGACTAACTGAATATTGAACTGTCAATCTTTTCTGTACTATGCCTGTCATATTCAGAATTTTTTTGATACGATTTAGTACCATAAAAAAAAACCGATCATAAAAATGATAATTAAATACAAATAAACTTATTTTAAAAATAAATAATATTTTCAGATTTTTAAAATGTATTTTTAAAAAAAATATTTTCTAAACACCTCTTGTAATTTAAAATCAGAAAGATTCACTGTTTACTGGAATAATAGAGAATGCCCTTAATCGTATTTTATAAATTGTGTATTTTTTTAATGTCATGCATTTCGTTTGCATTTAAAATAAAATTATATTTGGGAGTTTTATAATTACCTTACATAAAGAAAAAACTAATACTAAAAAAAACTATAACAACTGAAATATTAAATAACAATAAAAAAATTTAGAATTCTGTTAAGTAAATTTTCTAAAAATGATTCTCTACTAAAAAATAAATTACATCTATTATCAACCAGAGTTTGTTTTATATACAACTTGTGGAAGGTTGTGGATAATTATTAAAAAGTAGTTTATATTTTTTCCTATTGTAACTACTATTACTCTATATTAGATATTTTCGTAAATATTTAAGAACACTTTAATAGTTCCTAATTGATAGATACGATCATTACCAATATCTATTAGGTTGGTAGAAAAATAATTGCGGTTTATAATCTTCATATTCATATACAACTTTATACATTATTTATTTGAAGCGGTCCAGAACTGATGAATGGTTAACGCCTAACTTTTGTGGAAGTTATCGAATTGTTATGCATGATTATGATTCAACTAACGCCTTACGTTGCACCGTACGTTTCTTAACAGTCCTCACACCAAAAGTATCGTTTAATTAACGAGCAGTTTCTACAGATTTATCACCAGTTTTGGACTCAAAACTGGTGGTAAAAAAATGTTCTTATTTGCTTCTTTTCCATTTTTAATTTAATTGCCCAATTTGAATCGAAATTAATAATAAAACCAATGTCGATGTTACCAAAATACAGACCAAAAAATACACTTTAAAATGATATTAACACGGACACGATGAAATGACACTTTCATTGAAAAAAATACGATTTATCCAGAAAACGAAAACCGCAATTATTTTCCTACCAATCACACACACACACACACACATACATATATATATATATATATATATATATATATATATATATATATCATCCACATCACATTAAAGATTGTATACTGAATAAAAACCTATTGAAAATTATTTCAACTGAAATTGTTCAGTGCTTTTATGCACACATTTCTAATAAATTATTTAAGTGCTTTAATATTTTTTGACTTCAAGGTAATAATTATTGTTGCATTATATCCTATTTATCTACATTTTAAATCTTACTTTTCTTATTTTGTCTATAATTTCTGTTTATTTTGATATTTCATTTATTTTTTTCAACCTCTTGCTGTTATTTCTAACATACATATTATCATGATTCTGTGCTGTCTAAAATCATTGTATTATATTACCATTGGGGACTCGTATTTCACTTCCGTGTGTAAAAAAACAGGACACACACGCACACATACATTATATATATATATATATATATATATATATATATATATATATAAATACATATAATTTATGAATAGGAAACTAGTTTTTTAAGCGCTGTAAAAAATGAATAGACGACTAAAGCCTATATTAAAAAATTCTAATAACATTTGTTGAAAGTTCAATCTAGAAAGTGTGCAAGTACTGTGAATTATTTTAAATGTTTTAATTTTTAAAATATTCAAATTTCTTAGTTCAAAATAAAATATATGACAATAATATTTATAAAATAGATACTTTTATGTGATATTTATTTCAAGAATGTATTTAAAATGATTAAAGACCTTTTTATTAATATCTCATTATACTAAAAACCTTATCTACATTTTTATTTAACTCGGCCAACTATATAAAGTGTGAAACCTCTATTCAGTCTCACAAACCACTATTCAGTCTCAACATTATTCAGTCTCTAAATTGATATCATGACATAAAACAAACTAGTCTCTGGACAAAGTATTATCGTCACGTTAATATAATCTAATGTCTCATTTTCCGGTTTCTGAATTCAAGAAATACATATTTCAGATACAATCAAACGTTCCGCCGACATTACGCCGGTCGAGGTCGTTGGCAGTGACACGAGAAGACATCTACACGGACTTGAACATTCAACATCATCGCGATGATGGTAGCGCCAGTAAAAGGCGATCACAGCTGATTCCGAGGGCGAGGTTGATCGATAAGGGTTCCTTTAAGGAGAGGTAATGTAATGCGGCAACGTCGTCGTCGTTGTTTTTAATTTTATGATCACGTTTTGCGGTATCGTCGAATTCTTATAAGCTTTACGTATATACGTATGAACATATATATATATATATATGTATACATACATACATATACGCATGGATTTACTATTATAAGAAAAATATTAAGTACTAACTAATACATTGGGAAGACATTATTTGAAATAGATATATAGCGTCGATAACCCCAAAGTTCAATATTAAGTGATATATGTGTGTAATTCAATTTAATTATTTCAATAAATTATCGTAAATTCTAATAGTATTTTAGAAATATTACAGATTTATATCAAACACGAATGTATTTTGTTATATATATATATATATATATATATATATATATATATATATATATATATATATATATATGTTACAAACTGGCCAAATTACAATTTCCTTTAAAACAAAAATTTACAATATATAAAATTTAACACATGTACTATACAAAATTATAAATTTCCTTGAAGTTTAAATGATAAATTAAAATTTTATCAAAAGTTGAATCATCTAAATGAATTATCTTGAATTGGTTTTATATTTTAAGCAGCACGAAAAATATCTTTAAACAGAAAAAAAGTTATCAAAACTCGATTATAAAACAATTTAAGACTGTTTCCTTTCAAAAGCAATCATTTACATTAACACAACGTAAACGAAATAATTATTTTAGTTTGTATATGTGCATTTATGAATCTGAAAAAATAAAATTTTAAAGAGATGTAAAGTTAAAAATAAAAAAGTTTTCAACTTAACGATGAGCGAAATTAAAACTGAATGACATCTGTACATTATTTAAAAAATACGAATTTTCACTTCGGGTAAAGAACTTTTATATAGATAAATATAAATATCAATCATTAAAAGTGATTGTATGAAAATTTATGTTATAAAAAAATGAAAAGAAAACGAAATATTTAAAAAGAATAAAAATATTGTAATACTAAAAAATAACAATTTTTTAACTGTCTTTTTTAAATTATTCAAAATAATGCTAAATGTTTTCAACAGCTATAAAATGCGTATGTATATTATACCATTGATAATACCGAATTGTTAATGTTAAGTGTCTATCACTTTTAACTACTAACAGTTTGTCGAAATAATTTTTTTTAAACAAATTATAGTACTTTATTCACTAGTTTATACGGTGATTTATTATATGAAAACGTTTATCTAATAAAACATCAATTCCAACATGTATGTGTGTTCAAGTATTTATGTATGCATATACAGACATACATATATATATATATATATATATATATATATATATATATATATATATATATATATATATGTACGCATGTATGATTATATTTATACATATAATAATCTTTCGATTTCACCGAATAGTTTTAGAAAATATAATTCAAAAATTAAGTCAAGAACATATATATTTATTGTGAATGTATAAAATAGTAATCGTTTTACTTATTTCAATTGATTTGTTTTTCAAAAAAACTTTTTTAATTTTGTTAAAATAAATCTAGAGAATAGGGTTGAAGTTTCACTATTGGGGTTTATTTTTGAACCAAAATCAGCTTTACTGACAACACTGAATGAAAGAAAAGTTATGATGAAGAATTTACTTATATGATCATAACTCAGTTTTTTTACGATGTACATTTTTCCCAACAGTTTCAAAATATTCTTTTGGAAGTATTGGTTGAGCGTCTCTTCCGCTAGATGATACTCAGGATGCACAATACTTTTAGTGTCGAAAAATACAAACAATATAGTCTTTACCTGAAACATGATATTCTTGTTCTTCGAGATCAGATAAAGATGATCGTTATTTAATGGAGGCTTTGGCTTTTGATTTACGGGTCGTACTGAAATACTCATGAAAAAAATTATATTGTACTGTAACCGTAACCTTCAATAACCTTCTTTAAAAGGGTGAACATTTTGATATGAATACGTTTCTTCAAATGTCTTGTAAACAGTCGTAACACAAATATTATTTATTCAAATCGAAGAACATTTGTTGGAACCTGGAAATACAACTCTCTAAACTGCTTGATTGTGGAAGGAATATTGCGTGAAGTAATCTTTAAATCTCTTCTGTCTTACCACATTAAGTATATATATATATATATATATATATATATATATATATATATATATAATGATTATTAATATATTCAGAGATAATAGATGAATATATTAATAGATTATTAATATATTCATAGATAAAGTTGCAGTATTATCAATATGTTAAGTTAAATTACTTTGATATTCTTTATAGCATAAAATAATTGTAGTAAGCTAGCTTTAAATGGTTAACTGCTAAATATTGAACTATTAGTTTTTAAGACAGCTTTACTTGCCTTTTCGACATGTATTATTTAATTTAACACAAAAATTAATCTATCAATTTTTTTTATTCCAATTCTTACATAAAATTTAAAAAACCGAAGTAAAATAATATAACTTGAACGTAAGTTCGAAATATTGTTTAAATTCTTTAATGATGTTATTGAACATTAATTTGATAATCTAAGTTAAGGGTTGTTGTCATATATATATATATATATATATATATATATATATATATATATATATATATATATATATATATATATATATATATATGATTTATAACTTTATTTTTTTAAATATAATATTTTAAAATTCAAGTGTAAATTAACTTGTTAACTGAAGTATTATAACGTGTGAAAAATAATATAAGAAAATATATGTCTTGATCTATAAATAAGCTTTGAATCTGGAGTACATTTGTATTACGAAACTTTTTCAAAACGTATTTTTATGTTAACTGATGATATATTTCATACTTTATATCCTTTTTTAAATATATATTTATATCAAGGTAACTTTAAACGCAAATTTATGTCCATAGATAAAAATTTGTTGTACAGTAAATACATCATAAAACCTTAAAATCATGTGAAATATTGCCAACCCGTAAACGCTTTTATCTAATGCCGCTGTAACTACTGTTCTCGTTTTCAATTTAAATAACAAAGAGTTTTAATTACAATGTAGCGCAGATAAAGGTGCGTGTTCATACGCATGTATACATACATATATATATATATATATATATATATATATATGTATGAAATGAAATTTGGCAATATAACTGTAACGATATTCATATCATCAAAAATCCAATCGGACAGTATGTAGCGAATAACTTTATACTTAGGTAACGAAATGAACACAATGTTACATGATATTAAGTTACTATCTCTGCGTGAATTATTTTATCTTTTAATAAGAAACGTGGCTGACGTGTAAATTTAATTTTAACCAAATTGAATGTTAGTGTAATTTCGACCATCTTACACCACCCATAAATATATATACAAGAATATATACAGGCACATAAATACAGATATTATTTATTGTCAAGATATAGTCAGGTAAACATATATCGAATAGAGTAAACTATTATTATTATATTTTTACAAACGTATTAATATTAATTTCACTGAATATATATATACGACAAAACGTATTCTTGACTGTATAAAGTTATTTGAAAACTTTCTACATTTGTATTCCCGCAGAGAACACATTCTGGTATTCTGATTGCACAATCTCACACTCAGCGTGTTTCTACTATGAAAGACACATCTAAGAAACACATATCTACAACAAACATCTAACTTTTACATGATAAGCGAGATAATACTTTTCATATACGGGCACTATGTATATGGTGAACATCTGCAATGCTCATGTATTGAAATTTTAAACACCTTGGATCATTTTGTGAGCGTTTCGAAGGCACAAATTCTTGATTAACATATATGTTAATATATATATATATATATATATATATATATATATATATATATATATATAATGTATAATACATCGTCATCACTCGTTATTTACAGAAGATAAATAGATGCTGTCTTTTTTATGTCCGTAGAAAAAGTACTGTCAATTATCTAAGCAACTGAACTTGTATAATGATAATATATTTAGATTAACATTACAGCTAACTAATAAGGCCGAAATTCGCAGAAGTTTGTGTTGCGGTGTTTCAGGTCGAAATACCATCCGCAAGAATGTGTTTTGTTGTTCAGCAAAAAAAGTACAATCGTGGAATGCGTCCACGGATTTGCAGTATTGATTTCGAAATTCTGAATTACATAATAACTTTTGACAATTAGTACGAAATACTTACTATGTATGAAATATAATGTACGTGGGTTGTTTGATAAGTTTGGTAAATTTCTATGATATGGCACTATCATTCATTTGGTAATGTCCATGGCTATCAAGTGTCGCTTTTAAAACTAACATGGGTGAAATTTCAGTCAGAAGCGACGCGTTGTCCACGCTCTACAGATGTTTGAAGTGAGCATTGTAGCAGTTTCCGCAATAAATGGAAAAAACGAACAGGCCTTTTTGCGACAATTCGTCACCGTGGATGAAACATGGATCCATCACTATACACCTGAGTCGAAGCAGCAGTTAGAGCAATGGATAACGACTGGTGAAAGTGCGCCGAAGAAAGCGAAGACCGTTTTGTCGGCTGGGAAAGTGACGGTCACTGTTTTTTGGGATTCCTAATGAATCATTTTGATCGACTAATCAACGAAGGGAAAAACGATAACAAGAAACAATTATGGAACATAATTGGACCGTTTGAAAGAGAGCTGAAACGAAAACGGCAAAGTTTGACGCACAAAAATGTGTTCTTTCACCAGGAGAACGCGCCGTCCCACAAATCGATCGTCGCAATGGCAAAATTGCACGATTTAGGTTTCCAATTGATTCCTCATCCATCCTATTCTCTGGACTTCACCACTTGCGACTTCTTCCTCTTCCCAAATTTGAAAATTTAGCTCGGTGGGAAGAAATTCTCGTCGAATGAGGATGTCATCGCCACCATTACTGCGTATTTTGCAGACTCGCTGGATCAAGTATATAGCCTTCAATGGAGACTATGTTGAGAAATAAAATCGATTTTTTCCAAAATTGACTTGCTTTTTTACCATACTTATCAAACGACTCTCGTATGTACGTGCATTTTTTTTCTATTACAGAAATATGAATGCACTATTGTATGAATAAACGTGCTGGTTGAATACAAACATACATGCTTACACACTATTCTTTTAATAAATACTTGAACATGTAATATCTGAAAACATTTAAACCGTTAAAAACAACTTAAATAAGTTTAGGAAGAATATATGTAATTAAATTATGAACTTTAGCATTACTATTTGTTATACAAATAAAAGTCAAAAATGCGTTTTTGTTTAAAACAATTTTATTGAAATTTAACAAAGAATCAATAATTACAAAAAAATATGCCTTTTTATTAAAATAAATTATTTTTGATCGCTCTTTTTTAATTACATTCATATTTATAGAAATAACCCGTTTCTTAATAATGAATCCATTATTAAAACCCAAATAGTAAAGAAAAATATTTATTATTAAACAAATATTATATTAAAAATAACTTTAATTGATTGTGTTCTTCTCAATTTTTCAGATCTCCATTTCTACAAACATTTAATCAATCACCGCCTCTATCAACTACTGAAAGTGGCGACGAACATACATCTAATGAAAATACATTTACGGAACCAGTTGCTATATCGAAAAAGTACGATCAAGTTATAATTAACTCATGGGACAACGCAGTAACACATAACTTTGTTCAGTCATATCCACAATTCAATAAATGTCCGGAACGTCCTTCAGAACAATATATAAAACAAACGCCGTACCCGAGTGAAATAGACAGCTTAGATTCTAGTTTTCGAAATAAAAGTACTAGTTATTCAAGTGGAACGAACGACGATTCAGATAACGTTTCGAGGAAATTCGAGAATAATTTAGGATTGAATTTGCCGAACTATTATCCTGATTCCAGATACGATACTGACGTTTCTCTGCCACTCGAGAATTGTTCTACTTTCGATACAAATTTTGCATTGAAGGATCAAGAATTACGTCAAGATACAAATAACAATAATCAAATTTTACCTGAAATCACTATCACAGATGAATGTGATAACATATGTGAAAAAGAAACAGAGTTTGAAGAAGTTGAAATAAATGAGGTGTTTGAATGCGAAGATTTCGAAAAGAGTTCAAACAAAGAAACCGAAAATGAAGTGAACGATAATAAACATACACTTTCTACTGTTGATATCGAATTAAAAGAAAATCGTAAAAATTCTTGTTCAGATCAATTCGAACACATTGAATTAGAACAAACAGTATTGGAAAATAAAACAAAATCGAATATACGCGACGAAAAAGTGATATATGCGAAAATTAATGTTAATAAACCAGTAATTGTATCAACTGATCTTAAATTAAATGCTTCTTCTAAAAAACAAGAACAAATAGAAGACTCGGCAAAAATTAACGAATCAACTAATGATAAACTAAAAGATTATCAAAAATCTAAAACGAATCAGAAAACAAAAAAACTATTAAATACTAAATTGATATCACGAGCCGTATTCGGAAAATCTGCCACTAAACGAGAATCTGATGCCGATCAGTTGATTTCAACTGAACCGTACGTAACAACTTATTTAGAAAACCAATATTATTCGTTACCAGACGTGACTGTTGGTAAAAGTTTGCGTAAATGTGAACGCATCGACGCGAAATTGCGACAGATTGATCAGGCAACAGCAAATCAAAACGAACGACTTCATAAACAAAATTCAAATAATAATCGATTTGTCGTTAACATCGGTCAACATTTAGAGAATTCCTCTATAGTTAATGTCAATTCTACTGAAGAAGTGCCGATTAAATTTGAAGTAAGATTATCTACGATTGATGTAGGTGTCGACAGAAAAAATATCTGTATTGACAAATGTAATGTACCGAAACCGATAGAAATTGCACAGAAGTGTAAGATATCTACGAATAGTAATTCTGAAAAGAAATCACATATCGATATTCAACTTGACACGTTCAAGGATGAAATAAATCTACGTTCTATTTCCAAACTTGACAATTCTTCAAAGCAGCATTCTGAAGATAAAGCTATTTTGTTAACCGAGGAATATAATTCAAAAATTAATCAAATTACTAGTGAAGATTATTTGAATTATCACACCGAGGATTTAAACTATGAAAAAATAAATGAAACAGAAAATGTACATCCTAATGAAACAATTTTACAGGATCACATAGACACCAGCACTTTACATCGATACGCCAAAAATAACCAAAAAAACAATTCACGTAGTAGCATCACTAAATATTCATTCTATCATGGAAAAGATAAATCGAATAAATCTGATCTGAAATCTTTTAAAGAAAAAGATAGCCAACATATTTATATTACTACGAACGAAATGCCAAGACCGCAAGTGTTGAATATTATCGATAAGAAAGTTTCAGACAACAAGACACTCGGCTCGCCGGATAAATTTCAAGAAAATGGAAGTCGTGTGATTGATGCGAATCAAGCGAAAGAGTTCGAAGAAAAGTTAACTTCAGTAAAATGTTATTGGGATAAAATGATGGATAGAAGTTTAAACACGGATAATAAACAGTCTCAAACGATCACGACATCGATACCACTCGAATATAACCGAAACGGGATAAATAATGAACAATGTTTAACTGAGAATGAAGATGTTTCGTACAAAATATTACCAAAGATTGCAGAAGAAATGACTAGACTTAAAACGGATATCAACAATGACTGCGATTATAACGAAACGAATACACACAACGAGATAACAATTTCTCATGTCGACGATGTTCAAGCAGATAACTGTATAGAAACATTAAACGATATCAAAGACAATAAAATTAAAATCGAAAAAGTACGTAAAATATTTGAAAATATTGACGAAATAAGTGATGATAGTAAGAACGTTTCTGAACCGGTCAGTCAAGTAGAACAAGTCAGAAAAATATTCGAATCTATACCGGAACCAGTGCAAGAAGAATCAAAAATGGGCGCGTTTGTAAAAGAATCGTGCTCATTTTTTGAACGTGCTTACGGAACTCTGAAGAAATCTTTCAGCAAACAACGAATGAGTCTTGAAAATATATTTGAAAGCTTAAATACGGACGTCGAAGTGTGTGACAGTAAACAGTCGGACCTTGGCAGATGTGTTTCCCATTCGACGGAAAATCTAAATGACAACGAGCACGTGCCGGTTCGCAAAACTCGCAGTTACGACGATTACGATGAACAAGAGTTCGATCACGTACGATACAGAATTATGAAATCGAATTTGTTTCAAAAGAATATATTCGGAAGTTATAATAAAAAAGAAGCGCAGTTCGACGGTTTGATTCAATATCTTCAAGATTACAGTTTCCAAGAGTTATTGAAAGACAACAATGTGATTATTATAGAACCGGTTCGAACTAAAGTCGAAAGAAATCAAAAAAAATCTACAAAAAATACGAATAATAAATCTGATATATCAATGACGAGTAAAAAAATATCTATAGCAAACACATCAGAGTGTACTAAAGGTAAAAATAGAATGAATAGTATAAGAAAACATTTCTTCTATCATCCGATTCGTGTAAATAAGGAACTGATAGAAGAAGAATTGCCCGATCCTGAAACAGTTCGTAAGGTTCGTATTTTCTTTGAAAAGGAATTCGGAGATCAAAACAATACGAAACTAACAAAATCTCAAAGTAACAGAGATTTAACAGAACCGAAAGCACCGAAGGGTCGTAAACGTGTACTGAGATATTTGACTGTTGACACTAATTTCGGTAAATGGGATTCTGGAAGTTTATCGAGTGGCGTGTCAAGTGGTGGTTCTATAAGTGATTTTGATTCGCCAAAATTACAAAACGAAAATCTTTATTCGAGCGAAGAGAACATATGCGATTCAAGTACAGATAATTGTAATGATGTTCATGTTGTGAGTCAAGACGTGCTGAAAAAAATCCGCGAATGTGGAACGTCGATTACATATTACGGAGGGAAAGTTGTAAATTCACAAAGTGGTCCCGTGATGACGAACGCAATCATGGAAGAAATAAAAAATCTACAACAAAATCCCAAGACGTGCAACAAAAGTACGATAAAAACAACTATCAAACAAGATAAAAAGCACGTACTGACGACACTAAATGAGAAAAAGAACGAAATGAACGACACATTAAAACAAATGCCGTTGAAATTAAAAGAAACGTACCAAGGGGTGAAGTTTAAATTAGTGAAATCGAATAGTTGCAGCAGCCGTTTAGAATTAATCGGTACCGAGAAGACGAATCGGTTCGCCAATAAAGTTTTCGGACAGAAGCGGAAGAGTTGCGGCGACGTGAAGATCGTACAAGAGATAGAGAAATTAAAGAGCGCCGACGGTACATTTAAAAACACACAATGTTACATCACTAATTCAGATGTGAAAATTAATGACTGTACTGAGCGGGACGAAACGTTCGGCCATAACAACAACATGAGTTTAATTGTTGAAAATAACAACGAGAATGCGACTGAAACGGAAACACCGACATCGGACGGATTTATACAAGAAAAAAGTGAACGGAACGAGAACGACAACTCATATAGAACAGATATAATAAATGACGAATACAGTGATTCGATTTTGCATTCAACAGACAATGATAAAGGAGAAGTGAAGTATACGGAACAAACGAAAATAAATTTTGATTTAAAACATTATCAGAATCAAAAGAAAACACCAATCGAAATATTCGGTGGGATGGAATTTGAAGAGTTTGAAGTGGCCGAATGTTTTCATGATAGTTTAAATTCTAGACATGAAGATGATAAAAAGTAAATACTTCTTGAACATTTAAACTTGCAACGAAATATATATATATATATATATATATATATATATATATATATATATATACATATATTATAACTATTATTAAATTTTATTAATTTTATATAAATATTTAATGTAATCGCCATCGAGTCATACGGAGTGTATGTATGTATGTATGTGTATATGTGTGTATGTATATATATATATATATATATATACATATATATATATATATATATATATATATATATATATGTGTGTGTGTGTGTATTAAAGCTGGAAATTAGGATCTTCTAAACTCTGATGTTAAGTAAAAGTCAAACTGCGTTACTTATTACTTGGTTCGCTTAATATCGGATGTGATAAGTAAATCATTGAGGAAATGACAAAACCAGACGCATTGGAAGATAAACATTATTTAAGGACAAATCGCTTCGTAATTGTGAATAAATTGCTTTTTCATCGATTTCATTGATTTGGTGCAAGTGCAAGTGAACTATACATTTTTTAATAATAGATGCTCGCTATCATATTTAAATCGTATAAAAAAGTCATTTGGTTGTGGATATTGTGTATCTAATTCTATGTATTATTTATTAAATATAATCATTGTATTCATATTCGTTTATTGATTTTTACAGACAACTTAGAACTTGAAGTTAATATTAATCGGAAACAAATTCAAGTATTGAAAATAATCGAAAGGTATTATAGTACTAATCTATTTTTATGTTTTTATTTATCAAGTATATTATATTATAAATTTTTTTAAATTATTGTACGTTTTGTAAAAAAGCATTTTTTAAAAAAGTACAATCACGGAAACAAAAAAAAGAATTTAGAAGAATAAAACAAAGTATAATAGAGAAATTATATGAGGAAAATTTAATAACTTTTTGGATATTTGGACCATTTTTGGAAATATTTGAAACAAATTACATTTAAATGTGTTTTTATCTGATTATTTTCTGAAAGATCTGCATATTACAGAAGTTAATTACTAATTGCTTGATTAGATTTTTGAAAAAAATATTTAAATAGTTGAATATTATGAAAATATTTGTTATAAAATTTAGACAGAAATGATATTAAAAAATACAAATATTGCTATTCGTGAAGTTACAATTTATTTATAAATTTATACGTTTACTTATGATAATAATGAGGCTATGAATTTAGCATTTTATACAGCTAAATCAAATTAAACTATCATTATTTATCTGTTTTACTTTAATAAAAATACAATAATTGAAATAAAAAAATATTTCGAGATATTATTTGCTTCAAGAACAATTACAAAATAGTATACAGAAATATTTTGTTCTGCAATTGCACAAATATTTTTTTTGTTAATGTATTCTAAAACATTTTTTTATGATGGTTACGATTGATTTTAATATGCATTTATTTTTTGGGTTACTGTGCTACATCTGTCAATCAACAATAGTTATTAATCTACTGAAGATAAAACTGGTATCAATGTTGGTAGTAGCAGTTTTTAAAAAAATCCAATAATAGAGATAACTGTAAATATAAACGAATACAATTGTAATTATATTAACGGATTATCGACATATAAACAACTTATATTTTATAGAACTGTAAATTCATAGTATTGTAAAAAATAACTGTTTTTGAAATGCTCTTTTCAAATATTCGTCACTGTTAAAATAAATTTACTAAAAAAAGAATTTAAAAAGGATTAATAATTTAAAATTATTATTTATTTATAAACATTTACTTACATGAGATTAAATGAACTTTTTTAATACAAATTATTCATGAAAATGATGCTACATCGAAATTATTTTAATTATACAGAAGAACGCACTACCAGAATATTGAATTATGAATTAAAAATTGAACTTTATGTCAATAAAAATGGAAATGACGCTGAATAAACGGTGACCTATATAATTTAATAGTTTTCTGTACGAACGGAATTTATTCCCTACACTCCTAAAAAAATATAACCTGATGTTTATCAAGTTACGAGAAAGAGAAACGGTGTACACAGCACTGCATTTATCAGATGTCTGTGCAAGTCGAGGAAATCAAGTCATCTGCAGTAACGGTAAACGTGTTTCAGAATAGAGGAAAGTGCTCGATGTGAATGTTTAATATTCTGGTCTACACGTCGGTTGAATATAACGTAAACAAGGTTAAGCGAAACATACAACAAAATATTTCCAAATGTATATGAAATAGTTGCGTAAACACGTTTTTTACGTGTCTCTAATTCGATTATCTGATGGTATTAAGTATTATTAAATACACTTTTTTTCTGAAGTTGAAATTTTTTATACACTCACAAACACATCTATAAACTTTTTATTATTTCAAGATAAGCATTAAGATAAAATGGAATAAAAATTGAAGTACTTTTTTAAATGAAACGTTTCAGAAAATTCACAAAGAAGCTTAAGTTTCGACAAAGTTTAAATATGAAAAAAACTGCGAAAAAGATTTATCGTTAAAACTGCTTGAGAATATTTCATCAGGAAGCGTCAAACAAGTATGGATCTCAGGTGTGTAATATATATATATATATATATATATATATATATATATATATATATATATATATGTTATATATGTTATATATGTATAGGTAAAGAGATATTTTTTGATTTTAAACATATTTTTATACGAAAACGACACATTATGACAAATACAAAACAAGAAGATATTTACGTTTTTCTTTTCTGAAAAATAATGTATGTATTATCATGAATATAAAACAAATGTTTACAAAACGACACGTGTTTAAGAGATATAAAGTTCCTGTCAAGTGCAAATTAATATATTTCAAACATAACAACTTTTTTATAATCTATTGATCGATAAAATTAAACTTAAAACGAGTCCAATAAAATAAAAAATACTATAACTAAACGCTCTATTAATATTAGTCGTAAATAAAATAAAAATATAGTTGTTAGAAAACCATAAAAAGCTAAAATATACTTTTTATAACTTGTGCTTGATTAATTTTATTAGTTCTACTTGTATAATATTTACGATACTGTTATTAGTTTTATAAAGAATTGTATACTCGTATCAATTAAAAAAGAGCTATATTATTATTTAATATATACTTTTCAAATATCTTCCTCAAATTTTTTAATAGATACATATTTAACAACCAGTTCAAATGATCATATAAACATAAAAATGTTTTTCAATTGAGACTTCATTTTTTCCCCATATATTTTTAATATAAATAAATGATAGTATAAATTTAGAAATAGACTTTAATAGCATCTTAAGTATTTTTATTTCTAGAATGCAAATAAAATGACAGAAATGTACAAGTATCATTTCACAGTACATCAAAATCTGAGAGCGTTGCCAAATATTACATTTTTTCTGCCAGAATCTATTCATAGATTCGTTGGGAACTGCTAGCAAACTTTTACAATATCTGACATATGTACTACGAATATATGTTCTATTTGACAGGTTTGACTTCTTGTTATGTTCAATATGTGAGTTCTGTTTGTACAATCTTTTGTTATTGTCAATGAACAAGATATACTCTTTTATTACGCTGGTGACAAATTGATTACTTCTTTAATAGAAAAGAATATTGACTCTTTTCAAACAGTGTTTTAAAGGTAGAGTTATATAACTTAAAAACGTTTCTACATTGTTTATAAAAACGGATGCTTTACTTTGAGCACTGAAATATATTCGGGATATTTATATGTATTGATAGTATATAATCGTTTTATAAGTTTGTAATCTCATATATATATATATATATATATATATATATATATATATATATATATATATATATGACAGACTTGACACTTTCGACGATTATACATTTAAAATTGGCAATTTAGTGCTGTTGCATTTATTAGTACCAATTGAAATTACTAACAAAACTGCGAATTAATAAAAGCCAATGTACTTTTATTACTACAAATAAACTACAAATTATACCATTGCTTTAAAAATGGTTTAAGTAAGTAGAACGTTTACTGTTAGCCATTAAAATAGTATATACAAAAAAGTATGTGACTAAATCAAATGAAAACACAACTGTAAAGTGTGGGTAACGTGTTCTATCGATATTTGTGCTATATTCAACAGAATACCAAAGTGTTTATATATCTATTAACGAAATAATTGCGACAAACTAAAGATATTTACAATATTGAAAAATATACCGACTTCAAGATTTTTCTATTTTATAACAGCCAGATATATATATTGTAGACGTTGGGCGAGTTGTCCAAATAACAATGTCATTCTATAATTGAAGAAAAGAAGGATCATATACATAACTTTGTGTGTAGATATGTACATATTATATTTTCTTAATTCATACAATTATGTTTTTATATATATAAAAAAATAAAACTGACTTTTTGCACATTATTATTGAATTATATTTAAATTGATGTTTTCAAAATTAATGAATAACCGAAAAGGATTTGAGACAATCGAAGTATTTTAAACAAAATATTTTTATTTGATATTTGATCACCGTTAACTAAAAAGGATTCTTTACAATAAATTATTTCATATTTATAATTACACAAACTGATTATATATTCGATAATTTACCTTCTTCAACTATTTATTTCGCATTAACTACAACTTTCAGTGGTTAGAAATTATTATACAGCAGTGTGATTTAAATTAGCTGCAGTTATCCGGTTAACATTCTTATCTTCGTTGTACTACTTTTCAATAATTTATAATAATATAAATGTTCTTTAACTTTTCATATCTGACTTATCTAGAATTATGTAGATGGATATATATATATATATATATATATATTAATACTTGGGTGTTTAAAGGTGGTTTAAAGGTACGTCAACATATGAGTGTACTAAGAAAATTATCAAAATATTATTAAAACTTTTATGTACTATTCTTCAGTCTTTAGATATATACATACACACACGCGTGTGTATATATATATATATATATATATATATATATATATATATACGGTCTTTATTTGTCATATCGATGAGTACCTTATTACTATTGTCATAAAAGTGTAATAATATTTTTATATCTGGTAAAAGACGTTAAAATCTGAGTTTAGGCAAAGTAACATTGCAGGTAGTGTAAAAAAGATAGCGAGCGGAGATTGAACTTCTTACTTCCATTCGGTTGAATGATCAAAGCGTGTCGGACTACTACTGAGACAAATTCTGTAAAAAGGATGATATTGCATTTTCGTGTGATTCTGTCAGGTAAAAAGGCTTACGTCGGTTTACCGTATGGCACAACGATTCTTTCCTCCAGTGTACAAATGGAAACGTTTTCCAAACGCACAGTAACGTGTTACAAAAGATACGCTTCTTACCTTTTTCATTGACACTCGTTCTCTCCGCTATGTACGCACTCGTGCAAAATCTTCTACTATTTGTTCTCCACCGTCGGGTATTCTGTTAAAAAAGGGAATAGGTTAGTGGACTTTTTACGAATTTTCTTTATACAGTCAAGCACGATTACGAAAGTGAAATAAAAGTTTTTGGTAAACTTTTATTATTTGCAAAGGATTCGAATGCCCGCAAACAAAAATGTATATGCATGTGGAATACACGATGAATTGTTTATTAAAAAGGGTTACACTCATATTTTTTTAGTATAGATGAATAATTTAGAATACAATATGGACACAGTTGATACGGAAAACTGCAGTACATCACTAACTTTTTAAATAAATTATTGAAATTCAAATTATATATTTTCGATCTTTTTGAATAGCTTTCTTATAGATCAAGTATTATGAGAAAAATTTCTAGCACAAGATACAGTACAAGACAAACACATATTCTTCTTTTAATTACAGATTAACAGTCACGGAATATAAAACAAAAAAATGAAATAGACTGAACTTACAACACCCTCACCCACTTTCGTTGTACACCGTGAAACAGAACACTGATCATGTGACTGATATTAACTAATCAGAACCGAGATCACGAGACCGATATCGACCAATCAGAGAACTAATAGAAGACAAGTACGGCGACTGGGCCATTTTTTAATTATAGAAAGAAATGTACATAAATGTCTTACAGCTATTCACATACTGTTAAAGAATATGTAACTTTTCAGAAAGATGTATATTTTTCAAGATTTATAAAGTAAATTCTTTTGACTGAGATTTATCAATTCTTGTCTTTGATTCAATTACTATTTACTAACATTTTATTAATAATTACGAATGCTGAATAATATTCAATGGTTTGAATTTAATAAATAAAAAAATGATATACAACAGTTGTTATAAGAAGGTATGTAACAATATTTTTTAAATAAAAAAAAAACTGTTTTCCTTTATTGTATCCATATATATATATATATATATATATATATATATATATATATATATATACAAAATGTCTGATGTCATCAGCTGTTTAATTAAGTTATTGAAGTGTATGCATACATTAGCAAATGAAGTCATTAAGAACTGAATATACTTATTACGTCATCAAGTATGTTCGACTAGTTTGATCTCTGCATAAAATCTAGTCTTTCACACTATATATATATATATATATATATATATATATAAATTATTATTTCATTGTTGATCGCTTATCACATTGTATGTTGTATTTATTTTTTATATATTTTCTCTTAAAACTGATATTTCTTGAATGCTTGTAGTTGAAACAAACACAACTAAGCATAACGAGTAATATATATCTTCCTCATAAAAAAATATTCAGTAGAGGTTTACTATAATTTTAACAGTAATAAACTATTATCTATTATTATTACTACCACTATTATTACTAAATAATAGTGGTAGTAATAATAATAGTAGTATAATTTTGACAATACTATGATAAATACAGTGTTTTGAAAATATATTGTTATTAAATACTTTTACATCTTCATCCTACCAAACATATACGAAATTTAAAGAATAGAAAATTAAAAAAATTAAGAAAAATGCAGTCTTTTCAACCGGGTACATATTAAAAATTTAGAATTAGGATTGAATTAATATATATTTACTCAAACATGGATCATTTCTTCTTATACAACTGAGTACCCAATGTTTCACAAAAATCTAAAATCCTAAACGTATCCATTATAGCAACGTGTACCTTTATTTTATTAAAAATTATAAGAATTATACCATTACAACAATAAATTTCTTCGATATAGTACTCCTAACGATACTGAAACAATTATGACCATAAATTAAAACTCCTTGATTCTTAAAACACACTCGAGAGATCTATTTAGGAAATAAAATTATTGATGTTCACAAAATTGAATGATAAAAGAAACAAACTAGAGTTTGTTCAATATACAAATGCGCATGGATTAAAAGTGAACGAAAAATAATGCATGAAATTAATACCAAGTAAATAATGGGCGTCGTGTAAAATACTTGTCATAAAAAGAAGAATTTTGTTTTTTTTTTATGGACGAAAAACACTAATTCATTTGATAAGTAAAACTGAGATTATTTTATCCAAATTGATAGTACTAACATAACAAGTACGTACTTATGTACATATAAACATACACACACAAACATATATATATATATATATATATAAAATTAACAATTTAATTGTTGATAATGAAAAGACATGTAAATAATATTCTAAAATATAATTAATAGACTAATTATAAATTATTAACTAAGTAAACAATGGCAAAATATCGCAATATTACTAATATAGATATGTGGGATATCTGTGGTAACGATATAAATATACTAATATTTATAATTAAATAGAGCGGATTAAAAGAATTCAAAACAGTTATTAAATATATTAAAAAAAGATTCAATTAACTTTAAGTAGCTGTATTTCAGATATTCTAAATAATGTGAAAATGAAAATTAAGAACAGTTGCATTATTATATATTAAGAATTATCTACATAATGAAATTTTAAAGTAAGAAAATCTATATATATATATATATATATATATATATATATATATATATATATATAATGTTTAAAGCATTGATTTTGACATATTAATTAATAAAATAAATCCTGTTATTCCTTGATATACGGTCATTTCCATACTTTAATATTAAAAAAAATACTTAAATATGTAAAATAAAATGTACATATATATATACATATATAATCTGTAATATAATTCACAAATTTATTGTTAAAATATACGAAAGTACAGACTAGCAAAATAATAATAATATTTGTGAAAATCTGATACGCTAGTAGTCCATACAAGCACGAAATAGCAATGGCAGAAAAAGTAATCTGATTGAATGTGTGTGTATGTATATATATATATATATATATATATATATATATATATATATATATATATGTCAGTTATTCCCCCAATGTAATTCTTATAAGTAAAATGTTTATTACTTTAGTACAAGTTTTAGAAAAAGACTTCATGTGAAAAAGTAATTTACTTGATAATCTTTCCTATTAATTCTATGCAAAATACAATAAAAACAGGTTTTGCTTAAGAGATTTCGATAAAATACAAATAAAATAAAAGTAGGAAGAAGAATAACATTCTGTCTGTAAAGTAAAATCATTTTTAGTTTTGTTAAGATATTTTGTGTATTTGAAACCGTTTGTCACGTAGTTGCTCTTTTTTACGTCTGATCATAAATCAAAAAACAGCGTTGAGCAGAGATACTGAACGAAGTTGGAGATAAAAGCAGTTTTTAAACTCAAAAGTGAAATATAAAAGGAAATGGTTAATGTTTTGCAAATATATATTTTAGAAATATATATATATATATATATATATATATATATATATATATATATATATATATTATGAAATTTAAACATAGAAAAAATATGAAATAAATGTAACAATAAAAAAATTAAACAAATACCGACTGATCTGCGATAATTTATAAATAAAATACTTATTCAAAATTTTCTAATACGTTCGGAAATATGTTATAGAAGTAACAGAAGATTTTTATATTGTTAAAATTTTGTATATTCCCCTACAATTATATTTGTTACAGTATAAATATATATAATTTTCTTTATAAAACCCGTATGATTCTTGAAAGTATTCAAAACCTAATTTAAAGTAACATCTCATCTCATATTCTATATTTTCTAGACTTTGATTGACCTTCATCGTTTTGGATCAGTTAAGAAAATTACGAAGAAAACATTTTCACTCCAACCCGATGTTAAAAATGCGGTGCACGATTAGATGAACAAGTAACTAAAGAAGTTCACGGATACAATCCATGTATTGGTTTCGTGACAGTGATTTTTTAAAAAAGGAATTCTGTCGTTATTTAAATAATTATTTCATTAATAATATAATTTTTCTATATTTTCAATTTTCATATTTTTTGGTGTTCATTTTGGTTCGATAGCAATGAAAAGAAATTAATGTTTACTGTATTGATTATTTTACATTCTTATATAACGTAACAAGATTGAATAAATTATAAAAAAATCATTAAAAATAATATAATACCAACAATTTAAATAATATAAACATGAAT
Source organism: Acanthacorydalis orientalis (assembly GCA_034766995.1). Classification (NCBI taxonomy): domain Eukaryota; kingdom Metazoa; phylum Arthropoda; class Insecta; order Megaloptera; family Corydalidae; genus Acanthacorydalis; species Acanthacorydalis orientalis. The sequence goes on along the minus strand of CM068322.1, from coordinate 15,957,716 downwards.
AGAAAAAACATTTTATTGTACAATGAAACAGTGCTGATACGACATATTAATATAATAAAATAATCAATATGTGAACAAACAAATCAATTTCACTTCAAATTACACACATACACACACACACATATATATATATATATATATATATATGTATATAGGATAGAATATTTGGAAAGAGGAGAATTCTAAAGACATAAACATAAATAGCTGTTTGCACGAATATTATATATATATATATATATATATATATATATATATATATATATATATATATATATATAACCTGACATTATCAAATTACCTGTCACACTTTTGAACATATATCGTAATTTACCACATCAACTAGATAAATATTATTTTTATTACAAAACGCAACGGATATATTAACTTTTTTTAATCAAATAAACAATTGCTTTGATTAAACAAATCCGGTTGATTCATTGCATGTTTGTAATTTATTTCTATGAAAATATATTAATCTCTTTTTAGTATCAAGACCGATTTTTATAACACATAAAACACATTTAAATATTCATTTTAAGATTTTTTAATAATTTTATAAATCTATATCCACGATATATAACTAGAATGATACACGTACATTTATATTAAAATTATAAATGAAAAATAATTAAAGTACGTGAAGAATTTCATATTTCCTGTAATATTTTCATATAGAATGTCGAATATACTTTCTACAATTAATAAATATTTGTATGTCACTGGTTCAGAGCAGAAGAAAATATTTCCGATAACATGTATACGAATGTTTTTGTATTCTCTAAAAGCAATCCGTGTGGTCTTCCGAGTATTAAGTAAATATGTTTTTCGCTGCAAAATATCATATAGGTTACATTTCAGTTTACTAAGTGTAAATAACATAATTTTTAAAATGGCCCGTGAGTCAATCCATAACTGATTGATAAGAGACCGCACTCATCGCTAAACCTTCGTTTTATATTCTCGTTACATTGCAGATAAATCTACACATACACACACACACACACACATATATATATATATATATATATATATATACACACACACACACATATATATATATATATATAGACGTTTACACATTGTTAATGGAAAATGAGCATTCAATGATTCAAGAATTTTTTTTCATTTAAATAGATATGAATGTAGGCGTACTTATTATTTATATACAAATTTAGACACACATCAGGCATATTATATATATATATATATATATATATATATATATACACTCTATTAAAAATATACGTGTTGTTAGAAGAACTGTTTCTGAACAATATAATTGGAATATAATAATAACTAAATGACAGGAAAATAATGAAAACAAAATAAAACGGAAATTATAATACAAAGATAATTTGAATTTCAACAGATATTAATAATATATATTTATATTTTGAGATTAATCTACTTTCAATCAAATAAGTAAAACACTATTTATATATATATATATATATATATATATATATATATATATATATAATATGAAAAATGAAATGTACGAAAAGATGCTGCAAAAGATTATAACATAATAAAACATGAATATTCATATAAATCGAAAACCATGTCACATCCCTGCATATAAAACATTATTGAAAATATAAAAAGATTAACGTGCATTTAAAGTAACGGAAAGACAAAACTCATTCGAATTTTAAATCTAGATAACATCATTTCTAACTGCATTATATCAAAACACAAAAAAAGTAATCACGATACAAATACAGAAACGGGAAAAAGCAGATATTCGTCCGGAGCTTTAAACATGACCTTGGACTGAAAATGACAACAGCGATGTTTTTTATGACAATGCAGTGTGCTCTACACATCTGGCTTTATGCGAATATATTTCACGCAGATAGTGTTAACTCAGGATTTTTTTATTTAAATTAAATCAGCAAAGCGACTGCGCTAAATAAACGCGGTTTAATTTTAAACTGCTTTCTACATTGGGTTTTGAAATCAACATCTAATTGTAAATTTATATAATATTGAAATAAATTAAATAGGTTAAAATAAGTAATATACAAATGACAAAGATTGAATGTAATTATAAGTGAATATTGCAGTTTATTGTTTGGCATTTATTTTTTGATAGAAAGCAGGTGATTTGAAATTAAAATATGATTCCAAGAAAATATTACAAATTAATTTAAAAAAAACACCGATGCTATTAATTTTTATCGCTATAAATATATTATAAAACTCCGATGAAGATATAAATACAATAAAAGCAATTTATAATAGTATTTAACAACCATTAATATTTTTTTTATCAATTGGATTTAATTGTTTTCTATTATAACAAATATACAATACTGAATATTTTAATTTCATATATTCTTACTTATTGCAAAATATAAAACATACTTATTATTTCGTTCTTTGCTTATGTATGTAGACAATAGTGTACGTTCTATAAAATCTTAGAAATAAATAAATAAACAACAAAATGATATAAACACTTATTATATTTTTTTACAATATATTGTCTGCAGTTATCAATTCGTACCAATGTAATTCATTTGAATGTTGTTTGATACAAGGAAAAAGTTCGCATTGCAGTGTAATGAATCAAATATAGAAAAAAAATACTTGAATTATTAAATTGTTGAAAACGATTCTTTTATTTTATTGTATTTTTAATAAATAATTATTATAATTAACGCTGATTTTGAGAAAAAAAGTATTGGATTATAATAATTCAGAGTAAAAAAATCACATTACATAACGTATCAAAATAAATGTGTACGCAGAAGTAGGAATAACTATAATAGAAAGAAACGTGTTTATTCACAAAGGCGCATGTGTGTTGCTCGATAAAACAGACTGCGTAAGTTCAGAAAACGACGCGATCGTTTAAAGACTCTAAACATGTGAATTTTGGCAGCATCGAACGGATCTTTTACAGTACTTCCGAGAAATGTTAAAACAATAGAAAGGAAATATCGCATGAAATGTTTCAGTTTCATGTTTTTCGGTTCACAAGCTTTTTGAATGCAGTCGTGTGAGATAAATATCGATATTTATTGATTAATAACCCTTAAAAAAGATATTTTACGATAAATTTAATGAATACGTTTTACAAGACTCATGAAGATTACGGATTAATTTTCAACATGTTCTATATAATGTGCGTTCTCGTGAACTGATTGAATGATTGATCGGTAAGGGTTACAGACAGATCGGTAAATTCGAATACCAAATTTCATTAAAATTAATTTATACAACAAGATTGAACAGAAACGGATTAAATACATAGACAGATGAAACTGATAAACAATTATTTAAAGTTTCATATATTAAAAAAGTATATTTAATTTATAAAACATTTCAGTCGTTTTATTTATTCGATAGTTAAACACATCTGTCAATTTTTAAATAAATCTGGATGTTTATGAAGGTATATATATATATATATATATATATATATATATATATATATATATATATATATATATCTTTATAAATGTGGAATCTCAAAAATGTATACCAATAACAACATGCATTTTTCTAATCTTTATTCGAGGATGTCTAAAGCGTATCACTTCAATATCTTATAAAAAGATATACTCAATTTTAATAAGAAGCGAAAAAATTCCTAAGAACTAAAAAAATATTTTTCAACGTACTATTGCGCATACATTGTTAGAAATGGCATTGATTGAAAACACTGGCAGTCAACATACAACAATTTATGCATTTTTTTAAATTTAATTACTAAAAATATGAAATCTGTACTGTTTTACAATTTATCAAATAATATATAAGTATGTACATTAATTGACTACACGAATTGTGCCTCTTTTATATTTTTTCAAAAATGTCAACAATTCAAAATTAATAAATTAATAAAACTGAGAAGAGATCATTTGGACAGCATGTTTCTAAATTTAAGTACAAATTTCAAAATTCATTCATTCCAAGTATTCTTTAAAAGTACTCAATAAATATATTCTACCTGTTCTTACCTACGAAAATAAAACATAGATTTTAAATATAAAAACATTTCAATGTAATTAGACAAAGAGAGTAATACACAGAACACGAAAACAAAGATCATTTGTAGATAAAATAGTATACAGCTTCAAATTAAAATAGGAAAGATATATTACGCGAAATGATAAACAAAAAAAATACTGAAAAAAAAAACATAAAAAAATTTCGAAAGAGGCCAAAAAACAAGTCAAATTTAAATATCAGAAAATGTATAAGGAACTAAAATATACCATCGATCAAACTAATTATTAGACTAGAAAAAAATATTTTAATTCTATTTATATTTGAATGTTGATTTTAACAGAACTATAATTTCTGATTTAAAGTTTAATATCAACCCAGAAAACGTACGACAGAGTCTGGTGAGTATCTACTCTGACTATACTAAAATATCGATTACATGATTACAACTCCACCATATTAACTTCTAGAATTATGATGATTGTTTCACAAATTATATAAAATATTACAAAATATACCAATAATTTTTGAGAGGGGTTAATGACGAAAATTAATATAAAAAATATAAATATTTTTATATGCTTTTTTTATATAATTAAGATCGCGGTTCTGCATTTAAAAAAAGCAAATAAAAATAGTCCTCACAGTGCTCACCACTATGATTATTTACTTTAATTTGTAGCATTAATTGAACAAAAATAATAACACAAAAAATGATTAAAAAAGAAAAAAAATAATTTATTTTTGTTTAAATCTAATATATTTTAATTCAAAAAAAAAACAAATATATAAAGTCGAGTAATTATAAAACATATTTTCATAAATATACACTCCTATAAACCATTTTATATAAAACGATAATACTTTACAAATGGATAATATACATAAAGACTTTCACGACGACAGCACAGTATATTTAAATTAACCAGTTTATAATACAAGATATGAAATGTATGTCCACTCATTCAAGAATTCAAAGAATATGACATCAGATAAAAGCCAAATCTTCTGATTGTATGTCGTTGTACGATCACTGAGAATGACGTTTCGACTCCACTGAATATACGATTGGATTGAATATGTAATATTAAAAATAAATTTAAAAAAACCGATGGAAATAAACATTGGAAATGCATTTATGTTTGTTTGTTTTCTAAGAATTTCTTTTTTCGGTTTTTGTTTGTCTTTTCTGTTTTTCTTTATAACTTTTATTTCAAGTATAAATATAAAACTGTATACTCATCTTTAGATGATTTAAAAAATTAAATATAAAAAGTTAAGCAGACGCTGACCAGTGAATATACTAAACAGCATAAGTAAATTCGTTTCATAATTAAACAATTCAATTTCTTTTAGTTAACAAAATATTGAACATATATAAGTTATCAATATAAATGGAAAAAATTAAAATAGAACTTTTACAATTTATAAATGATTTTCGAATATTTTCCAATGACCGTTAAAAAATTTATATTTTTTCGTGAATTTATGGAATATAAAATTTATTATTAAAAACAATAACATTACAACATTATTTAATTGGTCAGTTGTATTTTTTTATAAGCAGAATTATATATATATATATATATATATATATATATATATAATTATATATATATATATATGTATATACATATGTGTATGTGTATGTATATTAAAAATCTTGTACATAAAAACAAAATAATGAAAAAACGAATACAAGTAACAATACAAATGATAGGAGCGATGCTATAAACGAATGAACTGTTCAGACATGTTTTAAAAGGTTTCGCAATAGTGATTGTAACTTGGACGATAAAGAATGAACTGGAAGACATATCGATGTCAATAATGACGAAATATCTACGTTAATTGAAAATAACTAACGTTACACAACTCGAGAATTGCTGATGTATTAAAAAAATTACAGAAAACAGTTGCATTGTTTAAAAAAAAGCAAATACAGTCAAGAAACAATTTTCAATAATATAACATTTGATTAAAAAATGTTAAATTGTACACACAGCCAGTTAAAATAACTTGAAATTTATTTTAAGTAACGAAATTATATTAAAGATAACATATTAATCTAATTATTTAAAAATAGGTTTCAAGTAATTAGCTTTTAATTTATTATTAAAAATTTATTTGAATATGCATTATTTTTAACAAGCACATAAATAAGAAGTGCGTTTGATTTGCAGTTGTGAAAATTAAAACAAGGTATAAATAGGGTGAACAATTATCACACGATCAAATTGATTTGTATCGAAAAAGATATTATGCGGTGTATTGTATATAATGAATAAGAAAAATATTTTTATTTTAGGTGTATTCATAGTGAAGGATTAAAAGTATAATTATCAACAATCAAGTTTAATAAAGACCTCCAGAAAAAAATAAACTATTCACACACTTCACGTATGATTTGTCCTAAAAGCAGTTACCTCAATTAAAAATCATTTAAAAAGTCGTTTCCATAAAAACATTTGAAGTCCCATAAAAGAAAAAGATTAGATATAGTGTAGACATACAATATAATAATACATTAAAGAAAAGAAAGAAACTTAAATAGACAGTTGTACTGGCAAACTCCATGTGACCGCCATGGATGTATCGACGAACGATAATATCTGCCATGAGGTTCGAATATTATATTATATATTTAACTGAAAATGTATTTCATACAAATTTCTTTTTACCTTTAAAGTATGATTTTAAAAATGGTATAAAACTATATATTCTTCTTCGTATAACTTTTTTTCTCTTTGTATTGTATTATGTGCTATACTTAAATAAACATAATAATATTTAATATTAAAAAATTTTTAAAACTATCACGATCTGTTTTACTTCCATACACTTTTTATTAGTCTTACTGACAAATATTCCCGTTTACAGCTGATAAAATATAATACATTTATGTATTCTATACAGTTATTAATTATAAGAATGCATCATTTTCTAAATATAAAGCAATTCAAAAACTTGATAATAAACTCTGTGGCATATTAGGTCATTCCCATTTATGTCGACCCTGATTTTTTCACTTTCTATGTGCATATGTATAAGCGTATGAGACTGTCTGTCTGTTTGTCTGTCTCTGTTGTATGTATGCATATATATATATATATATATATATATATATATATATATATATATATATAAATATATATATATATATATATAGGTATATATATATATATATATCCATATAATTTATTTCATAATTACATTGTACAAACTGATATGTACTTTTTAAATAATTACATTACACACTGTATGATCATTAAAATGTAAGTTGTTGACTCGTATCTGATGACCTTCATTGATGTCCTGAAATATTAACGCCAGCATTTTGTACACCTTGCGTATTGCATATAAATGGCAAATGAATGTTAAAATCAGGGAATTAGCATAATAATAAATTTTAATCGTATTACAGTCCTTTTTCAGAACGTATTAATTAACGAGGTATTTTTTTTTGTACTTTTTTAATATACTAATGTGTAATATTTATATATATAAATATAAATGTGTATATATATATATATATATATATATATATATATATATATATGCGTATATATATATATATATATATATATATATATACCGTTGAAAATCCGTAAATATATTCTTTTTAAAGAAGAATTTCTTGATAGTCTGAATACGTAATGCACTTTCGCTAAAATAACTCACTTTAGTTAATATAGTTTTAAAAAACGGAAATTATTACCACTAAGTTAAATGGATTCAAGATGTCAGGAAGTGGAGTGATTTTGGCGAGTGAAATTATAAAATACGTTAGATTATATATATATATATATATATATATATATATATATATATATATATATACATATATATATATATATATATATATATATATATAACCACTCATTTTGTAAAGGACTTACAATTCAGATTAAACAGCTGAAAAAAAAGAAATTTATGGGTGTAAGAACAGACAAGTGGATTAATTTTATAAGAAGATATAAAAAAAAGAATTGAAACTGAAGAACTGAGATAAAAAACTATAAAGAGTACATGAGAAAAGATTTAGCATTTAATAGAAGTACTAGAGTAATTATCAACTCCTTCACATCTTGTAAATTTTTTTCTCCGTATCGGTACATCTTCAGGAAAGATTAAAGAAACAGATTTGTATTAATTAAAAATGATCTTAGACTAAATGACTAAAACAAAGTTTTAACTGATAAAAAATGTGAAATATTTAATACAAATTATTAAATGTTCCAAACAGTATTAAAGTACACTATATTATTTTGTTAAAATATTTAAACTTCTCAAAATAATCGCTTATATTGATAAAAAAAAGATATATGTATCAAAATGTATTATAATATATATAGTACAATACACATTTTTCTTAAAATAAATAAAAATTATATTCGTGACAAATAAAATCAATAAACTGAAATATACTAATGACTTCGATATTATGCCTATATACATGATACATACTTGTATGTATATATATGTATGTATATGTATATATATATATATATATATATATATATATATATATATATATATATATATATATATAAGATATAAAAACAAAATTGTTAAATTAAAAAGTATACTCGAACATAAGGTTTCATGTGTCTAATTTAACTTATTTTTCAGTATTAGAGAACATTATACTTTTCTAAATTAAATCAATAAAACCTAATTGACCTGCTGGATGAACAATGAATGAAATACTTAAATAGCCACTAAAAAAATATTCAAATTCTATTTCTAACAAAAGTTATATGTTAAATATAGATTTAATTGAAACTAAATATACTGTGTATATATATATATATATATATATATATATATATATATATATATATTAAATTAATCTATCAAATATAATTTCACACCAGAATAATTATTAATCTTAAATTAGTTTACCTTCACGTTACAGACACTTTGTTAAAAAACCTGACGTATTTGTAATAATACAAATAAGTTTCATTCTCAACTAAAATTATTATTCTCCTATAAATGACACATTCACACTGAATTATTTAATAATTGGATTTTTTATCATTCTGGTTTCTGTTTAGAAGCATTTCGATTGTAATTCGACCATCTTAAGTACATAGATTTTTTATCTGAAAAAAATGTAGTCTGTGAGAAAATAAATAATTTATTTGCGAAACGGAATTTAGTCAGTGGAAAAATCTGTTATTGTCAAAAAATTCTGATTTTATTAAAAAGATATTTTTTATAATACAAAAAATTTAATTGAAAATTATCAAAGAAATATTTGGAAGTGGATATATATATATATATATATATATATATATATATATATATATATATATATATATATATATATATATATAATTTCTTTTCATATAATTACTAATAATCTAATTAAGATTGACGTGATGTATTAATAGTTATATGATACTATATGAAGAAGTAATACTGAGCCTATATTACTAATAAATCTATTATAATAAAGAATAAATACATTATTAATTAAATAAATAAAGTTTATAAATAAATTATTTTTTCTTTAAATTATAATCTAGTTAAAATTATTTTTTTATCATTATTTTTAAGTATTGAATTATTTTTTAGAATATAAATAAATATATTTTTAGAATACATAAAAAATGTAGACAACAAATATGTCTATATACAATTTCAATTATTTGAATTCTTTAATAAAAAAAAACATCGTTTAATTAGTAATTATTTTTACTATCTAAAAGAATGCGAAAACTTTTAAAAGAAAAAATCTTTTTTAAGTAAAACATCAGAGGAATATCGTCAAAAAGTACATTTACTATAGCAGACCAAACAGCCATGAAAAATCTTTAGGAACAAGTAAGCGGTACGAGATAGAAGAACCCATAAGTTTTACAAATAGTTCGCAGGCGTTTTACATTGTATGTGAAAAGACTTAGTAATTAGGGCAACTAGCTCTATGCGTAATACGTGATCTTTTTTCAAATGAACGATTTAATCAATTTCTTATATTTTGAGTAAAATTGTCAGTTTTTTTCTATGGCTATTTTTGAGAATTATTTATGAAAATAATTTAAAATTAATTTTAATCATTTTTAATCATATATATAAATGTCTTATTTAAAAAATATACAATTCTGTTTTCATTTCTTACATACAACTGAAATCTTGAAAAAATAACTCTTTCGTGATTAATACATTTAAATATAAAGATGATCATATATAGGTAAATAAATAAAATAAATTACAATTAAATAAAAGAGAGAAAATAAAATATTTACATATTATTTTCATGACAAATAAATTTCAAATTCTATTAACCAGAGTATTCATAAAAATATAATTTAGATAATTATTATAAATAAGTATATGCAAATAATTACACACATACAAATATATATATATATATATATATATACATCATACATACATACATAACACATATAATTGCACCTAACGCATCATTATTTCTCAAAGTAATTAAAAAAAGGTACAATTAAAGAAATTCTATTATTTAAATACGTTGTTTACAAAACATTTTGTTTCAGGCAGCCAATAGATGAAAATATAAAAAATAAAGGCTTAATACAAAATTTTAATTTAAAAAAAAGCTTCACGGATACAAAACTGTGGCGTATATAGATATAAAAATCCTTGTGTGTGTATATGAGTGTGTCTATATATATATATATATATATATATATATATATATATATACAAGTTTTTTTTTATTAAATGTGTATATATATATATATATATATATATATATATACATATACATATCTCTGTTTGAGTATATATTTACTTTTTTCAATTTTGTAATCGAATTCGAATTGAAAATATCCTTTTCAAACGGTGTTAGACCGACAAACTAACTAACTACTAACTCGTAAAAGGAATTAAATTTAAATTGAACTACATGTAAGTTTTAATTAAAAAAAATACCACTATAAATAATTGAAGAATGTATACTGTTTACAACTTTAATGATAATTAAAAATCAAATATTCACAATTTTTTTCAGTTGGCTGTTAATTTCATTAAATATATATATATATATATAATTTATATATATATATATATAATTACTTTTTCAGACAAACATTTACGTGTATATATTTTCAAATGTGTATTTTTTATAATTGATATTTGTTGAACATGCATCTGTTATTTTTATTCTTTATTTTAAATAAAGCTAAATAATAAAACTGATCAATGTATTTTAATAAGTATGTGTACATTTCCTTATTTTAAATTGAAATTTATTTAAAATCAACTTATATTTCCTGAAGTAAACGCCCACAAAAAGTGATGATGCGAAAAATAATATCATAAAATATTTGATTTAAAAAAGATTAAAATCGTTTTAAGGTTGAATAATACCTTTAACGAACTATTATCATATTTATGTCTATACTGCATGATTATTTTTAGCTCATTACGTATATGTATTGTATTATTTTTCAGCTGCAGTATCAATTTGAAATAGAATTACAAATAGATGAATGTCTTGTTTTTATGAATATCTATGATTTAAATATTTTTATATTTACTCTAAAAATATCGTATCATAAAAATATCTTTTTTTTATACATACAGCCTATATATATATATATACACACACACATATATATATATATATATATATATATATATATATATATATATATTCCGTAAATAAATGAATGTGTCTGTATGCATGCCTTTGTGCTAAGTAAATTATGAACCGTGACTGCACCACACGTAATTTATGTTTCAGCAGATTTTAGAATCAGTTCGTTTTAAAAATGAATTACATAATCAAAATTATGTATTTTCAGTTGGAACCATCATGTCAATAATATTTTTCCTGTCTATTTGAACATACAAAATGAGCCAGAGTTATTAAGACTTATCAGTAGATGGAAATTAACTACTACTAAGAATGATTTCAAAAAGTTTTTCAGAATTTTAGTCAATATAGGTTTTTATTTTCAAATCTGAGGAATTGGTGAGTTCAGTTCTTTTATATCAAAAATAAATCAATATGCACCACATCATGAATTTAACAACAAAAATAGAATTTATTCAAACGGGGTTATTTTCAAACGTTTGATCGTTGATAAAAAAAAATAACGAATATGAAAAATATGTATTTTATATGAACTTCTACTAACGTCCTACCGAAAAAAATTACGATAAGCCTATATTATTATATAGGCTTATAACTACAATAAGACTGTAAAATAAGTTTCTATATATGTAAGGATCTATTAATGGTAACTTATATTGTACTAAAAGACTAAAGGCAGTATTGCAAATAAAACTTCCGGTTTTGGTCATTAGAAAAACATTTAGACTAAATATTCCTACGACAATTATCTAGAAATATTTATTTTCCTATCATATTTCACCATAATGTACCGTCTAATAAGTATATGTCAAATACTTGTAAATGATTCTGAATAGATAAGCGTACTTGAATTATGGAAAACTATACTGACAGTGAATAAGTTTTGGAAAAGTTCCAAGGATAAGAATTCTTTGCTTACAAAGTCGATAAATTACTAGAAAATGATAGACAATCACACATAACGATGTGATTTATTTTAAAAGTTACTTTCAAACAAAAAATACATACAATTTCATTAAAAAGAATACATTAGATACATTTATATGAATTGATAACAAATTAGTCTGTTTGACTTTCAGCCCACGACTATAAAGCTGAAATCGAAGAAATGCCAATCACTAAACATTTCTTGTACCTAACAACTTTCTGTAAACATGGTATTTGCTACATGTTGATAAACAACAACAATACAATAATGAAATTAGAAAAATACTAGTATCTCGTAATTTATCGAGAACATGTTAGAACATTCCTGGCACAATCTCCTGTGAAAGCATTGTTCAGCTATATAAATTTCTCTACTGCCAAATACAAGAATACAACACACGTTCTGTTAAGATTCTACACGTATGTTCAACAGCGAAACTTATCTACTATCTTCTTCAAAACTTCTATGATGTTATTACCGAACTTAATGCACAAGTGTGGAGTGAGACAAATGTGCTACGAAATCAACCGAACATGCAACGAGATATGTTTTTATCAAAGCACGAAGATGTTCGTGACAATGGGTCATAAACGTTAACAATGTAGGTGCTATTGTTCACGAAAATCATATTATACTCTCGTTGGGACGACTCAAGTGGCTTTATTGTAGAACGTAATAGAAAACATATAAATGACGAATGATAAAAAGTATGTCATATCAAATAGTAAATGAAGAATGTGAAAAGCGAATGAATATAAATGCTCTGTATTTTTTCAAAAAAGTACAATTTTTCAAAAATTAAATCTTTCGATGAAAGATATTGTGATCATGTGTAGTCAGATCTAACCAAATTGATCTGACCTGATTGTCAGATCAATTTGGTTGAAATATTTTTGAAAATTGCACTTTTCAGTTACATGTACTTCCGACGAATTGTATTTTCGAATTATTGTTTTCCAATGAATTAATTTATAACGTATTTATTAGAGCAATAAGGTATAAAAATATTTTTCTTTGCCTTAGTGCTCTGAAAATAAGTTTAAAAACAGAATATCCTTTCTTTAAAAGTCTGAAAGAATAAATAACACGATCGAAAAACGTATTTTCTCTGTAAAATAAGATAAAAAAATGATTTACTTAAATCAGCGGTAAAAATATTGGATTTTATTAACAAATAAATAAATAATAAAATTTTGTAAAAAAATTCGGCATAATTAAAAGTAAATAGAATACTTTCATTGCAGATTATTAAAAATATCCTGGAAAATATTAACAAAAATAATATGACCTTAGTTTCAAGAATAAACGTTTATTATTTAAAATTACATGAAAGTAAAATTGAAAGTAAAATTAATTTTAGAACAAGTAAAAACCGTCACTTGTTTCACATAAATACTAAGGTTTATATTGACAATTTAAAAGTACTAAAAACTCATTGCACAGAATGGACAGGACTAAAAATATTTATAAATATTAAAGTATAAATACATTAAAAAACATAAATAATATACACTTAAAACTGAAAACGAATGATATATTGCAATGCTATGTTATTTTGATATAAACACTAAAAAAACATATATCAAAAGAGGTTCGTATGAAAGTAAAAAAAAATATATTAAAACTAAACAATAAAACTGAAATTTATACTGAAAACATATTTAAAACTTCAACACGTTTAAAATGAACAAGAAATACAAGAATTTGGTTGTTTATAGAAAAACCACACGTACGTACAAAAATAAAATTATAAAAATAGACAGACAAAATAAGAATGCTTTTTGCTCGACCAGTATACAATACAGATACGTTCAAAACATTTTCACCTTGAATGTGCGGTAAATTTCAACGTTTTCAATATAATTCCCTATAATACAAACGACGTAAACATGAAAGCTTGACCTGATTACTCCTCTTTCGGCTTTACGGTATACTATATAACACTACACAGGGGTTAATTTCTAACACTCTTGCATACAAATATCTAAATGTTATTTTCAGAGATAACGTCACTACTCGTGTCCATTAGGATCACACCAAAATAAACTTTATACAAGGCTTGTAACAACAATACTAAATATAAGATACACAAGTTGAAAACTTTCGGATTTAAATATGAAGGACTTGGTTTATAGCAGTGAGAGCATGTGTAGAGTTGGTTGTTCAAGAAACTATTTTATATAAACATTGAATGACTGAGCATCAGAGTTGTGGATTAACGTAAAGGACGAAGGTTAAATAGTGTGTGAAAAACTTCAATTACATAAATATATTATTTTTTTAAAAATAATAAAATAGAAAATTATTAAATATATTTTATAGGATAATTAATTGTTGACTTATAATAAATACTTATTTCATAAATAAAAATCGAAAATGCACATATGAATAGAATCATTCATTAATTTTGGTTTACATGTTTAAATAAATTTTAATTATTAATTAAATATAATTATGCAACAAAAAATAATATATGTATCTATGTTCAACATAACTATATATTTAATTGCATAACATAAAAAATGACTTTCGTTTCGAAATTATGAGTTGCACAAAACTGATATGTACGATTACAGCCCCCATGTCGACTATATACTCAATTACGTACAGTCGGCTTCTTGAAATATTAAATTCCCCTCGTACTATCAAAGTTACCTCCTTTTCTCAGAAATATGGGTAATGTTAAGCTTAGGAATCTTAACTCTTCGTGAAAGAGATATTATTTTATCTTTTTCGTTGTTATTCTGTACTCATTTTTTAATTTACTTTTATGATTTGGTTTCATTTTTACGTCCTCATTTATATTCAAAAATGTTATGAATCCTCAAACTCAACTAATAAACATAATGAAAATATATACACTCATTCTTAAAATATTAAAAAACCCAACGAATAACTGATAATATTCACGTTTTTATAAAAAAATATTTATCAATATTTTTATACAAATATTTATCAATATGTGTTATTATATAAATAACAAATATTGATATAGAGATATTCTATTTTTAAACCTATTTTCAGAGCGCTAAAGCAAATCAATATTTGTTATTATATAAATAAAGAAAAATACTTGAAAAATACGTATTGAACTACCATCAGAATTATATATTTTTTAAGACTTATAAATATGAATTATTTAATTAGTGTTTAAAATATTTTTTGTGCAACTTTATTTAGTAATCGGTATTATAATTAACTCCTTAAGTTAACTACCTCACATACACACAAGTGTACATACACACAAATATATATATATATATATATATATATTTATATATATATATATATATATATATATATATATACAGCATACTCTCATTATAATATAACTTCAATTTTTTAAAAAACGCATAAAAAAAGTTCAAAACAGTTATATTATTTTTTACGTCAAAATTATTATTGGATAATCAAACATACATAAAAATAAAAGAAATCAATGAACACGATTTGAAGTTTGTTTCTATTAAAGTCAAAATTTAAAAAAAAGCTATCAAACTTCTTTAACAATTAGCAGAAATAAAAATAATATAATGTCATAAACTGTACAATACCTATATCACATTTTTACTTAATATTTTATTAATTAAATAGTTATGTTACATTCTAGAAACTAAATTTTATGAAGTACTGATAATAACATTTTCCTATAACAGACAAGTTCACAGAATATAGGTCAATCTTTAACTTAGTAAATACTTGGCTACGAAGTTGAGTCTTTATTGAACTGAATGAGATTAAAAAAACTTCTAGATATTTGTACAAATATGTACACTATAATTGTACTTTTTCAGTAAAATCAAGTTAAAGAAAAATCTTATCTGTACTTTACCTAGACACATTCTTAAATTTTATTAAAAATCTTTTTTTTTATTAACAGACGAAAACTGTGTTTGCTACTCAAAACGATAATTTTGAATTAGAAAGTTTCATAATTTAAAAATATTCATATTTCACTATATATTAATTAACTATTCTACTTACTTCATATTTCTAAATTAACTCAATTTATATTCTACTATTCTATACTATGAAGAAAACAATAATCTTCAATACTGTCGGATACATTTTTTAATAATGATAAAAATGTTAGAATATATACTTTTTAATATGTTATATTTTTCGAAACACGAAATACACAATATAATCTAAGAAATAAAAAAAATATAAACACCGAATGACAAGATAGTTCATAATAAAAATGGTGTACATTGAAATAAATAGCTCTCTGGAGTTTCAAAATTTCATCAAACTTCCTATGTTTGTACAAGAAATTTTTGTTTCTGAGCGTATAAATATTTATAAAACTACAAACACACGCCCAGTTATATATATATATATGTGCACATGTATAAATATACACTTGTAAATTTCGAAAAATTATTAATAAATGAGTGCTGCCATGAAAATAACAAATTAAATTATTTTTTAAAACGTTTTTGAGAAATTACAATCTATGTTAATTTTTTACGAAAATATGTATTATATATAATACTCATAATATCAAATGGAACTCTCTAAAGTAATAATATTTTATTACCAATAAAAGTTATGAAGTTTTCTGTCGAAAACTTCTCAACTTTTTATAGTTCAGCATACGTTTGAAACTTTAATAGTAATTTGGAATTTTTCTAATTTATATATGTATGTGTGTGTATATATATATATATATATATATATATATATATATATATATATATATATATATAAATCTAAACACATACTCTGGTAAGGCAGGTGCGCTATTTTTGTAGTCATTTTCATTATTGTTCAGTAATTATATATATATATATATATATATATATATATATATATATATATATATATATATATAATTTTCTTCCGGAACGAAAACTACTTGCAAAATAGACTATACAACTTGGATTCAAAAAAGAATTATTTTTTAACATAACATCGTTCACTATAACATTTAAAAATATTATTATTTACCTTATTTTTAAAATTTTGCTACACTTATATTCTAAATATAATTGTTTATGTACTAAAATTTATTCGATAACATAAAATACATTTTTTCTATTTTGTAATATCTATCTGCATAAGAAATACAACATGTCAAACTAACGACAATATATCAAAGTACTTCTCTGTGATTTATAAAAGTTAGATATAAATAAATTCTATCTGTATTATTTATTTAACAAACACAATATATTCAATTTGAGCTCTGTGGTTAAATGCGGTCAAGTTTTTTAAAAATAATAACTGTTGAGTTTCCGTAATTGAAGATGCTGTCTTATCTATCGTTATTTTTATACACCTTGTAACTCTAGTAGTCCATAAAAATAGCTTTTTAATAAATCAAACGTCTTTCTAAAAATATTTTGGAGTATTTTATTTTGAATGATTTAAAACTAATTGTCATTTAAAATTTTTAACTCTTTATATATAACTACGTTTGTTTATTCATTAAAATGTTTATTGAAGTTAATGAAAATTTAATGATTAATATGTTCATAAGTATTTTTTACTGATAAGTCCCTCATTCATTAACTATCTTAAATTTATCTATAATTAATTGCTTCGTTACATTAATGACCGAATATATATTTATTGTATTTGTTCTTTCGGCTGAACTATTTAAAAAAGACTTATAGCACTAGGTGGTATGATGATATCATAACAAACTGTTAGAATTAGATAATGATTTGATTAGAAAAAGTAAATTGTTGACGTAATTGCCAAGAATTAACACGTATTCTCACAAAATACGAATAGTCATTAATAAAACATTACAGTAAGAATGAAATAAGTTCTAGGAAAACTTAAAATGCTTTTATTTACACATAATTATTATACTTATATATACACTTACAAAAAAAGATCAATCATGACAATCTGATATGACAATTTTGAGATCTTATTATATGTAGAATTCACATGAAGACTAATTTTCCTATATTCAAGAACTCGTAATCAAAATTAAACCAAATTTAAATTTATTAATAACAAATTGTTATGATTCATATCCTGCGGACAGAGTGAAAAGTATCTATGGTGACGAGAAATGTTTGCTTTGTCAGCTCATAGATTTCAAGTTTAAGTCATTCATTTTTAGGTATTTTTTATGTTTAAATATATTATGTTGTAAAAACCAATAAACAGTATTTTCTTTCTGTTTTTCTTTTCCATTTTTCAGTCAATTTTGAAGGGATATATACTAGTCATATGATAATATTTTAGATTGTCTTTATTTTCTTACAATTATACATTTTTTATACCTCTATAGATTTATATTTTTTCAGATTTTTATTATAACACTTTAAAATTAAAATACTCATGTTAGATAATTAAAAACTTTTTTCTACAGATGACCATTATTTTTTAAAAATCAAAATGAAATTCAGAGGAAAAAAATTAAATACAAATTTGAACAATAAATTATTTAAAAAAAATAACATCAAAAAACTTCAAAGATTCTAAAATGCATGAAGATTCAAAATTTTAGGATTTTAGATTAAAAAATTAAACACAATTATAACTAGACACACTTGGGAATATATATTACACATTTTTATATATAGAAAATTTTATTCTATCCATTTTTAAAAATTGTACATTTTCGCATTTCGGAAAATTGAAATATTTCAATTTCTGTATTATTTACGTATTGTGCATCTTTGTTATACTAATATCTAATATAAATATTTATTAAAAATGTATATAAAAATAAATCATATAAATTGTATTTTCACTTCGTGTTTTTAATATATAAATATTTTTGTTAGCACTACACCAACTCAGATAAAAATATCCAGATTAAAATAAACTGTGCACAGAATATAAAATCAAAAAATATCATTTTACAACATTTTCAACTTTTGCAATTTTCTTTCTCTCTCTTTATATATATATATATATATATATATATATATATATATATATATATATATATATATAGGTATGGATACGGATATAACTGAGATAACATTTTTGAAGATATGAATTGTATCTACTTATCATGCATGTCAAATCTGTAAGACGTTCGAAATTATTCGAAATCAATGTAGCAAAGGACAAGGACTTGACCTTCGCAAGGCATGTTGAAAAAACTTCAAGTATACTTGAAAAAAAATGTTTTAGAAGGAATCATTATTCAATATATATATATATATATATATTTATGTGTGTGTGTTCGTGGGTGTATGGATCGTTTGATAAGTATGGTAAAAAATAAACAGGAAAAAATCGATTTTGTTTCTCAACATAGTCTCCAATGAGGGATATTATACACTTAGTCCAGCTAGTTCGTAAAATATGCAATGACGGCGGCGATGACATCCTCATTTGACGACATTTTTTTTTACACTGAGCCAAATTTTCAAGTTTGGGAAGAGGAAGAAGTCGCATGAGGCCAAGTCCGAAGAATGAGGAATCGATTCGAAGCCTAATTCGTGCAAGTTTGGCATTACGACGATCAATTTATGGGATGGCACGTTGTCCTGGTGAAAGAGCACTTTTTTATACGCCAATCTTGGCCGTTCTTGTTTCAGATCTTCTTCCAAATGGTCCAATAATGTTGCATAATAGGCTCCTGTTGTCGTTATTTTCTTCGTTAAGTAATCGATTCGGATAATTCCTTGGGAATCACAAAAAAAAAACAGTGGCCATCCCTTTCCCGGTCGACAAAACGGTCCTCGCCCTCTTCGACGCAATTTCACCGGTCGTTGTCTACTGCTTTGACTGCTACTTAGACTCAGGTGTGTAGTGGTAGATCCATGTTTCATCCACGATTACGAATTGATCCAAAAAGGCCTGTTCATTTTTTTCCATTTTTGCGGCAACTGCTACCATGCTCGTTTCAAACATTTATAGAACATGGATGACGCGTCGCTTCTGACTGAAATTTTACCCATGATAGCTTGGAAAGAGACACTTGATAGCCATAACGTTACCAAATAAATGGTGGTATCATATTATAGAAATTTACCAAACTTATCAAGTAAGTCTCATGTATGCATGTGTGTATATATATATATATATATATATATATATATATATATATATATATATATATATATATATATATAAACTGACATTTTAATATAAAAGTGTTTGCACTTTCAATAACATTAGACAAAAGTATAACTGTTTTGAAAATTAATTGTAATAACGAATTTGATTTCATTAATATATTTGTAGGTATATAATATATATATATATATATATATATATATATATATATATATATATATAGAATGAAGTTCGAATAATAGTGAAACTGTTTTTAATGTATTTTTATCTATTCAATCTTTACAGAAATATACGACCCAGACGGTCTACGTCATGACTTAGATATAAATAACATTAACGGGTTATATAATATATATAAAAAATTAATCTTCAACAGCCTAAAAATTCCTAAAAAATATACTGTGTTTCTACACACTATTTATGATATATATATATATATAAAAAAAATTATATATATATATATATATATATATATGTAAAATTATATATTATATAATTTATTATATATATGTAAAAAAAAAACGTAGTTGATTGTCAATTTTGGTTTATCTGAACATCGAGCTCTTTTGGATATATACTTAAAATGAGAAAAAGATAAATTTTTAGAATCATTGTTATACGTTACATGTGTACTGTTTTATTAACCTTTATTATCCATCTACAAATACACACACACATATATAAACTATATATCATTCGGGACAGCAGGATATGCAATTAAGTATATAGCATGTATGAATGAAAATAAATGAATGTGTAGTGTACGTACAGAGTGATATATATATATATATATATATATATATATATATATATATATATATATATATATATATATATACAAACACACACACACTTATAAACAGATGTAGGTAACTCGGTACATTCTAAATATTATAATTTCCAATCAGTGATTGTTATTGACTGATGAATTATACCATGAATATAATGATGAGAATATCAACAAACGATAAGATCTCATGAATATTAGTTGCTGAAAAGTTAATCTATACTGATACTTGATTATATGAAAATTCAGGAGTTTCATTCAAAACAATGTGGTCATATTTTTACGGCCTTCCTACGTTCACTTTGAATGTATTTTGTGTTCATGGCCGCTTGTAACGTCTACCTCGCAAATAAACAACACAAGTTCAATATTCTCGTAGTTTTTTCGATAACAGCTATATGTACACAATGTATGTAGTGTAAATATATATATATATATATATATATATATATATATATATATATATATATATATATATATACACGTGTATAATAATAAGACACGGTCGACGTCTTCGCTGAACGCATATGTGTATATACACATCTTCGATACATTTTATGAACATAAATATGTCCTTTGAAAAATTCATACGAATAACGAAGAGTATATAGTAAATCTTCTTTAAAAGATTTTATTTTTAGAATAACATTGCATGGAACCAAATCATTCGTCATATTTAAAAATGACAATTCTATTTTACTGAGTACATGTGCACGCATATAATAATAATATTTCATGTAATATATATTATTAATTTTTGAAGTACTATTATATTTTATTAGAAACAATTAAAAACGCTAAACAAAAGAACAGAATCAATAAAAAGTATAAAACAAATTTTACACAATCTTATAATTTTGTTTACCCGTCGATAATATACGTTAATGGGGTTGAGAAACGCAAATTGAAAAGTAAATGATCTTAGACGCCACTTAAAATAATTAATCAAACCAAGACGAATTGTTAACAGGGTCATTTCTAACAATATAATACAATTATTAATATTTATTTATTCATAGTAAATATTTATAAATCACAGGAATTGGTGAGAGACAAAATACATACGGCATCAAAGTTAATATTTATTAGGTACTATTTGCGTGTAGCATGAGTTATATTTTAATGAAAATACCTGATAAGATTACAAGAAAAAAAAGGTAGTAAAATAATTCTATTACTTATTTAATGAATTTTACAACTATTTAAAATATACAGCTTTTTGCATATATTGCAAATGTTTCTAAGTAATAAATTACGAACTACATTTTGGTTAATTTTATAATAGTTTTACTAATATCTAAAATTAACTAATTACATCACTTGAAATAAACACATACATTTACTAGATATATATTATCTTGTTTTTATTATTCTATTACGTTGTTTTTATTAAAAATGTGGGTTCTATAAAATAATTAAATATACGAGTATGTGGGCTCTATAAAATAATTAATATTGTTCTCAGATAAAAAAAAACTCTGGAATATGGAAAAAATACCCAAACTAAGTTCTCTCTCACACACATACACAGCCAGACACACACACACACACACACATATATATATATATATATATATATATATATATAACAGTCTATAGGAAAACTAAAAATAATTTAAAGTAATACAGAAAATCATACAAAATATGTATGGATAGTATAAAAACATAAGTTTATTTTATTTCAAAAGAAAATATTTAAATAGTATATGACACTGTATTTTTCATAATTGAAATGAGTCGAGTTATTTTTCATTATTTTTTACTGATTTGAAATGATTGATTTCAAATGTTGTAAGTAGGTGTTGTACTTTAACAATCGAAGTGTTTCAATATTCGATATGGTTCAATAACAACACTCTCTACCTATATGTATGTATGTGTTTATATATATATATATATATATATATATATATATATATATATATATATATATATATATATACATATCTTCATCAGCCTTTGTCAATCTACTGCTGGATAAAGGCCTCTTTCATGATTATGTGTATATATATATATATATATATATATATATATATATATATATATATATATTATGTAACGTTGAACATTTGGAAAAACAATTTATTTTGTTTCTACAGTGATACAACATTAACCTACTTTAGATAAAGTCATTACAAAGTAATTTCAAACATGTAGGAAGAACGCATGATTTATCATGTCGATCAAAGTGCGTGATTGATAGTAAATTACAGTGAAAATTAACAATCAAATATTAAAAAAATATTTCATGTCTCTTATCACACAAATATACGTACACACACATGCTAATATTTATATATATATATAGTCACACAACTGAATACTATAATAATCCTGTATTTTACTTTTCGACGGAACTTAACTATACATTTATTATTAACATATTATTTTTATACACAACTTTATACAGTACCGAATTATATTCATAAATAATATACTAAAAATATAAAGTTTTTTAACTGTGTTAATTATAAATATAATAAAATATAAATTTATTTATGATAATTCGTCTACATTTAAAATAAATTAGTACCGTTAAAATTATATAATTTAATTATTTTAAATATGTTATACGACTACTATAATTAAATGTGACAAATGAGTGTACGTAAGTTTGTATGTGTAAGTAAAGCGAATTCATGTTGCTATATAAATAATTTCAATTTAATGCAAACGGACTGTAAAACAAATTAATAAAGAAAACAATGACGGTACACACAAACCAACAAGCACTTGTAATATTAAAATATGAGCGCGGGGTTATTTAAAAACGACTGAATAATATCAAAATATTGTGAACTTTTATGATTGTAGAGAAACATTGTACATAATGTAACTTTAATACCTCTATTGGGCATTATACAGGTTTGGTACAATGAGATAATTCACTCTGATAATCAAAATATATGAGTACACCAATATAATCTATCGTAATAAAATCCTTTCTGTATAAAACATAAAGCTAAAAAATATACGCTAATTTCTACGTTTTGGTAAAATTTTCATTTAAAATAAAAAAAAAAACATTTATAAGAAATATTTTACTGTGACATGTATGTATGTATATGTATGTATGTGTATATATATATATATATATATATAATACCTATTTACAAAAAATAAGTTAACCTATCGAATTTATGTATTCGACACATGAAAAGAAACACGAAGAGAATATAATCAGCGATTAGTAACTGATTTTGTTCTCTTCAAACACGATATGAATTAATGACAAGAATTTAATAAGTCCTGCTGACAAAAACATACTATTTTTGATACAAATATATTCCTAGTATAAATAGTGAACTAATTTTATAAACAAATATTTGATATAATAAATTACAAGTAAATTGTATATGTATGTATATTATAATTATGAACACTGATAAAGTTGAGAACTATTTCTAGTATGTACACAACACTTGTAATGTCAAATGTTTACTTAGAACGTGTTTCATTTTAATCTTTTTGTAAAACTTTGTACGTTTTAATTTTAATTACATATATAAACTATTGCAACTAATCTATGACAAATCTACTACAATTTAAAAATTAATCTTTAAACATATATAATCTGATACGAAAAATAAATGCGCAATGTATTTTATAAATAACATTATGTATCATTTCAAATCATATACAATTTTCAAAAATTAACTACCTCTAATCAACTCAAGCAGAACAGAAATTGGTCACTTATCCGACCCGCATGCTGACCCGCGGGTACCTAAACAACGTTCCACATAGCACATATTTACTAATCGTTTTGAACAAGGTTTGTACAGTAATACAACAATGTATAGATTCTGCGTGGAAATTTTAATTACACTTGGACATTTAAACTAACGTCGGTGAATTACTGACGTGCATGTCATATAATGTGACATGCGAAGAGATTTTAAATGATAAATTATGTTTTTAACAGATTATGAAAATTAATTAACTCTTATGGATTTAACATACTTTTTGTCATACGTTTATAATCATTTATAAAATTTACATACATACGTACATACATACACACACACACACATACACATATATATATATGTACGTATGTATGTATGTAATAGGAGGTTGCATTGAAAGCCGTTGTTCACGTGTAGATGGTTCTAGGTGCGTATGTTGTGGACAGTGACAGATGTCTCTTATGTCATTTGGAAGTGTGAACATTTCCCACTAAAATTCAGTCATCAGACGCCATTCTTTACTTACACAAGTGGTTTTCTATAATCGAATTAAAACTGAACGCGATAAGTTGTTTTTCCGATATGTACTTCTACACTACTTGGAATTGAAAAAAGTGCAGTTGAAGCTCATCGATTACTTGTGAAAACTTATTGTAAATCAGTTCTATCGAAAATAGTACATAGAGATGGTTTCAACGATTCAAAAGTGGTGATTGTGACGTTCACGACAAACAACGGCCAAGTCAATAGAAAAAGTTTGAAGATGAACAAATGCAAGCTCTAGTGGAAGAAACCCCTGCTCAAACGCTCAAAGAATTGGCTCAAAGGCTCGAAGCCGTTAAATCAACCATTTCACGACGTTTATAAGTCATGTGAAAGATCCAGAAAGAATGGATATGGCTGCCATGTGTATTGACCGAAAATATCATTGCTAATCGTTTAAACATCTCGATTTCATTGCTTGCAAGAGTTTATTGTGGCGTATTGTGACCGGCAATGAAAAATGGATCTACTTCGACAACCCTAAACTCAAGAAATCATTAGTTGATCCTAGCCAACCATCAACGTAGACACCAAAGCGAAACATCCACAGTCACAAAGCAATGCTCTCTATTTGAAGGGATATGGAGGGTGTTTTATATACATATATATATATATATATATATATATATATATATATATATACGAGTAGACAACCAACAACAAAAACAAAATTGAATTTATACCACTTACGAATTCCATATCGAATATTGGCATTCACAACATATCTATCTTTTTTAAGCAGAAAGCAAACTATAGCTTCTTGTTACAAAATATATTTTTTGTAAAAAAAATGTTAAAAATATTATATCAAGAAAAATCCATATCTAGATCAAAACAATATATTGGCATGGAACAAAAGTTTGTAACGCTTTCCAATAATGTCATTAATTGTAGTTTCGAGCGCAGTTATATATAATTATATATATATATATATATATATATATATATATATATATATATATATATATATATATATATTATATGGCATGATTTCATATGTGTTATTTTGACAGGTGACATTTCAACGTTTCTTTCTCTGCTATTTTTGTGTAATTTTATGAATTTTAAGTCTGTTAAATTTAAAACTGAAAATGAAGCAATATACAGTGCATTTTCTTCATTTGATGCTGTTTTATTTTCGGAGAAGAAAAATCGCTGCAGTGACAACAAAAATATATTCGCTGTTTATGAAGGTGTCGTAGTTGGCAGTACTATTCAAAAGTGATTAGCTCGGTTCAAAGATGGAAAATTCGACATAGAGGATCGAGAGAATTTCAGTAGACCTACAGTTGTTGATAATGATAAAATTGTAACACTCATTGAAAATAATTAACATTACACAACACGGGCCATCGCAGAGATACTCATACGAGTGTTGTGAGACATCTAGAGACACTTGAATTTACAATTTCAAGTAAATTCTGTTGTCTTGGTGGTCTTAATCCTTTAAAATCACGTGAGTTTTTATCTTTTTGGATAAGTTAAGGTCCTTACACCATTATTAGATATCAGTCGATAATTCACTACATAACTTTTATTAGATAAGTTATTTACGGTTCTTAAAGACACACGTGCTGAAACTTGTCGTGAAGATAAAAACTTGCGTGTCTCAAAAATACAAAGATCAATTTGACTACATTAACAAGATGAGAGATGTGAAAACAAACTACTCGTATTACAACTTTGAGCTAATTTAATTATCTAAAATAAATATAGCGTACTGTTATTTTTAATTATCTAACGCACTAGTTACAACGCTTTACTTCTGCTCTTCTATAACTTATTTAAGTTAAGAATTTCTTACCGATATCAAACATAAATATAACAATGTAAAACATTAAAAATTGATCTTTTTTACATATTATACTTTTTATTATACTGCATTAATGACTTGATATAACTAATAACATATATACTAAATTAGATAATTGCAACACATATTTCTATTAAATTTACAACAATAAAGATAAATTATATGAAAACAGATTTCATTACAATTAAGAATAATATTTTAACAAACAATCCTTTAAAAATGATAATTTAAATTTAAAACGATTTTTTATTTACAAATCTATGATTGTGTTTGTCCAATGATCTTTTTTGATTATTTGCTGTTAGTATTTTCCTAAAGAAAAAAAAACTACAAGCAGTTTCAGCACCAACATTATTACCTTTAGGTAGTTTTAGGTTAATTTAGACATTAAGAGAAAAGTTAATATTGCATTAAGAAGGTGGTCGTTCGAAACGGTACTAACTTACAACTACATACATTAATAATATCCAAAAGTGTTTATTTATTATAAAATAAACACTTTATTACACATTTTGTTTATAATAAAATTATTATAAACAAAATAGTCATTGTTAGTAGTTTATACATATATATACACACATATACAGTGCCCCGTTCAAAGGGCTTAAGTTAAAATTTTGTAAATACTTGAAACATATTTTTGATTTCTTTCGAATTATACTAACATTTTAGGAAATTGTTACTAAAATTTAATTTTACAAATATTTATGCATTAGTTCTAAAATAAAAATATATGTCGGAACTTATGTTTTTCTGAAACGCAAAGTACTGTTTTTTGACATACGCCCATTACACAGTATATCGATATATATATATATATATATATATATATATATATATATATATATATATATATATATATAAGTAATTGAAAGCTATTATTGTACAACAAGAAAAGTAAGAGAAGCTCTAAAAATAATACAAATGAAAATATTGAATCAATAACAACTTATCAAAAATGCTGAAAACATTTTTATTTAATTCGTTTATATATATATATATATACACATAAATTCTTTTTAAAAAAATATTTCATTCAATTCATTCTAGGCACATGTACTCATACACGTATTATATATATATATATATATATATATATATATATATATATATATATATATATATATATATATATATATAAAGCTTAATATACTACTGTATTTAAATATTTTTAACTCCATTCCGATCATTTTCGATTTCTCTAATCACTACAGGCCACTGAAAATAATATCTACATTGGGATAGATTCAAATTAACATGCGATACAGATTTTTCATTTTATGACAAGCTCATATTCTGTAAATATTCAATTGTATTCTTTTAATATTTATTATATACTACAGATGACATTATCATACAATATATTGGGTCATCCCATAAGTAATGCGGCATTTTCATATAGATGAAAATAGATGATCCAATAGTTTTCAACTATTGAAATAAGGTATAAGATGCAGATTCTGTTCAATTGTACATAATGTTTTCTGTGTTATCGTGGAAAATTAACAGTGATCACGGAAATGTATAAGAATAAATATTAGTTATCATGGAAGTGTCAAAAGTGCATACTAAGCATATTTTACTTTAGGAGTTTGATCAAGGCAACAACGCTACAACTGCAGAGAAAAAAATGTAGAAAATGTATGGTTTACATGTTATTAATCTTAACAAAGGACAAAGATGGTTTCAAAGATTTCGGTCCAGGAATTACAGCCCTGAAAATATGGAAAGGTCATGACGTTTTTAACAGTTTGATGATGAGATCGTGCGAACACTAGTGGTACAAAATCTTACTTTAATGAAAGAATTAACCGAGAGGCTCAAATCAACGCATTCAATTAATTATCAGCACTTGAAAATGATTGGTAAGGTTTCTAAGCTGGGTCAGTGGAGTCCGTACGAGTTATCGGACGTTCATTTAAAACAACCTGTGGATATTTGTATTTCTTATCTATACCGAATGCAAAAAGATCCGTTTTTGAATAGAATTATTACTGGTGATGAAAAATGAATTGTTTATAACAATATTTTAAGGAGGGGTTCATCTAAAAAAGGTTATGTTGTCTATTTGGTGGGATATGAAAGGAATTATCCATTACGAGCTATTACCAGAGATTCAAACTATCACAAAGGAATTGTATTATGAACATCTGGTACAGCTAAAACAATCCATTGATAAAAAACGACCAGCATTAAGTAACAGAAAAGGTGTAGTTTTTTACTAGGACAAAGCCTGACTTCATATGGCACATGAAATCCTCCAAAAACAGACAATTTTAATGGAAAGTAACGAATCATCCACCATATTCCTCTGACCTATCACCATCTGTTCCGAAGTCTCCAAAATCGTATTAATGGAAAATGGCTTAATAAAGACAGTGATGACCGAAAGAAGCTCGAGTCTTTCTTTAATGCAAATCCCAAAAACTTTTATCGTCAGTGTATAGAAAATTTAAGATTAAGATGGGAATAAGTTGTAAATATTAACGGAAAATATATTTTGGCTTAAAATAAAAACGTAAATTTTCTTTCGCTGTTTAAAAACTTGTTTTAAAAACCTGCTCTACTTTTATTTATTTATATATATATATATATATATATATATATATATATATAAAGAGAAAGAGAGGGAGTATACATATGGATTTTTAACTAAATAAGGAATATTGTGGATAATAATAGATTGAACTTCATTTCCCGTTTAATTTCCAAAATACATTAAGATGAATTTTAATAGTATCTACAAATTGATTTTACTTTTAATAAGTTCAAAAACAAATATTATTTTTAATGAACACACTTTTGAAAGAAAGAATAAGCTGCATATATATATATATATATATATATATATATAGAGAGAGAGAGAGAGAGAGAACTTAATATATTCAAAATAATTAACCATTAGAATAACATATATTTTAGGGTTATAAGGATTTTCATTAGCATTCGTAATATGGTTATTTTGTATGACTTTCAATGTTATGCTACGTTAAATAAAAATATTCGACATCATAATTGAAAATAGACAAAGCATTCGAAGAAAAACAAAACAAATGTAAGTACAGAGAACACGGGTCTTTTTTAAGAACAGTAGTAGATTTACATTCGCCTAGTTTATATATATACACATGTATATACTCAATAGTCAAACATATTGCCGCACATCATATACATTTCGATTTTCGAAAAGAAAACGTTCGCGACACCTAATTTCAAATATTTACGATCTAAATTTTATATGAGATTTCAAGTGAGAAAAAAACATAAAACTAGAAACAGTACTTGTCTCTTGTGACAAAACACTGTACGAATACAGATGAAGAAATACTAAAGTAATATTATTTACGTTTTAGTTGTCTTCCTTTTTACTTTGAACAGATACATCAAAAAAATATATTATATATTGGATATAGTGGTGTTTAGAGTTTCAAATAACCGGCCATTAGGGAAAAAATAAAATGTGTTTGGTGATTTGTTTGCGGTGAATATGGTATGAAAAACTAAATATTCAACGAAAAATTTAATACACACCTGATTTTAAATACATTACACTAAATATCTTTTTTG
Organism: Acanthacorydalis orientalis; assembly: GCA_034766995.1. Lineage (NCBI taxonomy): Eukaryota > Metazoa > Arthropoda > Insecta > Megaloptera > Corydalidae > Acanthacorydalis > Acanthacorydalis orientalis. Next base: position 15,926,852 of record CM068322.1, on the reverse strand, counting down.
ATTACTTCAATCTTTATTCTTGTATTTCGTAACTGATGATATGATGAAATATATTTTAATCTCTGAGATAGGTTACTGATAAAAAATAATTAATATCATTTCAATAACAATTTGTCATTGAACTCTTAAGAACAAAATAGTTAAATGAAAAAATGAAAGCGTATTGAATCAATCGTGTTTCATTCTCATCCTTTCGTCATTTCAAACAACTATATAAATCGGAAAGTCAATTATAAACGCAAAGAAATTAGTACACAAGTTATAAAAGTTCGATTTATCATCTGAAAGTAAAAATAAATATCATCGCATCACGTCAACAATTTTATTACTGAACTAGACAATACACGTGAATATTTGTGCCATGCTCACAATATATAGCGAAAAATTTATTGTTTACTTGTTACATTTATATACCTGAATATTTAACGATTTTATAAATAACAAAACAAAATGTTTCAATGATAAAAATTATTTTAGTAAAATATTATTAATTGGTTTATAAGTTCGTTACAAGTAATGTCAGACAGAATAAAAACATTGTCTATACAATAAACAAAAAGAATAATAATTTCCACTTGTGGTTAAAAATAAATCTAATTACAAATTATTTCAAAAAGTACTTGAAATATAATCGTTAACTAAATATTTGAATTTTTTTGCAAACCGTAGTTATTTGAAGAAAATGTTTCAATACTTCAAAATAATAGCTGTGGCAAGTGCAGGATGGGGAATACGGGACATACAACTTCAGTGTACATTTGCATTAGAAATTTATACGGTATACACAGGTACATACAGTCTGCTATATATTTTATAAGAAATATACTCAAGCGAAAGACTTTTACACGCACACATAAAGAGGCATATACAAGCACGAACCTATACATACATATATATATATATATATATATATATATATATATATATATATATCTACGTTAATAAATATGTTTTATTTTTATACAAATTTATCCCCTGTTTAATAATATCTTCCGGCAATTATGTCAGAATAAATGTTCAATCGGATGCACAAATTTACTCTCCCTTGTTAGAAGTTTAATTGATCTGCACATTAGAATTACTTTATATATACGACTTTTTTATGATTATTATACACACACACACACACACACATATATATATATATATATATATATATATGTATGTGTGTGTGTATCTGTGTGTGTATATATATATCATCATCATCATCATCTTCAGCCCCTGTCAATCCACTGCTGGTTATATATATATATATACATATATATATATATATATATATATATATATATATATATATATAGATATATATATGTAAACTTGCTACTTAAATTCGAAATTGCCAAAAACTAAATAAATTAGTATATACCAATAATACATTAATACATTCATTTTGTTTAATTTTTGAAGTGTTCAAATTAATCAAGTTTTTCGATATAGAATTAAAAAATACTGTCTAATAATATGTGCTGAATATATTAAGGCACACACATACACAGATATATATATATATATATATATATATATATATAAATATATATATATATATATATGTATATATATATATATATATATATATATATATATATATATATATATATATATATATGTATAGAAAGATTTCGAAAATAACGTTTATTTAGAAATCATATCTTGGTGATTTAGGGATTAGGTCATTTACTTTATGAATTTCCTCAACTTAATTAAAATAGTTCGTACACAAGTTTACTACCAATTTTGTATGAAGGTACGTTATAAAACTGTGATATTACAGTATTCCTCCTTGTTTGTGTCACTTACATTGACCAAAAATAAAACTATTCAAACTATTAACATAGTCACTAATTATTATAGATTACTTAACTGTCAAAACATATCTTCATTATTATACTTAGCTTTTATGAATATAAATCTGTATAGTGTGCATATTATATATATATATATATATATATATATATATATATATATATATATATATATGTATATATAATTTTAGTACGTTACTCTTCATGATAGTACACTTTTTAAGTTAATAATTGATTTTTTACTTTTTTGGTCTAATTTTTAAATTGCATATTTATAATTTTTTTAAGAAAAATTAGAATAATATATATTTAAATATTAGGTCGGTAAAAAAATAATTGTGATTTATGACCTTCAAATTTTAAGTGGTTTAAGTGGTCCAGAACTATTCGATTACTAACGACTAACTTTTGTGCAAGCTCTCGAACTGTTGTGTGTGGTTTTGATTCAACTACGCCTTCATTTTTTTTATGAACTGAAGGATATCTGCGACCTTCTTCATTTTCAAGGTACTCGTCTCCAGCACGAAATTTTTGGAACCACCATTGCACCGTCCGTTCCTTAACAGTACCCACACCAACAGCATCGTTTAGTTTAGAGCAGCTTCCGCTGCTTTACCACTTTGAACTCATACAAAAAAAATGCTTTTACTTGCTTCTTTTCGATCTTTAATTCAATATCCCAATTTGAAACGAAATTAATAATAAAATCAAAGCCGAATTTACCAAAATGCAGACCGAAATATGCACTTTAAAATGATATTAATTGAAAAATTAAGGGTAGAATTCAGAAAACAAAAACCGCAATTATTTTTCTACCAACCTAATATAATATTTAAAAAATGTTTTTTTTTCGAAAATACCTATGTTAAAGATATTTACATTCATTATTTTTGTCTGAATATTTAAATATAACTAACAAATTAATAAAATCTGTAAATATATTGAAACTAAAAATGTAATTTTTAACAGGTAAAATAATCTATTATTAAACATTAATATTTATATAAAATCTTATCTTAATGATGATCAAAGAGTCATTAATTTGATTAAGAAAAACCATGAAAATTAAATTTTGACCATGACTTCTTAGCAATTGTATAAACTACATTTTAATTATACTTGATGCAGAAAAATGAAACAAAGTCGAAATTGCAAATAAGTAAATTACAGAATACAAAATAATTACAGTGACGATGATTGTCCCAATTCTGGTGACCTCTGTGATAATAAGATGGGTGGTTCACGTCACTATACATGATGAATATTCATAACATGCAGTCGTTATTATCTACCATCAACTTAGTTACATCAGATCAAACTATAACATGCTGCATATATGAACTATCTAAATAATATACGGCTTACATTGAAAATTACTTTTTCTCGGATGTATCAATTTACTTGATTAAAACAAAATATTATTTTTTACTTTAGGTCACTACAATTATGTTATTTGTATGTATGTTGTAAATATATATATATATATATATATATATATATATATATAATACATTTTTGAGAAACATTATATTTTTACTTTCCTTTTAAAAATAGTAGAAAGATACACAAATTTATCATTCTTTTGGAATAGAAAATTTTTGAATTTAAAATTGAAAATTCTCAAATTCTTACTTGAGCTAGGATACCACTGAACATCAATTTATTGCAAAATCTTTCATTAAAATTTTCAGGTTTCATAAATAAAAATTTGGTAATTAAATATGCATTATTTTTCTACAATATTTTGAAAAATAATTTATAACATCAAGAAAACAGACCCAATGAATAAAAATCAAATGATAGTACAAATAGAATGCAAGGATACAAAATCAAATAAACGAATTAATTTAAGAAGAAAAAAATAATGATTTAAGGATTTATTCTTTTTAACATATAAGAAAATTTAAAATATCAAAATTTTTACAGAACGAAAATGACGGAGTTCAGTTTTTATTCTTTTTTAGAATATTTTGCAAAAACGAACTCTACATAAACACTAATATAAAAAAAACAATATCATTAACTATATATAGAAAATAAAATGTACATATTTGGTTCACAAAATAAAATGAAATTATTTAAATTACTCTTAAACACATAAAAATTCGAATTTATTGATTTATTTTTTCTGCATAAACAGTAAAATTACAAAATAAAATATATTTATTGTAATATATGTATGTATATATATATATATATATATATATATATATATATATATATATATATATATATATATATAATTGTATAAATATTCATAATTAATAAAAGTTTCGATTATTACATTATGATGTTTTTACTTTCGTGGAAGGTAAACAAAAGTATTTTTTATATATCAAATTCGAGTACTAAATAATCAAAAAATGTATAATTTTAACATATAAATAAAAAATGCTTATAGATGATAAAATATATCACCTTTTTTTGTTCAAAACTTATGTATGTGTATGTATGTGTATATATTTATTTATATATATATATATATATATATATATATATATATATATATATATATATATATATATATATATATATAATGTACTCAGATTACAAGTTTAATTGAAACAACTATAAAATACTTTTATGTTTGTTTATTTTTACTGTCGAAACACTGGCGTGATAATTTAAATTTTAAATTGCCTATGAATTAAAATAATTTAATTAATATTAAATTCACGTTTAATTTAATAGATCGCAGATTTGTAAAAAAACAAAATATATCTTGTCAACATAATACAATGTTCAGAAATTTATGAAAAGTAAATAAACAAATATTTAAAAATAAACGCTCTTTAGTATAATAAACTTATTTCAAAGTTCTGCACTGTACGAAAATGAAACATATTAACCTATATTTTAATGTTATAATGAATAGACGTGTACTTCAGAATTGTAAATAACATAATATAGGAATATGTCATTCACTGTAACACGATAAAACCACGAGAAACGTAGAAGCAACGACCATTTGACAGCTGTGAATTATAAGATTAAATAAATGTGCCTAACCCATAAGTTGTTAAATGATTAAAAAACGCGTAAAATATATATTAATAGTGAAGTATAAAGTTAAATTCTGAGAAAATACACTTACCACAATATACAAATTATCACTATATAACACAGAATATCTTAAATACCGGTTAATTTCTAAATTTTTGAACATCCTTGTAGTAGTAACTAAACTATGAGACGCCATTTTGAGTTCGCTTAATGTGGAAATTGTACGTGAATAGTCTTTTTATTGCGTACACTTTGTTACACAGCGCGAATCGCAAGTAATATTTGAATAATAAAATCAGAATATTGTTAGCTTGCGTATGTGAAACGTGGAATGAGCAGAATCAATGTTAATGTTAATCTATTTATTATTTTCATTATCACTGTTCCCACATTCTCGACCGATATTTAATTTGACTACTACATTTACTGTGAATTTCAGATCTTTACTAGGATAGTGGTTTATTATTATGGGGTGGGGTCGATTCTGAACTGCTTAAGACTACTTATAACTTATCAATTTTTTCATAAAAAATAATTATATTTGAATACTCATGCAAAACACGCATATACGAAAACTTAATGTAAATTATATTGTCTTAAACTAAGCCTGCAATTATAGTTTTTTGCTTCAAGATGAAATTACTTAAAGTTACTTACCTTTTGAGAAAATGTAATTATTTACATTCTATTGACAAACATTCTCAATAAAGTATATAGAGATACGTTTTAAAATTATTTATTGTCAAGTCAGTTAACAATAAACACAAATTTCAAATGTAGAGGTGACATCACCCCAAATTAAGTATTTATAAATATATTTTATTTCTATATATATATACAACAATTATATAAACTAAATAAAACTTATCAAACATGGCACTACATTAACATATATAACTTCACTGAAATAAAATTTTCAGATATAAATATAGATATGTATATATTGCGCAAATGTTTAAAAACATCTTTTCATATCTGTATTCGAATTATAGTTCGTTCTTTCTGTGCGATGTAACGAACAAAGAAATTAATTTTTAAAATTTACATTAAAATAAACTGAAGTGACTGAAAATAATAATTATTTTTTTCATTATGCAACATTTGACAGCTTGTTACATAAAAATATTCAAATTTGTATATGACACCAATGTTATATGACACAAATTAATTATTATTATGGGACTTAAGCTTATATTTTTACAGGCGTCAACAAAATCTAACCAGTAATATAATTTTAGATATATATTTTTATCTATCCTAAAATTGACAGTGATCCCTCAGATTAAAATTTAGAACACCCAATAGTTATTTTTGTTAATTCTTATTTGGGAATTTTTTCATTAACTTTTTACATTTATAAATAATTACAACACACATCTAGAACTGATTTTACAATAAATTACAGCAATACAAAATCTATTTGTAATGAGTATGTAACAATATATATACAAAAAGGTGCATTTAAAACAATAGTGATCAAATACGTGGAAGGTTTTTAAATCTTACAATAGATTATTTCTCATGTAAAGATTCGATTGGATTTAGGACTGAATAAATGTGTGAAGTATGCACATATATATATATATATATATATATATATATATATATATATATATATATATATACATGTAAAGGAATTTATTTTGTATTAAGAAGTCATTTTAAATACACCTTCATTCATACATACAATTTGTCCATTATTTATTAAATTTTCACAGCAATAAAACATTTTTACACGTTATAACTTTTAAATACGTTCAAATATAAACAACTATTTTATTATGTACTCATGAAAGACATTAACATCAAGTAAAATAATATTTATGTATGATAAAATAAAATTTAGTTTATGGCAAAAAAAAATATTTGGACCATATTACATGTATATATGAATGTTTAATATATATTAGTGAATACTTGATCATTTACAATAAGTACATTTGATGAATGAATGATAATATCGATTTATTATAATTACATATTGACACTCATGATAAGCTGCCTGGAGTATTATGAACAAATATTTCTTTTTAAATAATCTTTGGAGAAAACTAATACCTGCCAACGTTAATTGGCATTATTAACATAATTATAGCTGCTATGTAGTACTTGAATCACTTAGGTCATCTTTTAGCCACTGAGGAACATTTCTTAAGCCTATTCTTTTTAACAGTTTTAGCAAAGATGTATTGTGGCTTAGATAATACCTCTGTAGAAGTTTCATACTTTTTTCCTCCATAGGAGGATATTGTCGCCCTTTAGAACGACCTAAACATTTTGTATGATCACCATTCACAACTTGACAGAAAAAACCTTTCTTAGGATCGTATCTATGAAAAAAAAATAATATTAAACTACTTAAAACTTGAACCAATTGTAATAAACTAATAATACATACTAAATAAAAATGTTATTCTTACCTTAAATGAGATGAATAGTCGAATACTGGTGTAATTTTTAAAAATCTTTGCAATTCATTCATTACTTCAACTGGATTTGACTTTAACTGTTCTCCATCTATTATATGTAACTGCTGTGGTAGATAGTAATTTAACCAACGTTCTAAGTGTTGACCATACTTTCCAGGATTTAAACATCGATTTCTTAAATCTCTTAATGGTTTTGGAGCAGTATCTAAATTTTTTCAATAGTTTATTATATTTAAATATATTATTTCAATATATCACTTTTTAAAACTTTAGACAGAGTATTGTACATAATAAAGGACATACCACTAGCAGTTATAACTTGATGGAAGCTATAATTATTTGCAATCAAATCTCCATGTGATTTTATATGTTGATACCAAGAATAGGCTCTTTTAGCTGGAGAAATCAATATAGTTACAAGTTTTGCTTTAGGAAGAAGGGCATGTGCTCTCTTTGGTACTAATTCTCCATCAAAATAAGTAGCTGATTTTTCAAACATATATCTAGCTGTTGAATTTGCTTGTATTGGGAAAAAATTCATATACCTGTTAAATAATTTTAAAAGTGAGAATATCATAAACTAACTTAATGTACAGTAATTAAAATATAAATTCCATTAACACAACTAACCAATCTAAACCTCTATAATAATTATTTGCATTAAAAAATTGTATTTCTTCAAATGTGTCTGGACTTGGTAAATTGCTTGCAATGGAAGGATGTAATGATAAAAATGTATACAAAGCTGTCGTTCCTGTTTTCTGTGGGCCGATAACAAGAAACCTCGGGAGCTGATCACATGATTTATTCCGTGACCATATTTTGATATGTCTACCATCATCACATGGATTCTATTCAACAATTAAATGTTGTCATAACAAAAAGTATAGCTTTTTTAACTAACATTTGAATTATAAATTGAATTGCTTTACTTACTCCCCAAACTGGATCTGATTCTTCAGGATGTAATTTAAAATATGTTTCTGCTAGCTGAAGAGGAGGAGCAGAACTAAGTCTAATATTGGTCCAGCATTGTAAAAAACGTATCACACTTTCAAAAGTATAAAGTGCTAGTCGATCATTACCATAATTGGACATGTGAGTCATAAATATGTTTATCTATAAAAAAATTATGGCTGATTTTTATTCATACAATGATCATTTATGGAAAATATAAATTAAAAAAAAAATGAATTGTTCACACAACTCTACTTAGGTATCATGAGTAATAAATATGTAGTAACAACAATACTTAAGATTACATCATTTATAATTATTAATACGTACAGGATTATAAACTATTGTTTGAAATAACTCTCCTCCTTGAATCGCTTCATCTAATTTTTCTCTACCACCAGGATACCTTTCAATAAACATAGTATGTGTAAAAAGCCCACAAGTTTGACGTGGAAGTACCATTATATTTCTATGAATAAATCCTCTACGCAATCGAGCAGGTCTTAAGTGAGGGTATTCTTCAGTAGAAGTAACTCTAACATTCCATACTTTCTTCCATGCTTGATATAAAATTTCATGTACTGGATAAACACCTGAGTGATGTGGAGATACTGAATAACCAGAGTCTGTTGGTATTCCTATAAATTTATTGCTATGATTAAACAATGAACATTTTTAATTTTTATTTTTACAAAAACAATTTACAATATACATTTAAGAGCTACTGTTAAAATCAGTGTGAACATGATAAATTATAAAATTTTCAAGTTAATATATACAACTAAAACATTCATATTTATTCTATACAAAAATTACATTAATAAGCAAGAAGATATACTCGTAAAAAAGAAACTAATAATTTTTTTATATTCACCTTTTTCCTTTGCAAACTGTTTATTTAGAAGCATATCTGCTTGAAGAATAGTTATATTATCATATAAATGCGGTTGTTGATGATTCCACATATGCGAAAACCACATGAACTTATCAACATTTTCTAATATAGTATCATCGCCTAAATTTTCTTCACTTGTACCATGATGAAAATATTTTCCAGAAAAACCTAAATTGAATTTAAATCCTGGTACCATGTTCTGTATGGTACGTTGAGTTGCCAATAACGCTTGAACATCATTTTTTTTTAATCTCGTACCTTTATAAATACAATTTTTGGTTATAATATTGCTCATGTGTGTATCATATATGTATGTGTGTGTGTATGTATATATATATATATATATATATATATATATGTATATACATATACACACACACACATATATAAATTATAAATGTATTCTATAGAAATTAATCCTGTTTGGTTTTTATACAATTATTTAAAAATTTTATTTTATTGGCTATCCTAGTTCACTATTTATATATAATATATGAGAAATATTTAATTTATAATAATAAATAAAAGTAAGTTCGACATAGACTTCAAAGATATATAGAACATTTTAAGGATTAATGCTTTTTTACTATTCATGTATTTTCTCGATTAATTATTTCTTTAAATTACTACACTAATATTAAATACAATTTGTGCTGTAATAATAATATTCCTGCTGGTTATACATTACAATGAACTACTTCATATCATTTTATTCAGTTGTTAATATATTTCATTCCATATTATCATTACAAAGAAATTTACATATCAGCTGGTAATAATTTACAGACAAAATCAAACCACAAAGGATATATATACATATATATATATATATATATATATATATATATAAATATATAAGTACATTATAAAATGATTGTCTTACCTCTTTCTCCTACAAAAATATCATCTATATCAACCAATATCATTCTATTAAGTGAAATACTAAGTTGCCCATGGCTTAAGTAGCTTAAGGAATCAAGAAATAACAATTTATGAAGCCAAAATTTTAACCCCGATCCAAAAATAATTCTTTGTATGTTATCAAACCTACCATGATCTTGAACCACAGTAGCTAATGGTGTTTTTATTGGACCTAAAATATAAAAAGAGTAAAAAATAATTTATTTATATATTTAAAATAAATACATTGCAATTTTTTTATAAATTAACCTTCAGAAGGATAGTCATCTGTATTGCGATTAGCCCATTCTAATGCTTCATATGTTGAATGATTTGGTTGAAATATAGTCCAATCATCCCCTGGCAGTGATCCCCATGCAGTTTCTCCTGCTCTAGTTAAGCGTAAAATTGGAGATATAGGATTTAATGCTGCATCCTACACAAATTTCAAATAGATTAATAAAAAAAAAAACTAATTTTAATATTTTATTCTCAATTATAATGTGCATTTGATAATTATATTTAACTAATACTTGCCTTTAGTCTTAAATTTGTATGGATGAATAAAGGAAAACCTCTTAGCTGCGAACCAACTAGTGTCTCTTCACTTGGACTCACAAACCCAATGATACCTACTGAATATTCTCTACAATATTTATCTAAAAGTTCACGGTTCCATTTATCCATCTGTAAGTATTTACTAAAATTTTCAAATACTATAACTCCATAGCGACCTTTGTCTAAGTTAGTCAAAACAGGCAAACTTTTACCAGATACTTCAACTTTGTACCTAAAATAAAACATAATTTTGTGTTTTCAAGAATATAATTATTAATTTCAATAAAAATGTAAAATGAAATATGATAAATTAATGTACAATACTTAAATACACATGAATATACTAACTTGATCCTATTATAAACTAATAGTTCGGCTATGTCTCTTCCCAATTTTGAATACATTGTTTCTACAAAAACAAGTACTTTGGGGTCAATCCTTAACCTCGCTTCTGATCTATGATCATGAGCAACCGTATTAAATCTCTGTGCACCATTTACAACAGAACATCGTATTGCTGGCTCAGGTCTTGTATCACGATGAATCAAACTTAAATTAAACAATAGTATATCATTGATTTAATATTTACTTTAATGAGTTTAAAAATATTTAGAACTAAATTTAATATCTATTAGCTAAAATTCTAATGAATCAAATGATAAGTTTTATACAAAAAAAAACTAATTAAATGTAATAAGAAGTTGATTATGTTTGAAAATAATTTTGACAATATTTAAAATAAAGTGAAATTAACAAATTTCCAACAGTTAAATAATGATAACATATAATAATATATTTAACAGAAAATCCTTTACCTTGAAAATGGTGCAGATATTAAGTAATGGGCATAGTAAAAAATAGATACCATACTTAATATCAACAATAATGCCACACATCTTTTTACAGTTACATGACGAACTAGCCAGCATGGTTGTCGCGAACCATGTAACATGTGATGAAATGGCCGGCGGGCATGATTAGAAAACTCAGGTAGTAACGGAGACGTAATGGTCTTATCCATTTTTATATATACACACTTATATTCGATATCAATAAAATAAAACAAACCAAAGAAATAAATAATTTAAAAAGTTTTAATAAGAAATTATTCAATAGAAATTGTATTTGACTATATGAACACATGAATTAGATATTTCACAAATGTTTGTGCTAACATTATTTTTATAATTTGTGAATTTTTGTTTCAAATTTATAACAGGATGAAATACTTTTATCAGATATAAAACTGTTATATATTTTCAAAAATTAGTCAATATATAAAATTATTCAACAGTAGAGATGAAGTTAAAAAAATATTTTATTTTATATATTTAAATTAAAAATGAGGTACGTTATGTGTTGTGTATGTTTCTTGTTTAATGGTTTAAATTGTAATTTTTAGGTAGAATTCTCTTGATTATTATTTACTATTTATGGCACTAAATTTCAATAATTTTCTGTATACGGAATGTTAAACGACAATGTCTTATTTTAATCTTTTGAGTTATTTTTGTTTCTTGTTAACTTCACAACACACGTTTAAACAACACAATTTTTTAAAAACTACCTAATTATATATTTAAACACATTTGTCCTCCATTTCGTATGTTTAAAAGTTAGTCTGTATTTAAACAGGACACGAATATGATTTTCCATATTGCTTTTCATATGATAAATAATACGAATTCAAACAGTCAGAGTATACTCCGAACAGAAGTGTTCTTTTATAATACAAATTCATAACGAGTTTTTTCCTTATATTTTTAATGTATTCTTCAGATGAACACTTTATAAAAATACGGTCATATCTGAAATGAAAACACAAATTAAAGTAAATAGCATTTATGTAATAAAAAAGGGAATTTTAATACCAAAAGTATGTTAAAACATTTAAATATACTTAATAGCAAAAAGTGAATTCATAAACAGAAACTTCAAATATATGCTTGTAGAATGAATTTTCTATAGAATTTAATGAACTCAAATTTCATTACAGATGTTTATTTTATTTTGTTGGTTATACTAATTAAAATAAATATTTTTAAGTTATACTTTAATGAAATACAAACATTCAAACATAGTAGTTAACACACATTGGTAATAAAATATTTGCTAAAAGCAAGGATAAGTGTAAATTAAAATAATTAACATGAGAATATACTTATTTCAAATGTTTATGCATAAGTTGGTTAAAATGTGCATTACAGTTAATTTAATTGTATCATAATTAAAAATATTTATTTTATTTTTTTAAGTAAACAAATTACACACACACAGACTCACTATATATACATATATAAATATATATATATATATATATATATATATATATATATATATATATATATATATATATATGTATGTATAAAGTTTTAAAAAATAAAAACTAAGTATGTACATTTATTAAATACATATTTACATAAATTTCACATACTAAATAATTTTGAGTTGATCATGAAAATAATTCTGGAAACACTCAGTTTTGAAACAAAGTTAATAATTTATAATGACATTGGCAATGAATTGTATATTATTATTATATTCAAAGTAAATAATGTTACCGCTGAATTGATACTCTTTATAAAGTTCTTGTTAAATTACCTTTAAGTATTTTATTAGATAAATAACAAAATTCACATTATTTTTCTTATGTCAAGGATAGAATTTATTGGTCCATTTGAAAACGCGCACTTTAAAACGGAACGTGAGCTTTAAATAATATTATTTACAAATATAATTGACTCACATTTATTTATGTTCATTAATTGTCGTGAATTGAAGTTTAAAAACAGAAAACACATTCGTCTTGACAGACGCACCTTGGCAATGAAGTTGACTGCAATTCAACAGTGCCTTCCATACTGTAGTCAATTCCAAATATAAGGTTGTAGTTGTCATATGTTACAGCGTTTCCTATCGAAGCAATGCGCTCGCCCACACTTTTTTTTATCACATAAATAAGACTGCTGTTTAAGATATATTTTGGAGTTTGCTAGAGAAATATATTACAAATATTATTTTAATTTTTTGAATTGACGATTAAATAATAAAAAAGTCGATTGTCGATAATAAAATTGTCGATTAAATAATAAAAAAAAGTATCTAATTATTTTAATGGAAATTTGAATGTAATTTTCATATTACATTCAACTCTTTAAGATAAGAGAAATAAATCTAAGAATACAAGAATGAAACAAATTACAAATATCTCTTTATAATAAAAAAATATTTTTTTTATTAAAATATAGGTAACATTTAGTTTAACAACTAAACATTAGCATATGTTAAAAATAATGGAGATTTTTCATACATTGTCTATTAACAAAAACGTTCAATAAAAATAAATATAATTAATATTTAATTATATTTATTTTTTATAATTAATCGTTACTTTTTTTGAAAGAATTTTTGTAAGAATTGAGACAATACATAATATTCAAAAAAGACAAAGAAACAAAAAGTATCCTTAATAGAGTGTACGTATCGATGAAAGAAGAATTCCATTTTTCTGATTGATTTTTATTCTCTTTTTACAATTTGATTCTAGGTCCCAATTAAAATAATGACTGTTACATCAATACACTCCTTAAATTTATATACATTCTCACAGCTAATGTTTAAAGATATTAAAAGTTAAAATAAAATAAGCAGTAATATATTTGAAAATATTGATTTTACTTGTGAATATCGCAAATAAAATAGATATGTGGGTTTTCGTTTCTTTACTTAAATGTTGTATATATATATATATATATATATATATATATATATATATATATATATATATATATATATATATATATATATATATATATATTTAATGTATAGGTTGGATAAGAATATAAAAAAATACATTACTAATATATGGAAAAGAAAATTTAGTATTTTTTTAAATTGGAACATGCTTTTTTACTGTGAATCTTGAAAAGTTCAAGAGGATGTATATATATATATATATATATATATATATATATATATATATATGCGTAAATATATTTCTTATTTTTTTTCTTCTTAATATTCAATTTCTGTATTTTAGGGCACAATATCGAAGTCATTAAATTATTTCGACAACAGTAATTAAAAAAAAAATAAAATTACTAGATCTTAACTATATTATTATTTTATATTCCTCTATTATAAATAATGTTTGTACATTGATGTTCTAACAAAAAAATAATTTATTTTGCTAACTTTTTAAATTGCTTACCTTAAAAATTAAACAAAATGTCACTTAGAATAATTTACTTTCCAGTATTTACATGCTATCACATTTGAAATTACTGACGATTTAAAATTATAAAATTTAAATTCATCCAAATCTAAAATTTCATTTTAATAAAACAGTAAATGTTAAAAACCAGTCAATTTCAAGTTCTAATTATGTATCTGTACTTTTAAAAATATTTTTTTATTTTTCATCAAATAATACAAATAAATAGTTTTTAAATATTATAACAATAATTCATTTGTCGGAATTTTTGTAGGTAAATATATTATTTAGTATGTTCTTTTATACAAATTTTATTTGGTTGTAAATATTGAATAATGAGTTTGAAAGAATACTAGTGAACATTTTTGTGTGGCCTGAAAAATGCTTAAAAATATCTTCGGCATGTTTTATGGTTAAAATAAAAAAATAGAGCCATAAATAAAAATATTTGTAAGATATGGAGATAAAAGTATGATAGAATAAATATTTTGTCTACTAAAATTTGAATAAAAAAGATAAAATAGTAATAATTTTTTTTAATTACTTTTAAATTTATAAAACTAGGATTGAGATGGATTTTGGGACTATTTTTAGTAGAAATTTGTATTAAAAGAGACAATTTTTAAAACAAACTGTCAATTAATATTTTACACGAACAAAGTACTTAATTTTTGTAATAACCTTTATTTTTAAGTAATAAATTTAATATAAAGATATATGTAAAATGTAAATTTAAAAATATTTTTATTTTTTTAATAAATCCAACATTGCTTCTTATTTTATATAAACAGAATGTAATTTGAAAAAAATGCTTTTGTATAATAAGTGGATTTTATATAACTTTTGTATATTTATATACATATATATATATATATATATATATATATATATATATATATATATATGATATTAATAGAGAAAAATATTTTATTGCGATATCGAAATTCTAATCTAGTCTCAATACATTAGCTTTTTTTCAGAAAAACGTTCGACACTTTCATGCAAATACATGTTGACCATTTGTAATTAAATTATATAACGAATGGATTAAATTTTAAACACGAACACCGCTTCAATGAATAACCATCAACAATAATTTGCTAAGAATTGAAGATGGCGAAATAAATAGTCGATTTTAGGTAATTTCATTGACAGTAAATGAAGTGAATCGAAACTATGACTTTCACGCGTTCGTAAGCAATTCACAATTGTTCTGTTTACATGTTATGTTAAAAACAATATATAATTATCACGCTTGAGTTTTACAAAATATTTGTAATCGTTCATGTTTGTATAAAAGTTTGTTGGACGATTGGTTTCTTTCTCGATTTAATTGAATTTTAATTCAAATCATGGCTAACATAACTGTATGAAATTGTGAAAACATTCAGAATAAATATGCATGTGAAATAACTGGAATTCTGCACTTATCAAAATATATAAAAATGCAGAAAAGTTCGAAATGTGCTTCTCAAAATAGGCAGTAACCATCAAGAAAAGTTTTACTTTTAGTATTGCAAATGATAACAGTTCATCAGATTATTATATATATATATATATATATATATATATATATATATATATATACACATGCTTTTTGAATTCAATATCAAACACGTCGAACAGTAAAAATTAAATTTATATACAAGAAGAAAAACAAATAATTATAATTAAAATATTTAATTTTTCTTAAACATTATTAATTTCCAACAAAATTCTATTTAACTTGTATTCCTCACCCGAAATCGGTCTCAAATACATTTTAATACGTGTAATTGTGCTTGTGTAGCTCTATACATTATTGATTGATCCTTTGAAACACCTCGAAATTTCATTACTACGTTCTTTTTCGATGTTTGTTTTGATTGTAAGGCTTGTTTCTTTTCCGAATGAGGTTTAAAATATAAAATTTAATATTGAAAAATTGAAATATTTATCAAAAAAAGTAGCACACAACGCACTATACAACGTAAAGGTAAACGTCTTCAGTAGTGAAACATATAAGAAATATTAAATAACACATCATATACGCATTTTGCATAAATATTGGCGATATTTTGTCTCAAATTATTTAAAACGGATAGAAAATTGCAATTTGGCAGTAATAAATGTTTTAAAAGCGAATTGTTCCTAATTTAGTACATGTCTTAATATCTTATATTGTACGTAATTCATTTTAATTCATATTTTATAGTTATTTGTATATATATATATATATATATATATATATATATATATATATATATAAAGATAATAAAAATTGTGTGACATATTTCGATAAATCGTTTCAGTATTTAAATCGATTATTGTAGTTGATCTAAATAGAAACATATTCGATCAATGTATTATACCTGTTCTTACTTGCGGAAGTGAAATGTGAGCCTTGAATTTAAAATAATCCAGCTATTCCAGGTACTATAAAAACATAGAAAGACGTATGCTAGAAATAACGAGTAGAGTAAATATAAACAGTATGAATCAGAAAAGAAGTACAATTAACATTTATTAACCTAATAAAATTTATTTAGAGTCCGAAATGGAAATTGGCCGGGGAAATTGTAAAAGAAAAATGGACAAAATAAAAATATTAAGATTTAGAAAAATAACTGTGAATAGCTCTGATATCAGATTTTTTTTGAAATCTATGGATTGATATAAGTACACTTAATAGATTTAAGTAATTAGAAAAGTTTATTATCTTGCAGTGGACTGTCATATATATATATATATATATATATATATATATATATATATATATATATATATATATATATATATAACAAGATAGACAGACTGGCAACAAGAATATATAAAAATGACCATGAATAAAATAAATAAAAACTGTCAGATTGCAAGTAATACCTTTAATAAAATTAAAAAATGTTAAAGTATAAGATTTATTTATCAATTAGGTAAATGATAAAAAATAATAATATGAATTTATTTTAGAACGAATGAATAATAATTATAGGGAAAATAAACTTTATTTGAATCCATTGTAACTTTTCGATTCAAATTTTATTTTTATTCAAATTAATAAAAATAGTTAATTAATGATTTTGTAAGTACGAATAAACTAATCTTATGGAAATTTTTTTTAATCAATATTATTGAAGACAACATTAGAATAATAATAATAATTTAATATTGCTTAAAGATGAAAAAATATATAAATAGTAGAGTATGGTTACTTAACGAGTCTATTATTAATTTAAATTATTAATTAATTTTAAAGTCTATTACTGTATTTAAGTCTATTATTAATTTTCATTATTATTAAATAATTTTAATTATTGTTACTTTTGAAGTTAATTTTGTACGTATATATATATATATATATATATATATATATATATATATATACATATGAAAGGGAAATGTATTGTTTTTGTTGAGTTAAAAAGCAAAAAAAAATGAAAATTTACTGAAAAATCAATTTTCCTAAGAAGTCGAGGCTATACATTTCATTACTAATTTAAAATAAAAATATTTGTTTTCTAGTATGTTTTTTAACTTAAACATATTTTAATCAAATGAATTAATAAAGTACATGAATTAAGTACATTAAAAAACCCTAGATTAACAACTATTTATTTAATATTGTATATATATATATATATATATATATATATATATATATATATATATATTGTACATAATATTTGATGATATTTTGATGAGATTAACAATGATTCCTCAACAAAATAGCAATCGTAGTATATTCTAGTACAGAATGGTAACTGAAACTAGCTCAAAAACTTCTATGAATTGTTCATTAGGTTATTATTTTATTAGCAGTAAACTCATGATATCACATCCATTACGTTTATGAAGAAAAATGTGTAACTCAGTAGCTATTAATGACATATTAAGGCGTATTAGAAAATGTGAGAATAATGTATATTGAAAAAGTAAAATTTAATTTAATTTGATTATTGATTGATAAAATTAAGAACTATTTAATAATGATAAGGTGTATAATCATTTCTCTTAAAAAAATGTTTAAAAGAAATATAAATGTTATTTCTAATCATACCGAAAGAATTAAGTACGATCTTCAATTTGTCCACTGTAAACTTTGTAACACGTCATCGAATAATTGCGGTATTAAAATATTCTTTAAAATAATTCATAATTTAACCGCAAATGTAAGGTATGAAACGAATAATCGTCATAATAACTATGCAATGAAATATAAATGATGAAATGTGTAATAGAAGAAAATTTCACCTTTCTTTTTGTAATAGCCGAATGAACTTTTTCTGCACGTTATACAATATTGTACTATAAATATATCGGGAATTATGTTAATTCAGTCAGATTAACATTAATAGTTATTAATCAAATATCTAAAATGGTATTCTTACATGTGAGTGTTTCAAGTTGAATATTTATTAAATTAAAAAATATTTTTGGTTATTAACCATTTTTTCATTAAAATAATATAATTTTATCAGTGATTCCTAAAAATAAGTGATTTTGATTTTATAATAAAAAAAATTTGAGAATGATGAGTTCATAGTGTTTTTTTAATATATCATATTATAAAATATGTTATTTTATTCATTAAATTAAATTAATTTATATAAATTTCCTTATACATATATTTTTTTTTTACAAAAATTTTTACATTTATGTATAGTAATAATAAATAATTATTCTATTAATCTGCTTTTCTAAATTAAAAATTAAGAAATGCAGATCAATTCAGTAGATGTAATTTATAAGAATAGTGTTTTATTAGTAAATAATAATAAAAAAATTACTAACTTCATATTCTAGCATGTTTAATTTTTCTAGTACGTTAATTTCAAATTTCTTATTAGTTTTTATATCAAGAAAAAATAATATCTAGTACAGAAATGTTTCTTTACAAAGATAATGTCTATTAAAAATTCAAAACGATCATTTTATAGAAATGAAAGTATTTGTTGGTCTATTTTTATTTTTTAAAAAAACAACAATCTATTTCTTATTGTCACCATTGACTGATTTTTTATTTAAAAATTATTAAATTTTGATTTACCAAATTCCAAAATTTAACGTTAGTTTCAATTTAAACTTAAAATTTCAAACGCACAAAATTTATCGGGTTTACTGTTTAAAATTATTCTTCGTATCGAATAATTAAATAAAGATAAAGCAGTTAAAGTTAAGTAGTAATCCTTCGACAAATAGATTACTTTAGAGATAACGCTTTCAGAAATTAACGGTTTGTTTTTAAATAAACATAAAAATATTAATAAAAATAATTCTTTGAATTACGATATATTACTTATGAGAAGTTTGTTTTATAACTATTTTAATATTTTTTTATGCAAAAAATCTAATAATAATCTTCAGTTGTGATATCTTTTTTTTGAATAAGAGTCTTTAAGTAATACTTCTTTTATTATTTATATATATATTATTTACACATATATATATATATATATATATATATATATATATATATAAATATTTATAGTATAATTTATAGAAATTATGTCTGTCGTTATAATTTAAGGGGTATAAATATAATTTTCACAATTTTAGGTTTTAGTAACACAGTAATATTCATCCCTTATTCAGTGTAAAAAATATTTAAATCAATGTTTTCTTGACTCTCAATTTGATTTGCATTATTTTTTATTTTAAAAAATGGACAAACAGCTCTACCCTTAAAATTGTAGCAAACTAACTTAAACCCCTTGAATTATAACAACACATAAGAATATATTAAATTTAAATGAGTAATGGTTAAGCTGTTCTAGTGTAAAGAATCTCCTTCCAGTATTTTTTTGTGACTCTTTCCTTTCAATTATCGATATATCCTATTACTAAATCATAGAATAAATCATTCTCATCGATATATAGCCATACCATTAAAAAAATTTACACTGGAAGTAAGAAACTAAATATGATAATTATTCTTCTATTCTTATTTCCGATGATAGACCCGCAATTGTCAATTTAAGAACCACTGATTTAAACAATTGTGTACATTGTTTAAATATTGATATATCAATTACTGCGTTCCAGATTGTATTGTTATTCTCTTTGTCATGCATTTCGATGGCAGACGATCCTGATTACTATGGATATTCGTTTAATAAATTTAGTGGTCCTGTAAGTGGAAATATTCAGAGGGTAACCGTTCAAGGTGCTCACACTAAACATGGACATCTACCTCATCACGGTGCACATTCAGATTTACATACTGTAGATTATATAGTAAGTAAGATAATTTTGAATATACAATTATTTTTGCATCGCAGTGTACCGTTAATAATTATATTTATAAAAACGTTTCTCTAATTGAAAACTCGAATTTTTCATCAAAGAGAAATGTATTTTGACAATTTTATTTAATGAAAACAAACATTTGAATTGTCAGAATTAATTATCAGAAAAACAGTGGAATTACTTGTTTTATTTTAGAGATGAAGCCAAAAATAGAATTATTTTTAAATACATTTTTAATAAAAACATTTTATAATAGAAGATTCGACACCACAACTAACCAATTATTTTTTTTACAATCATATTATTATATAATAACGTTGAAATGACGAAAATTATTTACAGTTTTATTATGAAACATAAAAAAATAATCTTTTTATGAAAGTTTATGTTTAATTTTAAATTATTTAAAAATATCAGTTTCTTTCTAAAAAAATATTTATATTTTTATAGAAACAAAACTGGTCATTGGTGTATTTCCAATTCGTTTTTTTTTTATAAAAAAGTATTAACTAAATTTGTTTAATAATTATTTTCATTGAAGACACAAACATATTTTTAACTATTTTAAAAGTTAATTAACAATGTTTTCCTTTTTTAAAAATCAAACACATTAAATTTGATTCAATATTTTAACTTATCACTATAATCTCTTTCAAAATGATATATTGTATAATTTAAAGAAAATTTTGAAAATTTCAACAAAATATATCACATATATTCTCTGAGTTCGAGATATCGATATGTTCTGATATTCTCTTTATTAGACATATAAAGTTATTTCTAAACAATTTATCTTTTAACACATTTTTTTTTAAAAAATATATAAATTTATTTTACATATATATTATTATTCATTTAATTGCTTTTTTAAATATCAAACTTTTAGTATTAAATAAAATAATTATTGTGCCTTAAAATTCAACTATTTTGTTAAAAATAATGAATATGTATATTCAAATTCATATATATATATATATATATATATATATATATATATATATATATATATATATATATAATACATGCATGTGACAAAGATGTTTTAAGAATTTTAAATCAATGATTCACATTATTATTAAAAAAACTAATACTGACACCATTTTAAATGATCGATTTATATGTAGTCAAAATCATGTTCTAGATTTTTTTCCGTTTTGTTTAAAATGTAATGCCGAGTCTTATCGTGTTATCCTATTCAATTTCCGAGAAATACATGCTAGAAAACAACAGCGTATTTCTAGTGTATGTGTGTTTATTTCAATATGAATGAATAATAAAACTTATTTATTCAACAATGACCATACAGAAGGTCTATGGTAATTTATTCAATCTGTGGATAGAATCGCAAATTAACGCCATTAACAAACGAATTTTTCGAATAAATTTCGACAATTGGTCAAGGACAATGTCCGATGTAAAACATTGAAATAAAAAAAAATGTTAACTGCTCGTTCTGATAGATATTTACTTTTTTTATGCATTGTAAAATTCTAATTATGGTTCTATATGCATACAAGTGATCTTCATACGTTCATACATGGAAGTACGCACGAGAAGTATCATTTTGTGGTGTACTTTATAACAATGAAACATTTCATATTCTCTTAAGTATAATTTTCTCTAAACAACAATTTATACAGCGTTTAGAAGCCGTCTTTCAATTAACTTAATCTCTTTATATGTCTCATTCCACATTAAACGTGTGATGTCATTTCAGTGTATGTATGATTTATGTGTTTGTTATTTTATTTTCTTTAAAATTAAACTTTAAAAAAAACTAACTTAACTAACTTTCAACTTTAAAATTAAATTTAATGTACATGAATGCGCATAAAAATAAAACCTAAATGCTAATGATTAATAGATATGAAATATTTATATAAAAAATAAATACATCAATAATTGATTTGATCATTTGCCATTAATGTAAAACCTTTGTTTCTAGACGACTGGGAAATGATAGTTTATAATGTTAATTAGTTCATTTCACATAAATTAGTTTGTACTTTTCAATTATTGTTTTAAATGTATAACATATGAAGTAAAAATTTTACTATCTTTAAGAAATATGTATAACGCAAATTAACTTTTTCTCGTGATAATATAATAAAAATTATATTTGTTCATGATTGATACTGGCTGCTTTTTAAACAACAAGATTTTTTATCTCAGCCATAAGTTGAATGGCTTAAAATGAATAGACATTATGTAGGTTGATTAAATAAAATGAGAGTCAACAAAAATAGTTTGGAACTGAGTTTAAAATCACTTTCATACCCGACAAATACCGCTGTTCTGAAAACACCATAATATTTTTCGTACTTGCATTTTGAAGATAACAACATTGCCGTCGAAATGTGCATAGCAGTCCTTATACTCGATAAGTAATTACTGAACATTTTGATAAGATAAATTTGAATCTTTAAAGTATTAAGTCATTTATGATACAAAATAGATTATTTAAAGACATTATAAAAAAAATATATATATATACTTTTTTAATATATTTATTAATAATTTATCAAATAATATATGACTTGTGTATAATGGACTGATTATTGAATACTGTCTAAGACTTCATATGTCTGTCAATTATCAACTATTAGAATTTCGCTCTACAGTGACGCCAGCTAATTAACATATATAATAAAAGGTTGTAACCAAATGTAAAAAAAAACTATAACACGTGCTTTGTAAAAGTAATTTTTATGGAGTTATGATTTAATCTTATAGTTCACAGAATAATAAATGTATTTACAAACAATTTATGGAAGTATTAAAAACAAGTAATCAAAATTATAATAAATTAATAAAATTTATGTCGAATATTTTCAACCAAATCAAACTGGGTTGTTATGAACCAAATTTGAAGATTAATTTGTTGATAAAATTATTTAATATATATATATATATATATATATATATATATATATATATATGTTATAATTATGGATATTTTGATTAAATTCTCTATGAGATTTCGTGTCAAGAAGACATTATTTTAATTTTTAATAATTGAAAATATATTTTTTAATACTATTTTGGTGTTAGTACCGATGAGTCACTTGTATTTATTAAGATCAAGACAACGGGGTCAGAGATATAAAAAGAGATAATTATAACTTTTATTTTTCCTGATATTAATAATGAAATTTCTTTTTTTTTTTTTATTATCGACTTTAAAAAATATTTATTAGAAATCTGAGTTGAAATTTAATAATTAATTTTATAAAAGTTTATCGATTTTTAAACGTTACAATACTATTTAAATTTATATATATATATATATATATATATATATATATATATATATATATATATATATATATATATATCATTGATAAATTATTAGGAATTTATGTAAGTAGAGCTGTTTATAGAATATGAAATATCTTAATATATGAAGTATTCTAATTTTTATTTGTCTCGATTTAAATAAATGGTAGTGTTGATTTATTGTTATAAATAACTTCAGTTATATAATCTATTTTTTTATAATAATAGATTTTGCCACTATGACTAAATTTACTTTCACAAATATTTGTTCACTTCTCCATAAATCATAAACATTTTTTCGATTTGAAACTAATCAATAATTAATGATTTTGATTGTTCTTTATGAACATTTCGATGGCGATTCGATGATCATCATCCTTAAAACTCCATTGTGTATCAACATAGAAGTTTTTATAAGTAACAATCAAAATGTTTAGTATTAAACTATTGATCATTTTGGGCTAGACAAAATGTATGAGTTGTGAAGTAGTGAAAAATGTATCTTTTTTTTCAATAAATTTAATTAGTCATTAAATTTATCTCAGAATAACGTTTGTTCTGGTATTTTGTTACAAGAAAAAACTGTGAAACTACTTAAGCATATGACATAAGCAATTTTCATTTTTTAATGAGTGAACATAAATAAAAGTAATGTCCGTTATTTACGAAATATATTATTATTTATTTCTTATTTTGAAATTGTCTGCTTTTGAAATTTACTGTACTCATTAATTTTAATATTAAATAATTGATCATTCTCTGTTAGATTTAACGATGCGTATATTATTTTAATTTCTATTTATTTATATTTCATTTATTAATTCATATTTTTTTTCATATACTGCAAATTTTAAAAAGTTATTTAAATTTATTAAGAAATAATAAACGAATAATTAAAATATAACAAACAATTAAGATATCACTGAAAAAATACATTTATTTATATTTTAATATTTGTTTATATTTTAAGTTAATTTTAAATATGACAATATTATGTGAATTTGCGGACCAGTGTGTATTTATTTTCTTTGGACTATGTTTTGATAATCGTAGCACATACATATTATTAGATTGAATATAGTGTGAAATAATATGGAGTGTCCCATTAATATTTTTTTTGACGTTTCCGCTTGGATAAGAATATACGGTCGTTAACATTTATCGGATATATTAATATATTAATGAATATATGATTTTTAGGCTAAACCAGATTACTCGTTTTCTTACGGTGTAGAAGATCATCAAACTGGAAATATGCAAAATCATCATGAACATCGAGATGGAGACACTGTTCACGGCGAATACAGCCTAATGGAACCGGATGGTAGTATTCGTACTGTGCGATATACAGCTGATCCTAAAAACGGATTCCAAGCAACAGTACATTACGGTACCCCTTCACATCAATCTACCGTTGAACAATGAGATAAAAA
Source organism: Acanthacorydalis orientalis (assembly GCA_034766995.1). NCBI lineage: Eukaryota > Metazoa > Arthropoda > Insecta > Megaloptera > Corydalidae > Acanthacorydalis > Acanthacorydalis orientalis. The sequence goes on along the minus strand of CM068322.1, from coordinate 15,901,161 downwards.
TAAAGATTGTTATTAATTTCATTTTATTTATTTTTGTGGAATATGATGTATTTATCTACCATTGTTATTTGTTGAACTGCATTATGAAAAATATATTTATGAGTTAATAATTGAGATTCTAAAATATTTCCTATATAAATATGAACCATTGTAATTAAATTTCATAAAATAAGATATAATGAAAAATCAGTGCACTATTTTATTAATAGTGTAAATAAAAAAAACGGATTAAAGAGTTTGATCTTGAAAAATAAAAAATACGATTAACAATATTTGCTAAAATTTCAAGGAAAATAAAGGGTTTAATATGAAAAGTTGATATTTTTTCAAATATATGATAAGAAATCATATCATTTTATGAAGTTTGGAGATTAAATTAATTGTTTTTCTCACAGAAGAGATTATTAATGATCAAAGTACCTAAATATTTTTCATCCACCGTTGTACTATTAGAAAAAAATGTTCAATATATTAATTTTTTCACGACATTCTTATTTTTTTATAGATTATCTTGGTTAAAGTCTAAGAATAAGTGGCGATTACATGTTAATTGAAATCAGTAATCGATAATCGAATCTATAAACTCTAAAATCGTTTCTTTTTAAGAAACTAACTAATTTATAATTACAACATGCAAGTTAATTAAAAAATATATTACGATTAAAAAAATAGTAATCTATAATAGGTGATTACTTTTAGTATAGAAATTAGGTTAAAAAAATAATATAAAAAGAATAATACAAACTATATGTATCATTCTTCTAGTTACTTTTTACTAACTAAAATTCCTTTATATATATATATATATATATATATATATATATATTTGTGTATATTTCTATGTGTATATGAGTGTGCTACAGATATCCATATACGTTTTTTTTCAATTAATGCAAATCGTCAGTGTCACGTTGCATCACGATTACAATCTCTGAAAATTGGATCGATGTCATTTAAATTAAAAAAAATCAATCATGTAGAATTACTTATTCTTTATAAAAAAAGAGAAATAGTAGCCTAATTTCGCATAAACTAATGCCCATTTAGTTGTCAGTTCTCGAACCTCCTTTCACATAAATGTATATTTTGCGGACGTTTGCGTTACGTAAATATATTTAACGTTGCTCCACCCTTTTAAGTGTAACGAATGAACATATGGTTACACCTAAATGGATATAAATGGTATTAATTATATACACGATCTTTTTTATCATTATGTGTTAGTCAATAAAACTATTTGTAAATATTTTTTTTTAATTACGCCATCAAGTATTCTGATAGTATTGATTGTTCTGCATGTATTTATCTGAATAGTATTTTAATATTAATTTTAAATCGGACCGATTATGTTTAATCTGTATCTCACAACTCAAATATTTAATCAATATTGAAATATTTTGCTCATAAATAACATATTTCCGAAAAAATTAAACTTCCGTAAGATAATGAAATATCACAAATATTGTTATTTTTAAGGTCGCGGTGTAGCTAATACTGTATTAGTTTTTATATTTTATATAATTATATTAATTATGTTTGTGCGTACGTATCAAAATCATCTTAATTTTTTACTCGTAAATCTAAAAATACATATATAGTAACGCATTGTACATTGCCATAGTTCAGTCAGTTCAAAGAACCACATGATTTGTCATAATGATTAAATTTCAGATGAACAATAGTAGTGGCAAGTCACATGTACGAGAATAGATTTGTATGAGTGTTGCTCATCCCTACTATTCCTATTATTAACATATTGTTCGAATCGTGTATTTTATTAGCTGGAATAGAAAATAGTCAAAACAATAAGCATTCATTGGTTAAATTAATAATATTTATTAAAAAAAACGCACTGGTGTTACGCAAAATAAAATACACATTGTTAACATGTAAAAAACAGATGTGTGCGCTGATAATTATTTTAGAGCGGTACAAAAAACTTTAATGAAACAAATTACTTTTTATTTAATTTGTCATGTGACACATATTTAGTATTCAAACAAATTGAAATTAAACACAGTATAGATTATATATGCATGCATGGCTGAAGTTATAACAAATATATAAATTATATATATATATATATATATATATATATATATTTCTACTAATATTCATTAGTAATAATTAACATTAAATATAAATAAAAATATGGACAAAGACAAAAAATGAAAAATATTTATATACAGTCGTTTTTAAAGATATTTTTAAAATTTGAATTAAATGGCACTTGGAAAAATATTATACATAGAATTTATAAAAATGAAGTGAATTGCAAGAATGTTTTTATTATCATCTGTATACTAAAAATAAATTGCTATAAATGAGAACTATTTTTAGATTTACTATTTGAAATGCGTCATTTTCTATCCTTTTGTGTTCAATGATATTCATTTGCATGTGAATAATTGCTATGGAATTCTTACATCGTTGATTTTTTTGGAAAATATTTTATATTTTTTATAAATTCTAACAAACGTATTGCTTGTCTAATTTTAATTTTGTTATGTTTAAATACTTTAGTTGTTTATATACATGTGTGTTCGTAAGCATTCGCATAGAGGATGAGAGTAATTTCGGTTTTTATACTATTTTTTATCCAAACACGTTGTATGAATCATGCAAATTAATCCATTAATATATACTCTGTGCCGCTTGAAGCTAGTTTTGATTTAAAATAATTTTTGAGCCCAGTTTATAGAAAAAGTATGTTTCTTATTATTAATCAAGTATGCTTTACAATTTAAATTAAGATATTTATGTAATAATTTGCAAAAAATTTGTTTGAATAAATAATTTTTAATTATATGACGAATTTCAATCAAGTCCGAATAATAAAACAGCATTTGTACTCTGAAGAAGGATTAGCGTTTTTTATATTTGCTTTGGATCATCTTAAGTTTAAATTGAGGCTATATTTTATAGAAGAAAAAATGAACATTAAAGTGTTGTATGTCTGAAGTTATTAAAAATTAATTAATTTTTGAATTTATTTATAAACAATGACGATAGGGTATAGAAGAAATATATAAAAAACAAAATGTTTATTGTTATTATATGGCGAATTGAATAAGCAATTGAAAATTAGGCATTCATCTTTGGAAAATTAAAAATGTGTAATATTTCGTTTAGATAAAGACAGGATTTTTCTAATGAACATCTAATAAAAATTAAACGAATTTGATCAGGAAATTAATACCTATTTTATGTGTTTATTAAGCATTGTGTAGTTTGATATGATTTCAGTTCAGTGAATCCGTTTAAACAATCATAATAAATAATAAATTTAATTTGAGTAAGGCTGTATCTATATAGTGGTGATGCTTTTAGGATATTTTTTATTTTTTTGCTGCTCCTGTATATGTAATTAATTATACAGATTTGAAGATTACAGTTTTTTAATTAACTATTGCCTATTTTATGTCCCATTGTTAGTTAAAAATTTCTTTTAGATTCTTTTTTTAATAAATAGTAATATCTAGAAAGATATTTATTTTTATTTTTTGTTTCCAGAAGATTTAATTTTCTAGAAAATAAAGTTTTAATAATTCGGTTCCAATTAACATTGAGTATACAGTTTCATAGTTAAGAAGATTTGGCGTCAATTAGAAGTTATGTAAATGACAGATATTACAAACTTTTCAAATCTGTTTGTGAAACAAAAATAATTATTTATAACGAAAAATTAATATGATTTTATCATTCGACACATAAACATTGTAAGCAAATTATATATTAAAAAGGCCGAAATACATTAAAGAACATGTCAATCATTTAATATTATAAATATTTTTTTACGTTGTTGATTGTTTAAATACATAAAAATGATTATTTAAAATGAGTATATTTGATAAAAATGTGTGTAAATACATTATTATAATATATTTTTAAAAAAATAAGTGCTGATTACGAATAAAATTATTTACATTTTTGTAAAAAAATCATTTATTAAACAGTTATCTTAATGTTTTTTTAATAATAAAGTCATTAAATATATTATCACTCAATAACCTTTGATGCTACATGTACTATTTGTCATTAAATACGCTGATATGTAGTATATTTTGTTCAAAAGCAATAATTAAACTATAATTAATAAATATGTAAATATATTTATATAGAGATAGATTATGCAATGAATATATTAAATTATTTGTAACAAATACACATTTTTAAATAAGATCAAAGTTATGTACATTTGTATATTTATATCTACCTATCTATCTATCTATCTATATATATATATATATATATATATATATATATATATATATATATATTGTCGAGTTATAAAGTAACATATGATGGTATAACTAGAATGGATAAATTATATACTAATAAGGAAGTATTAGAGCGACAACAGAACTAATACTGTTGTTATAGTAAAAGTAAGTTAATAAATTTGCAATAAATGTTGATTCGCATGTACCGTAAGTGTAATACAGTACATTTTTATTACAGTGTTCTTAATTATACGCAAACATGTTAGAAATGTATGTTAAATACTATACATACGATATACAAACGATTAAAATAATAGACCTTCCTTGAGATATTTTCAGACTTTTCCTTTATGAATAACATTTGATTACCGAAACCAAATTTAAGCACAATTTGTACACGTGTTTTTTTGTTAATTAAATAATGAAATATTTTTTAAAAAAATATCTGAAGAGAAATATAAGTAATGATATTAACCGTTTTACAAATACAGTTTTTTAGATGATAGCGTGTTTAAAAATAAAAATAATCAAAATCAATGAAAAACATAAGAGGTGTTACACGACATATTTGTTTAATTATAGTATGTTTAATGTTTTCGTGGTGTCTATAAATGTTTATGTTATTATTTGATTGAAAAATAACAGGTACTTTTACTGAATTAACATTTGAAACTTTAATACGGATTCCATATAATTATATTATTTTTAATGTTATAAAATATAACAGGTAGGATCATAATTATTATTTTCTGTTTCTGACAATTTAATTCTAGAAAACAATATTTTAATTTCTTACAAATGAACGATTAATTCCCTGATTCATTTAATTTCCAACGTATTTCTTACCATATTTATCTTATCTATTCATTGGAGTTCTTCTCTACTTTTTATTTTCTTTATGTCCAGTTAATGTTTCTTATCTTTCGTATATCAATTTTATAATCTTTGGCTTGATTATTTTGTCTGTAATCTATGTTTTTTCCATTTCATTCTATTATTATTCTATCTCATATTATCATAATTAACGTATTTCTTTTCACGTTTATCTGTCTTGTTCAAAGTTGTTAAATTATTATGGATTTCAAGAGACATATTATACTTCCGTAGGGCTGGTAGAATACGCTGAACGAATTATATCGCTTGAAATCAAATGGAATCTCTTATTTAAATATTGACTTATTTTATGTACATTAACTCTATTCTTTTTTATTTTGTTACTTCCTTCACAATGAGTGATCTATCCATGATAATAAGTTAATTGATAATAATTAAATGATTTTAATTAGAAAAAAATATTCACTAGTGTATTTAATTTATAATTTATTTACTTGGAGGAATATAATTCGTTTCTCATATTATTCAATTGATTATTGTATTTATTATCAAGAAGTTATTTATTTTTAGAGTTGAAAACAGTTTTTTTTCTATAAAAAATATGGTATAAAAACAAAACAAAATAAAGTAATAATAATTTTATTTATGAATAATAACTTAATAAACGTATTTATTTATGACTTAAAGTAATAAACGTTTAGTTGCTATCTAATTTTTCTATTCTGATGATTAAAGTAACGCTATTATTTAGAGCTTTATTGGATAATTTTGTGAAGATATTTTACTGAAGATTTCAAAAAATATTCCATCTATATGTAGAAATTAAACTTGAGAGTTGTCTAGTCAGTTTTGTATTATATGAATCATACGCTTGAGTGTGAGATATTCAAGGGTCAGTCGGTTAAAAGACCAATGACACGTACTGATAATAATATTTGATCTTTTATTTCTTCCCAGACAATATTTGCAAATAGGTTTTTATTGAAAAAAATAAGATTATCAAATGTCTCTTTTTGTGTGCGTATATCGATATTAATATATTTTAAGCCGATGCTGTATCCTACACTTGTATCTGAAGAAAATTTTTAAGTACATATCAAAAATTTATAACATTGCTCTAGTGGAAAAAATGTAATATTTTATCATAAAAGTTTAACAGAAGACACAAAATACAGTACTTTAACCTCAATCTACCAAACACGTATTTCTACGTGACTCGCTTAAAATGTGTTAAATAGAAATAGCCTAGGTCATGTAATAGTGAATTTTAGAAGGAAGTACTATAAGTAAATGTATGCGTTTTTATAAACAATCTAGAAGGCAATACTGGCATACATTTTTTATTTAAAAATAATATTGCAGAAAATAAATACATAAATGCTCATTAATATTTGCTTTAGGTATAAATTAACTATTTCATATATATATATATATATATATATATATATATATATATATATATATATATATATGTATATATGTATGCATAACTCTGTGTGTGTGTATTTTTTATTTTAATTTTTAACGAAGTACTTAATTCATTTCAAAAATATATTTTCTGACAATATAGACAATATATAATTCTCTTATAGTATTTGAATATGTGTATTGCCATCTTAAAAACATCCCACGAAATTGTAAAGCTCTGCAAAGAAAACATTTTCTTTAAACATTTTTTAATATTGATATTAAGTTTTTAAATTTGTATTAGAGTTAATTAGTCACTCTCTCCCTCTCTCTCTCTCTCTCTCTATATATATATATATATATATATATATATATAGTTAGTTTAATATAGATCTTTTTGCAATCTCCGTACTTAACTCACTAAAAAATGTTGTGATACTCGACAGAACTTCAACTATTTAAAATTATGGAATATGTGGCTACCGTTTTAATAATTAAATAATAGAAGTGAAACTACATCATTAGTAAAACACAAATAAGATACGCATGGAAATTATGTTTTCTAAAAGATTTGAATGCAGATTTTCTTACTTTTACATTTTAATTTAGTATCATTCGATGAATTTTCAATTGAGACAGACATCTGGTTCCTAATGAAAATTTATCAATTAATTTCTTACGGAGAACAACTGTTGTTTTGAATAAAAGATAATTAATAAGTTAACTCATAACATCGATATTATTATTTATAATTTAAACTTTCTTTTGATAAGCAAAGAACAAGTATTTTAACGTGTTTTCTAGTTATTATCATTTTTTTTTATTTCATCGTTCTTTTGGTCAATTTTTTTATTTCATTGTTAAAGTGAAATAATTGTATTTAAATTTATTTTATTATTTTTTTTTTAATTTCTATTACTGTATTAAGTATAACTTCATATGACCAAATTCAAATTATTAACTTCGACTAAATATTTAATAACTAGTAAATTATGATTGATTATATTGACACTTTAAGGGTACATATTCTTTGTATTTTTTATTTATTTTTTATTATTTAGATTTAAATTTTATAAGAAGTAAATTTTGCAAATTTTTGCAATGTAGATTTCTTATAAATACCTACAATTATTTACACATGTCAATTCAAAATATTTTAATCAAAATAATAAGTTTCAGTACAACGAATGTGTATTCATATAAGTAAAAATACAATAAATATAAAAAAACTTTAATCAAAAAATTATATAACAGAGAGAAACTAGTACATTAAACAGTACTCCCTGAAACATCAGAGGATCTTGTTTATATTTTCATGATGCAAACAATTCCAAGTAAACATTTTATTTCAGATATATTAATAGAATATATCCGCAATTAAGTAAAAAGGATCCTAAAAAAAGTTAAATTGGAGTGACTATCCGCAGACTATTAAGCTTTAAAAATCACTGCTCCGCAATTTATAATTATTGTTAATCATTGTTGTATTTTTTAAACATTCAGCATTTGTTTAATCATAAACGAGATACTTTTTATTCAGTAAGTTTGATGTAAGTTTATTATTTAATTAAATCAAAACCAGTTTTTTTCAGAGAGAGGAATTAATGTCCAGACAAGAATAAAATAGATTATTCATTGAAACTTTCTTTGCCTGAACGGACTGATCTGATATTTCTTTTAAATTTTATTCTTCCTGACCTCTGTATATATTTTATTACGTAATATCAAGATATGAATCATGAATTTAATATTTGATACTTATATCTGTAGATAAAAGCGAGGCCATACGCGTTGAAGCATAAGTCAGTGTCAAAAAATTTGTTAAGATACTAACTATTGATACAAATGTTGTGTATGTTTAAAAAACGTTATTAATTTTATAAATATAAATTTCAAGTTTGATTAATTTTTGTATTTAATTAAAATATATACCTTTGTGGAATTGAAAATAATCAAAAACATGTAAAATATGGCTATTATTTAAATATTATTTAAATAATTTCTTTCTATCACAAATTGCACTTCTTAAATATTCAATGTTTAAAAAACAAAATCAGTAAAAAAATAAACTAAAAGATTAATAAAGAAAAAAAACCGCATAATTAAACATTGTACGTTCTGTTTTGATCTACTTTGAAAATTTGACTATAATTTAATTGAAAATGGGTTTCAAAAAAGAACGAAAGTAGAAAATAAAGAAATATATATATATATATATATATATATATATATTTAACAATTTTGTTTATTTTTGACAAATTTTGATATTAATAAAAAATATATAGTAAGTATGATTTCAATTTTGAAATTTTAGAAATATTTTACTATTTCTTAATTACATTTACGGAATATTTTTTTTTTATGAGAAAAACTTTTATTTTTTTTAATTTTTCATAGAATAAATTTATTTTCTGTCAAATTAAATTTGTTCAAATTATTAATTGAACATAAATAATATGTAAAAACTATCTCATTACTATTAAATTTTAGATTTACTCCATTTTAAAAATTTGAAATAGAATAAAAAAGTTATTAATTAGAAATTTAGATATTTGTATTTTAATTTTTATTTAAAGAATTTAATTTCATTTAAAATCAAGTTATTTATCGAAATACAATAATTAGTTAACAAAATTAGAATAAAATTTATATTTATCGAATTATTAACATTTTTGTAACAATAAACTTTTAAATATCTGATATATGCAATATTTATATATAAGAAATTATTTTTTGAGCCAATTTGTATACATAGTCTTATAAAAGTTCACACCATGAATTGTAGTTGTAGAAAGCATTTTTTTGAAATAATTGCCCATATACAACTGATTTTATTTTTCATTATAATTTGATTTAATAAAATTAGTATGTTATTAAAATTAATTCCGAAAAAGCGTTACTTGAAGTTGACGTTTATATTGAAATTGGTTATTAAAATGATAATTAATCTTTACAAAAATGACTAATGATTTATGGGTTGATAACTGAAAAGACAATGATTTTTAAGTAGTTTATAAATATATATATATACACACGTACACACACACACACACACATATATATATATATATATATATAACTATATAATTATAGATGTGTGAGTATATATGTACACAGTGATACAGTTTAGATTTCCTGGTGAAGTAACAGTGTATAATAAATGACCAACAATTATAATATTGATTAGCATAAGAAAAAATCGATAATAATAATATAGATAAGTAGAACGAGGATTCTGAAGTGGATAATGGTAACGCCTTTCTTCTTAAATACATTATTGATTACTTAATTACATATACGATTAAGTAATCATCGAACTGGTTTCACTGAATATATAATTGAAATATTGAAGCGATAAACGTTCGTAAAAAATCACGCTTCATCATCTGCTGTTTTTATTTTCGTACCTTTCGGTCAAAATTCCCACACAATGTGCATGTTTTATGTATGTATGTTATAAATGTCCGTATGTTTAAAACAAGCGATGTTACACATACGTTCCAAGTGAATGGTCAATAAAAGAATCATACGCATATCTACATATATTATCTGACTGGTCAGTGGTGTGTGTAACAACATAACAGCTAGAAGAAACGGTGATCCAGTTTCTAGACTTTTTCCTTTTGCTTATGTTTACTCCATTTTTAAAATACTTCTGGTTACTTTCGCTTTCTATGCGACATTTTTATGTTTTCATATTCAGTTGCAGTTGTATGTTTATATTTGCAGTTGTGCGACCGATTTCCAATCGACTATTGTAATTATAATGCTAACTACTATATAATATAATACATATAATAAGTAATTATTAATATTATGAAGAGAGACGAATATTATATATATATATATAAATAAAACAGAAGATGTGCTGTAAAAACAATTCAATGGAAAATATATTTGAAAATAATAATTATTTTTATGTATATTTTTTTGTTTAGGAGTGAATTAAACTGGAGGAAAAACATAAAAAAATAAACATAATTGTTCACCAGAAATACATGGTACAATATTAATTCATTTTTTATACATGATATAATCTATTAAATTCATTTTCTACTTCCCTACAAATTATAAAACTTATTTTATTCAGAAAGATATAATAATTAATGTGATAATCGCTTATACGAATTCGATATTGATGCTATCCTCTATGTTCTGAACGTAATCTTTTATATTCATTCTAGAGATGATGACAATGCCATTTTAATGTGTATAAAGAACAATAAAATTGAACAAAAATCAATTATTAAACGTTTTTGGCCAGAAGAATGTTTTGTGGTCTGTAAGAGAGTGAAAAATGATTGATTTGTGAAAGTGAATTTAGTTGCAGAGCAACATCGATTTCATAGCAATAGATTTTAAAATTCTAATAAAAACACATTGTAATCAAAATTAAACTTAAAAATATTATACTACAATTTTAAACCTTGGAAATTATAAAGCGCAAATTAATTTAGATTTCCATTAGATAATAATTTCAAATTATAGATTTAATAAATGTATTGTACGTCAGTTTTTTTACATTTTTTACTTTGTATAAACATTTTTTAATACTATTAAGATAATTACTTTTTTCATATTATACTGAATAAATAAAGAGTATGCTTGAAGTTCCTAATATTATTTTTTTACTTAATTGAAGCTTTTGAAACCATATTTTTTATTTATCTTGTAAGAATTATCAATATTTACAATTGTTATTGTACTATTATTAATCAAGAATAAAATTTATATCTAGTCTAATGTCGTTACAGTTTATTTACACTGTTATAAAATTGTATTTATTTATCAAAAAAGAATCATAAATAATTTTCTTTGAGTCGGAATAACGATTTGGTTAAAATATAGTTAACAAAATAAAATTTAAGAATTAATTTTGTTGACAAAGTTTTTATATTAATAAAATTATACAAATTGTATTTTTCAGCTTTTTCTTTGACTTTTTAAGATTAAATTAATGGGTTCATAATAATTAACAGTCGTAATCGACAAATTATTTATAATTTTATATTAAAAAAATGAATGAAAAGAATTCTAATATGAATAGAATTTGACTGTAAATTCAGTATTTCACTATTATTTTTTTAAATAAAATTTAACGCAACTTGATTTCATTAAAAAATAATGTTTAGTTTTACGAAAAAAAGAGATTATCTTAGGCCACCATTTAATTAAATATTTATAATGATATTAAAAGTAAAATTATGGAGGATGTTGAAAAATTAATTAAAATTATTAAAGATGTATTTCTAGTGAGAAAAATGAAAAAATGTAAGAAATTCTCTTAAGCAATGAATTATACTTTATTATATTTGTCACTAAATAACAAATGGAACAAATATCCAATCTAAGGACAGAAATTATGTATTTTAGAAAATATAAAAACTGTCTGTAAACAAAAACTTATGAAAAACTGATATAGGTATACGTATTTTTAACGAAATACTTTTCTTGAACATTTTTAATAAAAATTTAATGAAATTTATCCAGGATTATAAGTTCAGGGTTAAGTACAGGCTTAAGAAATAATTAATTTCTTCATGAGAACATTTCTTTTCATTTCCATCTTCTACATTATACATTACTGACTTTTTCGTTGTATTTCAAAATTTCATCCGTCTGGCTCGAATGATATTCGATAAGAAAATAAAATTAATGAACACGCTTTTCTTATTCACAGAAAGAATTATTTATGAAATTTGGTTCGTTCATCTCAATTCCTTTTCTTGTTATTTGAGTTTATGCGAGTTTTATTTTTATTTCAGTGTTTTACTGTTTTCAAAATAATTATCATCAAATAATTTCATATTGTATTTGTTATGAAATGGAAAGTTCGTAATAAAAAAAGATATGACATAGTTTGATTAAAACATTAGATTATAGCGTTTTAGTTCGTGTACATTTTTATACAGATTATCGTACATGTCATATGAGTGATGGTTGATTGAAATCGGAAAAGAATTACTCAACATGTAAACCATGACAATATTATTAATGATGACGTGACTGTAATTTTCATGAATAATAATTATAATTGTTATGAATGATGCATTCGGATAACAAAAAGCCACAATAAAGTTTACTCTTCACTATCATAAGCAAAAAGAGGAATATAAACAACTGATATTGAATTAATGAATAATTTTCAATTGTGATTTCCTTCTTGAATTAATTGTCATAATATGATAAATATGGTTTATAAATTATCCATTTATAATTTAATACAGGAAGTCAGCGTGTATTTAGAAATGTTTGGATACTAATTTACATTAAAATTATTAGAGATTTATGTTGGATGAATCATACTTTTCACGGTAATTAGACATATCAGTCTGTAATTTTTATAGTAATTTATTTAATAAATTTACTTTGAAATGAATTCAATATG
>CM068322.1:15865809-15883309 GCA_034766995.1 Acanthacorydalis orientalis | reverse complement strand
TTTGGAACTGGTTTAAAAAAATATATATTTATACACAACGGAACATTTTTTTGAAAAAATGAAGGTACATATTTATATATTTTGAAAATTTTAAGTGTGAATGACAAAATATTTATTATTGTACTATGCTGTTGTTTATTTATCTGCAAGTGATAATAATACCTTAAATGTTGTATCGAAAACTCAGTAAATATCAGTAATGTAAATATTTCAATATTAATTTTATCTGTGATTTTGTTTATTTAATATCAATTATCAAATTTCAAACATATCGCATTTTTGAAGGTCTTGTAAAGTATGTAATAAATACTAATATTAGGTCGAATTTATGTATATACATATATATATATATATATATATATATATGTATATGTATATATATATATATATATATATACATATATATATATATATATACATATATATATATATATGTACATATGTATATATATATGTACATATGTATATATATATATACATATATATATATATACATATATATATATATACATATATACATATTATATTTATATATATACATATATATATATATATATATATATATATATATATATATATCATATAAGTTTTTTAATTGTCTTTTTATGAGATTTAACTTATTTATGCACTTTAAAATATATTGAAAAAAAGATACTTTTTAGAGTAAAATTAAGAGTAAAATTTTAAATGGTTCGAATATTAGCGTAACTACTTACCTATTTTCATTTATTATGATCTAAACTTGTAAGGTTTTCAAGATTTTATTTAAATTTTTATAGTAATTTTTTCTGTATGGTTATACTATTTATAACTTAATTTACTTTGACTGGGTTTCACACCCAGTTATATTTATAATTTTTATTGAAAATTAATGTGATGTTTTGTGTAATATGAATTTTGTTTTGTAAATAGGACACTAACAAAAATGATGTGTGTATTGAATAAAATAAGTTAATTTGTGTTTATAGTATATACTTATATGATATATATATATATATATATATATATATATATTTATATATATATATATATATATATATATATATATATATATACTGCATGCCATTTTACTTGAGAGTGGATTTGATTTAGATAAATACAACTTTCTTAATGAATATATCTAGTTTTTATAATGAAAAATGTTGTTGGTTTTGAACTTTCATTGCATATTTTAATCCAGTGAAAATTGTTGTAAGTGTATTATTGTTGGAATTAATTTGAAACGTATTTAATTGGAAATTTAACATTTTTTAAAAGTACAATATACCTGCAAAAATGAAACGAATATATCCATTTTTATCATAAATTTGTTTTGTTACTAAAAGTTCGCAAAAAGATTTACCTGTAGTTTGATTAAGTGTATTCTAAAATAGATTTAATTTATTTGTAAACAACATTGTAATTACTATAAAATAGTCTATGTAGTTGAAATCGATATTAAAAATGTTACATAAAAAAGATTTTATTACGTTTTCCAAATACACTACACTCTGTAAGTCAATACTCACAATAGTATTTAATAATAAATTATTTTGAAAGAAATAGTAGGATAAAATTTATATATATATACATATTGATTAATTTAAATCAAATATACTAGTACTTTAAACATCTAGAAATTTCAATTTATAAATAAAAATTCAAATTTCAATAGTTTTATTTGCTTTTGTACTCATATTTGATTATTTAAATAAAAGTTATGAAAACGTACGGAACTTATTATTTACATTATAATAAATGGTATATGTAATCGTATATTACTGTACAGTTTTTTAAATCAGTACTCTGAAAAGGTATTCGTTATATTTACATTAATATACTAAAATTTATATATATATATATATATATATATATATATATATATACGTTTGTGTATGTGCTCGTGTATGTATTCACATATTGTGTATTATTTGAAAGGTACTTGATTAAACGTTTTATTTTGATTTTTTTTTAACAATATAAAGATTAAAATTGAAAATGTGTATAAAAATATCGTTTTGTAGATCTTAAATCTTAGTAGTAAAAATTTTCACAAGTTGTTTTTTTTAAGTTAATTAAAATTATTGTTTGTTTACTTGTTGAAAGTTTCACTGGTGTTATTAATAAATAAATATATTCATACTGGGCGCATGTAATGAATAAATGATATATATATATATATATATATAATATATATATATATATATAATATCATATTAATATATATGTCAACATATTTTATTGTTGATAATATTTTCAGAATTTATTAGTTTTATCAAAATGTAAATTTAGTTTTTAATAATGTAATCAAATAAACTATTTTTTGTAGGTATTCTTTGTAGCACTTTTCGTAGTGACGTGTTCAGCAATTCCTATTGATTATGATCAAGGATTATCATTCGGGCATGGAGGAGATATCGGGTATGCTGCTCCTGCAATTACGAAAGCGATAGTTGCAGCACCAGCGATTCATAAAACTATCGTAGCTGAACAGGTTTCATATCCAAAATATTCGTTCGAGTACGGTGTAAAAGATCCTCACACCGGTGATGAAAAACAACAACACGAAGAACGTGACGGCGATGTCGTCAAAGGACATTACTCTTTAGTTGAACCTGACGGCACGACACGTACTGTACAATACCAAGCTGATAGTCATAATGGATTTAACGCTGTCGTCACAAAATCAGGACACGCCGTTCATCCGGCACAACATAAAGTTGTCGTTGCGGCGCCCGCTAAACAAGTGATTGCTGCAGCACCGGCATACGATATTGGTCATGGAGATTTTGGGTACGATCATGCTGGTTTAGGTGCTTATGGCGGATATCATCATTAGTTATTAACTTTTTACCTACTGTATCATTCCAGCTTTTATTTAATATTAATATTCATCTTAATGTATCATATCGATTAAATTTTTATTCTGGTCATACAATCATCTTTCATGCAAGGAAATATCATATATACCTCGACATATATTCAATATTCATTCATCGATTATAAATATACATACATATACAATATGCATATGGACATATTTCCATGTAGTAAAAGTTCTCAACTAGTAAAAAAATCATATACATAACTCGGTTAAAACATTTATACCGAGTTCTGTTTTACAAAATCAATATGAATTGATGGCATTAATTTGAAAACGATCACATGATGCAATGTTTGTTATTGAATAATGCTGTTGTTTATATTTTCAACAACTGAAATATTTACCTTATGCATTTATCGTATGAAATGAAAAGTAAATATTAGCTATCCAAATATTGAAACAACCGATATAATCAATGATTATTGTTTCAGTTCAATTTCAAATAAATTAACAATATTTAAAATTATTGCTAATATGAAAATCCTTGCGAATTATACCATAAAATGGAATAATAATAAAAATATGCATTATTTATAAATTTATTCTAAGTATCAATAGTGTTTATTATAATAGAAGTTTATTTCATTGTTTATGTATTCTGGGATCAAATGTTTTTTAATCATGTATATATATAATTAAAATCATTTTATATTTGTCATTTATATTTCATATTCATAACAATTTTTCATTTATTGTTACAAATTGTACTTCATTAAATATTTTTATCATTTATATATCATAATTGTATATAAGATTTTATTCAAATTATAAAAGTATATTTTTGTAAATATCTTTTTTATATTTTATTGTTTTTTATGTATTCAGGATTACCGTTTTTTTAGTGTTTCCATATTTACTTTTATTTTAGAAGCTGAAACCTATAAAGTAAAAGCTTATAATTTCATATCCGTTTTTATTATAAAAAAAACTTACTTTATACTGATAAAAAAATATATAAAATCAAAAAAACTGATTAAGAAATAAAAAGTAGGAAAATAACATTTTACAAAAAGATTTAATAAAATGACTATGACGTATAATGGAAACGTATGGATACGAAATACATCAGGAAGAATATTATAATGTTAAATATAATTTAAATTCTATAGTAACTGCTTCAGTTCTATATCAAAACTCTTACTAAAATTTGATATTATTCGTAACTGGTATGAAAAGTATACAGACTTAGGCGATGTGATGAAAACTCGATGACTAAAATAGAGGTTTGGAAATCAATAATGAGAAATATATTAACTTATAAAGTAAATGTGTGGAATTGGAATATGATTGAAGAAAATACTATTTGAATTTTTGGAACAGGGACCGTGTTTAAGTTATTTTATAATATAATTAAAATGAAGGTTATTCATTTTCATCATTAATTTTTTCTAATTTGATCCTCTTTAGGATACCTTTATTTCAATACTTTATCGAGTACTTTCTATGCTTTTTCATGTTTTGGTTTCATATACATACACACACATACATACTTACATATATACATACATATACATATATATATATATATATATATATATATAAATATATATATATATATATATTTATATATATTACTTTAACAACTATTAAAAGAAATTGGATATGTTTAAAAATTTGTTATATTAATTAATGTTTAATATTTTATGATAAAAATATTAGTGTAATTTTTTGGAAAAAATACTGATGTAGAAAAGCGACGAATAAAATATTATTGAAAATAATTCTACTCCAGTAATGATTTGTTTGTATTTTTCTTCATCTGTAGACTTAGTATAGACAGTATACTTAAAAATAGAATGTAAAAGTATTAAATTATTAATTCGTTCAAAAAATAAATGAAATAATTTGTAATTTAAAAATTAAACATATAAATTTAGACTATTCAACTAATGATCAATTAAATTACTTAAATCAAATTTTCTATTAATTTAACTTTTTGGTAGGATTTTATTTTTAACATGTACTTTAGTCCTAATTTATTCACTATTTTCTGTACAACCATTAAGATATTCGAATATTATATTTATTTATTTTTGAAAGAGAAAATTTAATTATTGAAAATGTTATTAACCGTATATATTCTACATAAAATTGACTGAATCAGTTATATACTATTTTTATATTGTAGTTTTTGACAACTTAAATTAATTACGAACTTAAAATACGTTTTGAAATTTAAATTTATTTATATTTCATGTTTATGCATATAATTTAGAAATTATCGAAAATAAAAAAACGTATTATTTAAATATTTATAAATTAATCATTATTAAGAATATAAAATTAAGCATTTTTTTTTAAAAAAGCGATTAAACCCGTACCATATCACATATCAATAGTTAAAAAGAATAATCAATAAATTGTAATATAAGTAGATTATGATTTGAATGTCACGAGAGTTTAATTGTTTACCTATAACACAGGCGTTTTAGATTTCTTTGCATTAGCTAATTTGTGTACATTAATATATATATATATATATTGTGCAATAATTAGATAATTCCACAAATACTAAAAAATGTAAAATAAATATTAAGGGGACGATAGTATGTTTAAAGATATTTTTAAGTACAAATAATATAATGTCTAAATTTTACTTTCAATATTTTTATAAAATATAGTATTACATTTTGTTAATTAGAGATATCTTTAACGTGTGGAATAGCGAAGTACAACATTAAAACAAATCTTTTTACGATAATTAGAAACTGATTCATTTTATAAATCAACTTAATAGTAGTTAAAATAAATTTTCTGTCTATTAAAAACCTGGACAATCTTGAATGTATGATATGTCTATGCATATATATATATATATAATATATATCTGTTGAAATATTTTAGAATTCATTCATTAATTTTCCTACCAGCTTTAAACGCAATTATTTTCTTTCTAAAAGAAAAATACTTCTTACAAGAAAACATTTCTTGATAAGATAAAATTATACCGGAAATTTTGAACAAAAACTTCTTTTTCTTAAGATAAGCATTCTTCTGTTATTTTGCCTTTGACTGGAGCTGGATGGATTACGATTTCCAGCTCTGAGCACATCTCTTGAGCGGTCATTCAGGTAATCTTTCCTGAAGATCGTCCATTTTTCAAATGTAGATAAGTCGCTATTCTTCCATGCTATCCACATGATTTTTCCTGTTTCGAGGTATCTTGCGATTTCTATGAGCATTCTTCTGTTTTTGCAGAAGGTAGGATGATAACTTTGTCTTCCAAAATTACTCCTTTATCCAGGCATAGGACCGACAACATCGCACTACTCAATCCTTTCAACACAAGTGTAGGTGAAGTTCGATCATAAAACTAAACAATTAAAATAAATCTCTATTATAATATATTTTACACTTTTTAACATTGTATTCAACAAGGATACGTTATTATATTTTCAAATATTATAGGTATTATGAAATATTTGTTTAATACTTGATATTTGGTTTGATTATTTAAATAATAATTTTGTGTAATGTTTAATCACACTTTTAATAGTAAAAAATATGAAACATTGAAAAAATATTATTTATAAATTATAACGAAATATTAAGCGTTATAAATTAAATATTATAATATATTTATTCATTGAAATAATAACATTGTAACATAGTTTTAAACTCTAAAATTATTTTTAATATAATTATATATATACATATATATATATATATATATATATATATATATATATATATACAAGTGCTATATAGATATGGAAAACTGAATATTATCTTTAAAAGTAATTTCATCGACCGAAATTCCTTAAAATCTACGATAAACACGCAACTTATAATTCGACAAATGTAATGTGTAAAAAATGACAAAATAATGTGTATTCTTTATATTCAAATAATTCCGTACGTCAAATGGCAGCAGTCACGTTATGTATAATTTATTTTATGTTCGCAATTCGAACACCTAAAATAGACGATCGATAAAAATAATTTTATTTGCATGAGTATTAAAATTGAATTATATATATATATATATATATATATATATATATATATAGCTATATATATATATATATATGTATATGTATATATTTATATATAGCTATGTATATATATATATATATATATATATATATATATATATATATATATATATATACATGCATGTATGTATAATTCATAAATATACGCACATGAATGCTTCAAACGTTTTCGATTTACAAAAATGAATCCTTGTAGAAACAATACAAGCATTAGTAATCAAAATATGCAACAGGTTATTCAAATGTTCATGTTTAAAATAATAAACTGCCTTTTATATTTCTAGATGTATTCAATATGGTCCAATAAGTATTTGTTTTGGAAGTTAATAGAAAAAACAGGTCACTGACATCGAGATGTATTTTTAATGAATTTATTTAAATGTAGTCACAAGAGATTTATACATAATACACGTTCATCATATATATATATATATATATATATATATATATATATGTATATACATGTGTGTATGTGTATAATATACTACATATAAACAAAGACTTTTGCCAAAGATCAAGTACAATTTAATTGAACGTTAAAAATGATGGAAATGATTGAACATATGTTGAACGTAAATACAATCATTGTAAAATGTGACATCTATCAATAAGATATTACACAATAAAATTTATATGACGATCAAGTGTAATGAATGTCAGTGTCATTTTACGATCTCATTGAGTGCATTCGGAATACTTTTGAGTATCCGTTCGTTCCTTTTGTGTACAACACCCAGTCAGCATGAACTTCTTATGTGAAGAGGGACACACACAACGATAAGCCAAATGATTATTTGAAATAAATCTATAGATTATACGGTTAGAATTTGCGTTGGTATACACAATGTTTAAAAAAATACGGCTGCATTCTCGTCCACGTACTGAATATTTATGTAGTAAAAACCTTATATGGTATTGAATAATTTAATCGAATAGTAATCAAAAAATATCGACGAACTTTCATTTCGTAACGAAAGTGTTACAAATGTAAACATACCAGGTCGTTGGACTACTGTGTAGGTGAAAAAGTATTTTTTTTTCAAGATTTTGTATTATGTGCAGACAAATGTATGCTTTTTTATTGTACCAATTCAAGTTTATTGATCATTATGTAGTATAAAATTTAAGATTATTTTATTATGCAATTTTATATATATCTACAGTTTTTTAAAGAAATATTAGACATGAATAAAAAGTAAAAAATAAATTTACAATATTGCATTCAAGTTGAAAAATAATATCATTTCAATTAATAATTTTATGCGAGAGAAATAAAGTTAAAAATGAAACAGATGTATACATACACTCATCTAGATACATGTATATATATATATATATATATATATATATATATATATATTTATATGTATATAATATCGTAAAAATAAAATCAAAGAAAGCAATAATCGAAATAAACTTAATAGAAAAAATAATTTTCTCCAAGGTTATATTAAAATCGATTTTGACAAATTTTACAATAAGAATTTGTTGGGAAATGGAAAATGTTAAAACGAACTGACATTTCAAATACCAGACATTTTTGGAATCAAAATTAGAATATAATAAGACATGATTTCAGTAAAAGTATAAAAATAAAAGTGTTATTAAAACTTAAATAATATTTTTAATAAACGTTATTTTTTATATTTTTATTTAAAAAAGTATTATATTTTTTAAATTAATTAGATTGCACCTCACACATCACCAAGATTGTTTTTGATGTTCAAAATCATTTTTCATTTTTGTTTATATACACTTCGGTCGCGATATCATCATTCTTAGTATAATAAGGCATGGAATACTAAATAAATGTTTTTAACTTCTGCTTTATTAGTAGCCTTAGTCTGTTATTTCCCCCATTACTATGGTTTCATTGTGGTGGGTGACTCTATAGATGAAGAGGCCCAACTTTTGACTCACCGTTTCGGAGGTTTTTCTGGGAGTCTTTTTCCATGGGGTACTCCATCTCTCGCGAGTTTTGTTTCATGCATTTCTATGTGTGCATTCTACTCCTTCCTACTAGTCTTGCTGAATTTTATTATGTCTTGCACGTTGCATACGTTTCTAATTTCTTGACTGGGTATTCTGTCGTGGAGAGTTTTTTTTGCAATCGATCTTAGCACCCTCATCTCGGTTGTTCTGATTCTTTACTTAGTTTTGCTTGTCTCAGCTCTAATTTTTAATATCATTGAAGATTGAAAAAATCTCCATATTATATATTATTTGTTTATTAATATAATTATTTTATAAAAGAAATTCTTTAGTTGATAAAAAATATTTAATAAAACATAATTTATAAAAAATTAAAAAAAATCTCAAGTATTTTCCAAATAAATATTAACTAACCTATTAACAAAAATCTAGTCAAAATATTTAATAATTTATTTTAGTTCATACCAATTTCGAAAGCGATGCTATCACCCGCAGAGCTTAAGACACAGATAAACCTATTTCATTGGGAAAGTGAATTTAACTACAGTGCCGATAATTATAATTGTGACCTTAAATATCACTTTTTTATTTAAATATAAATAATTAAACATTTAAAAATAGAATGATATTATTTAATATAATATGTATTGAATATAAAAAATGATTATATATTTTTTGGATTTTTATTTTATTTTCATAATTTTCATTTTCTGATAGTCATAATAAATTATTTTTAGTTTAATACTTTTATCTTAAACCACAAAAACGGTTTTCTATACAAATATCATGAAACAAAGAAAATATAACTTTTTATGATACTAGTATGATGTTTCTTATAAAAGATGTAATCAAAAAGAATATAAATAGAAAAGAAAATAGATATAATCATGAAAAAAACTTGTTAGTATAAATAAACAATAACAGACTATAAAGTTATCATGACGTCGTTTCTTTCAGACTACTGTTTCTTTATTTTTTTATTATGCCCGTATTTGACTTTTGGGTTATATATAAAGAGTGAGTCGTTCTCATTAATTTAGAATTCTGGAAGTCACGTATGTATTCTTTATTCTAAAATTGGTATTTATCTTCCTCATCTTCAGGTGGATTCGGACTGATTCAAAATCTATCTGAAAATGATAAAATTGATTGCGAACATAAAAGAAATGAACTGATACTTGGTCTGCACGACTCGCATATAACAATAACAAACAAGTATTCAAGAAAACAATATAATAATATTAATTTTAAATCATACTTGAACAGAATTTAATTATCTAAAGATGGCACAAGTGCTAAAATTGGTCACGGCGATAAACAATAGACAATACTTGCAGTCAGTAGGGAAAATAGTATGGTTATATATTAATCCAATAATAATATGTACGGTTATTTATAGACCATATGGTTATGCGATTAATATATATATATATATATATATATATATATATATATATGGTTATATATTAATCACAGATATGGATCTGCAGTAATACAAATAATAAAACAACTACATAATATATTTTTTATTAGTATGATAATTTGAAAATACCATAAATAAATTAATAAACAAATTTAAATTTGTATACATATGATAAGGTAATTAAAAAAAACACCAAAACATTAATAAAAACGATTAAAAAACAAACTATTCAGAATAATTTTAATAATATTAAAACAAAAATAAATATGAGACAAACTTCTTAGAAATTCAGAACACTTACTGATACTTTTCTAAATTTATTCTATTATATTTCAAAAATATTAATAATAAATTCTGTCAAATAAACTTACAACTGGTAACGAATGTGAAATAAATTCAGCAATAAATAACTTTCAAGATAGAATCAAGTGTAGGAATTCAGGTAACATGAAAAGCTTTTTTACAAATATCTACAGAATCTATTTTTATCACTGAGCATATCTGTATTTGATTTCATAAAATTTTAGACAAACCGAAAATTGTAGTCGAAAAAATCTAAAATCAAAAATAAATTATTTAACTATAAGCTATAATCTAAAATATATTCGTGTTGATTTAAATTTAATGTTTAAATTATGTGCCGAATCAAATTTTATTTATCCGCATATTTAATATTTCAGGAAAGCGCCACATTATAAAATCAGTGTTAATATCCGCTTTTAGCTATAAATATATATATATATATATATATAATATATACACTATATATATATATATATATAGGTAATTATTTTTGTATTAAATTTTATTGGACGTGGGCAAAATTTATGCGTATTTTGACATACCGAACTATGCGATCTTGTTCTGCTAATTTAGAAAACTACCAAACCTACGTTGTATTTAATTAAGTGAATGATTAGCAATGTTTGTTTAATGGTTATTTGTCACGTAATTTATGAATATAGATTACTAATAATGAGTGAAACAACAAAATAACATTCGATCGGTGCTTATATATATATATATATATATATATATATATATATATATATATATATATATATATATATAAGTGTATATGTTTACATAGTTTATAAATACATGCTTACTAGTTTCATAAGTTGAATTACCTATATTTGATAAAGAAAAACAATTTTAAAATTTAATTTCGAATTATGAACGAAAATTGGTTTAAAATGATATGTTGTTATAATTATTTTCCTTGTCATGACAAAATTTGACTGCTTTAATTTATGTAGATAAAGTAATTGTAGAGTAATGGCATTGAAATTATTAAATAATTTCAGAACAGAATTTCAAATAGTTTTCATTTCAGTGGACATATAAAAATATCTAAAAGAATAAGATTTTTTTTATTCACGATTTCGTTTTAATACGATTTTTTTTTGATTTTAATTCTCTAATTAATTCTTTTATAGGTAAATAATTCCTACTCTGATAAGATAGAACGAGTAACATATTGTTGGAAATATTAGTCAATACGAGAATAATTAATATTTAATTGAAAATGAAAAGAAAAACGTGTGTTACATATTATGTAATTATAATATACTAATTCAAAAAAATTTAATATATTTAAAGACTCAATAAAATACTAACACTTTGAACTCGGGAGTGGAACTAGAAATTCATTGATGTTTTCTAAGGAACTATGCACTTAGAGCGCTATCTTTGAATGCTATATTTAAAGAGCACTAATCTCTTTATAATGAGACTAAATTTATAACTCTTTCTTTGATTAAAAAAATATGGTCGTACAAAAATCAGAAATTGTTTTTTTTTTTTTTTTTTTATTTGAAACCCTATAAAAATTATGAATTTGACAATTTGGTTGAATAATATTTTTTTTCCAAAAGTACATCATTGGAAGAAAGCGTACAAAAAATTTCGAGATTCTATGTCCAGGTACAACATGTGACCGATGTGAAACGTTTTTGTGTACACCTGTTTCAAAACTTTTCACACTCAACAGTTATGTTATTTCTACAAATTTTCAATTATAATCACTTTTTCCGCTGCTAATCATATGTTTCCAATTAAGAGATTTATGTTTTCCCGAAAACTATCAATGAATTTCCATGATATATCAGGTAGATGTAAAATATTTTAATGGTTAATCTAAATTATTATATTTTTTCTTGTAACCGACAAATTTGCAATTTTTATTTTATTTGCGATAAAAGAATAGCCAATTAATCGAAAAATATTAGTTAAAATTTTTTTACACCCTTTCCTCCTCCTCGGATTTAAAGGGTTAAATAGAATTTCTCATATGAAATGAACACCGTATAAATTCATTACATGAATTCTAGAGTATATATTGAAATGAACAGAAACTGAAATGAAATATGCATAGAAAATCTAAAAAAAATATTTTATTTATTTTTTTTATTTCACGTTGACTGAATATATGTTTCGGAGGTTAGTTTTATTAAAAACGTATGTACGATAATATAAAATAAACTATTATGTATTAAAATTAAAGAGACTAAACTTCAGAAAAAATGGTCAACGGATTTATATACTATTTAAAAAAATTTTTTGCGAATATAAAAAAGAATTACAAATTAATTTGCTTATATGTAATTTACAGGCATTGATTTAACATAAAGCCTCCTTATTGATTATAAAAAAATGAGTATAACGTGAATGGTATATATGTTTTATTTTAATTAGAAAATTGCTATATATTACTGTATTTAATTATAAAAAGTTAATATATACTCGTATATTTTTTTAACAAAGTTATTTACATATTCATGGTTTATTTTATTCTTTTTCATATATTATTTAAAAATGTCTATGTTAATATCGTTGTATGTACTTATTTTTTACTTACTTATTATTTAGTTTAAGTATTTTTTTATTAAGAAGGTTGTTTTTAAATATTGATCAATGATTAACGTTAATTGTAGAAATAATGAATCAAACAAGTACTATTTTTATAACAATTTATAAAAGCATATATATTTAATAAATTTACTTTTTTTTATGTCTTAATGCAACAAATTTGCTCATAGAATTTTTATTGTCTACTTCTGATAAATTTAGATTTTTTTTTAGATAAATTTTAATTTAAGTTATATATAGACATTTTTTCACAGATAGAAACAATAAAATAATCAAATTAACAAAAATTTTATAACGAAATTATTTTTCGTGAATTGTCTGAATATTTTGTAATAAGAAAAATGTATAAACAATGACAAACCAGCAATAAAAAAAAACGATAAAAAATAAGTTATAATGAGTTTTAATAAACAATTTGTTGAATATTACAAGAAAATTCATGTAATGTATTATTAAAGAGTGATTATAATTTTTATTGTATAAAATGGCAAAGAATATAAATACACCATATGACAAATGACATTTTTATGGATTATATTCGATAAAATATGAAAAATTTAGAAAATGGTTTATTGAATAAAATCGCTGAGGAAATATGTCATAATAATTCAGAAGATATTGAGTGATAATACATTAGGAAATAGATGGAATCATAACAGAATAAACTAGAAATATTTCGATTTCATTTCTCAGTAATTTTAATAGAGAAAATAAAAACATTAAATCTGTAATATTATTATCTGTTTTATAAGAATTCAGATAATCTATGTGTTTGTAGTTTATGTAAAGTATATAATAATTAGAAGTATATGAAAAATTAAAGAAATCTGTATTTTAAGTTGTTTATATTAATTAATATTCTGTTTAAATTTTAATACACCAACTCATACATAAATCACATATATATATATATATATATATATATATATATATATATATGGTTTATGTATATAATATATTCTTGAACAAAGTATTCTTTATGAAATTTAATATAACAGAAAGCAAGTTACGATTTGACAACTTTATTAAAAAAATCGAATATAATAATGTAATGAAAATTTATTAAAATGTGTATTTTCTGTACATTTATATCCGAACATAAGATCGATATTTATTTTAAAACGGTGGTTGTTGAATTTAATACGAGAGGAATCCTGCATTAGAATCGTTTGTCTTACTGGCAAAATGTGTTCGTGTAGGTGTATAGCTAAGCAAATATATTGTAATACGAGAAGATGTCAAATATGGTGACATAAAAGAAATTAAGAAGATATAAACATAAATAACATATTGTTAAATAAGACTTGAAATAAGAAAAAAAATCATTAAAATGCTATAAACGAGGAATGAAATTTATCTTCAAGAAAGAAAAAAATTTATGCAGTTATGTGTCTTATGAATAAGTTTTCAATTTGTTTGAATTTTGCATGATTCGTAATAAAATAATGTTTTTATAATGGAAAAGGAATAACTAAAAATTTAAATAATTTGAAAACATTATTCAAAGTATTTAAGGAGACTTGTATGGAACGTTCGTGTTCTTTGATCTAATTACCACGCAAAACTATAAATTCATATGAAAAGTATTTATGCTAATTAAGAATATTTGGAATGATTTATACCATATTACATTTTAATGTTCTTATTTTAATGAATCGAAATGTTTGAAGTTATGAAATTGCAGATATGGAAAGTTTAGATTGTAATTAATTTTTGAATGTTTGGCAGTTGATTCCTTTTTTCAAATAAAATGTTCAGTTATGTAAATCAGACATTCAAGACACTAATTTATAATGTTCTTAGTAAGATTTGAAAATCTAAAATTAACTAAAAGAGTTATTAAGCGATGCATGCCAAGTATATGAGATTTTAACATAATTTGAAATGATGTTTATATATATATATATATATATATATATATATATATATATATATATACATACATATATACTTGTATAAAGTTAATGACATGATAAAATTTTCGATTAAAATGAAAGGAAAATTATTTACATGTTATTTCTATCTAATGAAATATTCATTAGATGCTATTTTAAACTAAATTTTATAGAACTGTATCATTAAAAATAAATTCATAAAAATGAAATTAATATTCATTGTTAATGAAAAATTAATGAATTTAATTACCATTCTTATATTACCATTCTCATTCCTTTTTAGGAATAATTAATTTGTATTTTTTATTGGTTTATTGAAATATTATATATATATATATATATATATATATACATTAGGTTGGTGCAAAAATAATTGCGGTTATTATAATTTTAAGTTTGGCGCCGATTTTTTTAGTTACCGTTATCTTTTTTTATAGTCATGTGATACATCATTGTAAACAATGAAATTAGCACTACTGATTTCAGCTTATGTCTATACTTTTCATTTTTTAGTATTTTTGGATATAACCTCTTAAATTAATCATAGAAAAAAGCAAATTCGACCGATTTTGTTGTATGAGTTTAAATTGGGACGTAAAACAAGAGACAATGTTCGAAATATCAAATTTGTTTTGTCGAAGAGTGAATGAATGAAACTGCAACTCAACATTGGTTCCAAAAATTTCGTGATGGAAATGAAAGCCTTGATAATGAGGAGGACCATGGACGTCATTCAGCTATAGACAATAATGATTTAAGAACCATTATTGAAGCGGACCATCGTAAAACAACTCGAGACGTGCAGAAGAACTTAATGTTGATCATTTAACAGTTGTTCGGCATATGATTTTGATTGGAAAAACAAAAAAGCTGGAGAAATGGGTGCCGTATGAATTAAAAGAACATCAAACAGTTCGGCGATACGAAGTCTGCTCTGCGCTTCTTTTTCAATACAAAAATGATCCTTCTCTTAATCGCATTTTCACTTGTGATGAAAAGTGGATTCTCTACAACAATCGGAAACATTCATCATAGTGATTAGACCGAAGAAAAGTACCAAAACAGTTTTCTAAACAGAGACTTCATGAAAAAATTATTATGGACACTGTTTGGTGGTCGGCCAGTGGCATTATTCACTACAACTTCTTAAATCCTGGTAAAACAATTACACCAGAAAAATATTGTCAGGAAATTAAAAAAAAGGATGAGAGGTTGTATCGTTTACGGCCAGCATTATTCAATCGAAGAGGACCAATTCTTGTTCATGACAATGTCCGGCCACACGCCTCATAAATGACTTTAAAATAATTAAATGAACTGGGTTATGAAATCTTCACTCACCCACCTTATTCTCCGGACCTGTTCTCGACAGTTTATTATTTTTTTAAACGTTTCAGTAATTTCCTACGAGAAAAGATTTTCAAAGATCAAGCTTCAGCTCAAAGCGTTTTCGACGAATTCGTTACTTCCAGGACTTCAGAATTCTATCTTGTAAAAATAAATTAACTTTTTTCCCGTTGAGAGCAATGTGTACAGGCCAATGGTCTGATTAATAAATATATTTTTTAACTTATGTATGCGTCTTTATAGTCGATACATAAAAACAGCAATTATTTTTGCACCAACCTAATATATATATATATAAATATACAATTATGACTAATGGAATATTATAAGTATAAAATGAATATTTTTTAGTAATTTTGATTGTAAATTTTGTTGGCTCGTGTTTATAGATTTTTAATATGCATTTTTTAAGATTATTTATAACATTTTCAACAATTGATTATTTAATTTACATTATTTTTTTTAAAAAAAGTTATTAATATAAGTAATTGTGAATATTATTTTCAAAATAACGATAATTGAACATTAAATAAGTGTCTACTTTCTGTAATACTGGTCATTCACAAATATTGTTTTATATGTTTATGTCAATAACGAAAACATCATCCTAAGTAGATATTTATCATAGTAACTATTATTAATGACATGATTTGAGTACAGCTGACATTATTGACACAAGACATATTTGTTTTAAGTACCCGAGAACATTGAACTCTGCGAAATAAACTTATACAATAATTTACTAAAATGAAGTTGTATCATGGAACAGTAATGCAGTCAACTTCGTACAAATATGGAAACAAAAAAAAATAAATAACGAATCGTCGTATATTTTTATGATATACGGCCTAACTAGATGCGTAGATAGTATTCACTGTAATATATACATAAATGTTCGTTACATGTTTCCGTGCTACCAATTTTTTTATAAAAAACTGGATTCATGCTAATATGGTAGAATAGTTGTGGGCGTCGCAATACTTTTACGGAATTCGCGCACAATCAAATGGTCGTAAAATAAAACATTCAACTTTATCATCTTTTATATAATTGCCGACAACCGCTCGATGATAATTATCAAGATATTTGCTGGAAACTTGCTTGCGACGTCTTAGTAATCAAATTATATAATTGTCGAGGCACTGAAATACACAAAGGCTGAAGTGCAGTTCTA